>BSBN01001229.1:7462500-8012500 GCA_027924645.1 Cunninghamia lanceolata
TATAGAAATCAAACCTCTAGACACAAATTTTAAACAACAATATGTTTGACAGGAAATTTAAGCCACTTTAGGCATTTTCTTTTATAAAAAGGCTTTGCTTTGAAAGTTTGAGATTGAATGATTAAAAAAAAATATCAGTTTTAGCAACTTATTCTATTCAATAAAAGTTAAAAAAATAATGAAATTCTTGTAATATATTATTTTCTTCTAGTTAAATATGTAGAAAAATATTTCTCAATATGAACCATTTAAAGAAGTAGATTTATAATTGTACAGAAAAAATAATTTTTAGAAAATGTTTGAAGTGTATAAATTAATTATAAGGAGTTGAGTTTGATAATATGACTCATTTAAAATAAATGAAAGATTAAATAAATGTGTATTGAAGTGGAAACAAGATGAATTAGGTTTATATGTTTTGAAATTGCCACAATCTATATGTAAATTGACGTGACATTGTGATAAAGGCTTATAAACTGAAACTTCCAGAACTCAATTAATGGTCAAATCACAGCATGAATGGATCTTGACAAACTAAGTTTCTAGGGTGTAATCATCATAATGATCCTATCTAGTTTGTCTGATGGCTCAATAATGCATAGCCCTCAATAGTCCCCTCCTAGTACATGGTGTATTGCTGGAAGTTAACTAAATGTTTGTATGTAATTCAAAAATTAGTTAGATTGGGGTAAAGCACCTATAAAAACCCATGATAGTAATTAATGAGATAATAATAAATCAATGACTATAACAAAGCTCTTCTAGATTCAAGTCCTAAATGTTTGTTGTGCACAAATATATGTTACTATATATCTCTAAGGCATGACTAATAGCGCTATTCTCGTGCTTGTTTTGTCCATGTACACATCACTTGAGGAGGAACTACACAAGTTTTTGATAGTTGTTTGACATAACCTATTGAAGCCAAGTGTCTACATGGGTCTAGTTGATACTAGTCAAGAAGTGCACCAAGACATTCAACATGGAGTAGTCCTCTACCACAAAATTAAGTATGTGGTGGAAGGAGCAACCATTTCATTATATAGTGTTGTCAAGCCAAACAAGATGGAAGCCAATTGCTAGAGGTTGAAGTGTAGAGAAAGGCACAAGCAATTACGTGAAGCTACAATTTTTGCATGAGGTGGGGTTATCTAGTAGTATAGCATATTATTAACAAAGGAGGTTGCACAAATGTGGAGGTGTCGATATAATAAATCAAATGAAGTTGCCTAATAAGGATGGTTAGATCAAGCTCATATGGCTTATGATACGTAATTTGTAGAATGGGATTCCCATGTATGATCCTAAAGCGACAATTGTTGAACTAGTGTCTGTGTAATATAATGAAAATGAACCATGTTGTAAGCCAAGACCACCATCCCATGTAGATCCTATTAATTGGAGAATTTTATTGAGTGATAATGAGGACATTGCAATGCCCAAATTTTTACATTAGGGCACTAGTGGTTAAAAATGAGCTAAAAAAATTAACGAAAAATTCTTCAAATACAAATAATGGAGAGTGAGAGTAGGAAGGAAAATTTTGAACCTCTAAAGTGGGAATATCTAGTTGCAGTACCTTCTATTTTTAATCTAGAAAGATGGAGATTTTAGTGGGTAGGGATTGTTGGTTTCTAAGGTAGATATAGGAGGTCATGAGCCTATAGACCTACATCCTGTAGTAGGTGATGGTGCTCCTCTATAGGTCCGACCATCTCCTTCAAGGTTTGTAGTGGGGTTGGGTCTTCAAATCCTAAAAATTAACTAGGTTTCTTTGTTTAATAACCCTAGATCAGGTGCTTTTGAAGAAGAATCATACAAAGGGAATGGTTCATCATTTGATCCTTTGATCTCCATTGTCATTAATGATTTTAAAGGGGAGTGTTATGTTAATGTTCCTAACATCATTGTGGAGAGGGAGGCCTAAAAAGTGGAGGCCATTCTTATCAGAAAATTTTGGGATCAAGACCAAACATTGACATGGTCTATTCTTGGGTTCATAAGTGTTGGTTGGTTAAAGGTCAACATGATATGACATCAATGGAAAAAAAAAATTCCTTTTATCCTATGAAGAGGGTCTCTGTATAACTCTATGGGAGGCCCCTAATTTGTCTCCCCTTTGGAGTCTCATAATAGGTTGAATCAAAATATGAAGGATCTAGATCTTTCACAAGAAAACCACATGAAATTGGTAGATGGAAGTCTATCTATTATAGAGAGTGAAATGTTCCTTGCTACATAAGGAAGATGTTAATGTTGGGTTGGAATCCCCTTTGGAGACTAAGAACATGATTGAACTAGAGTAAAAGGATTTACATTATGCTAAAGAGAGTGATATGAAAGTAGCAAGAGGATCTCCCTCCATCAAGGAGGGTGTGGAACAAGAAAACAAATTTTTCATTATAGTTTCCTTGAAGGAATGAGGATCTCCAACAAGTTTATTTCTTCATGTTGATCCTATTTTAGAAGGGAAAGAGAGTATTAAAAAGAAAGCCTCTCCTAGTCTTCCTACTAGGAAAAAAAGAAGCAAAAAACAAGCAAACTATGATCAAACCATAAAAAAACATTAGGAATGTTGAACCAGGAGGAATTAAGGGATTAGGGAGATGAAGAAGGAGGTGGTGGATGGAAGTTAGAGTACTATTTAGGATTTATGTGCTAAGGTCACTCTAAGAACTAAAAAATGAGGTTTATCTACTAGAATATTTGAGGGGTTAACAACCCTCACAAATAGGATCTACTGGCTAAATTATCTAGATAGAATGAACTTGATATTTTGTTACTGAGAGAAACTAAAATGCACTTTGATCACTAAGAAAGATCAAAAATAGGATTCATAGGACAATGGGTGTGAAGTTGTGGATGTTGTTGGGGCTTCTAGGTGGATTTCCATGTTGTGGAACCCTATAGTGGTTGACAACTCCCTTTTTTGTTGATTCGCACCATTTATCTATTTTTTTCATCATCAAATTGATAACATTTCTTGGATTATTTCTAATATCTATGGTCCAAATAAAAGACTAAAAGGAGAAATATTTGGCTACATTTAGTTAATTTCCATAAAGTTCATCCAAATCTGAAATGGTTGGTTATAGGAGATTTTAACTCTCCTCTTTTATGAGTGACAAAAAAGGAGGCTCACAAGTCTATTTAAAAGGAATGGAAAATCTAGTTTATTTTATAGCCCAATGCACCTTAGTGGTCCTAGACCACGAGGGTTATGATTTCACCTAGTCAAATAGAAGAGTAGGAAGTTTGTTTATTCATGTAAGATTGGATCGAGCTCTTATTTCTCTTGATTAGTTTTAATGTCATATTTTGTTCTTTATCTACTCTTACTAGAGTTGTTCAGATCACTCTCTATTTGATGCCTATTTTGGTAATGTTAAAAAGAGAAGGGCATTCCATTTTGATTGAAAAATGTGGACTCAAAACCATCATCTTAAAGATAAGATTCAAGATTGGTGGAATATCCAGGTGGATCAAACAACCATGTTTAGAATTGTGAAAAATGTGAGGAATGTGAAGGATAATATTAGAAAGTGGAATAAGAATTCATTTAGGAACATCTTTGAGAATAAATTAGAAGTGTCCTCAAGGATAGAGAATTTATAGAAGGACATACAAGCTTAGGGTATGAATCAAGAGCTTTTTAAAAGAAACACTTTGTTGTGAAAACCCAACCCTTTTGTTGCTAAGGAAGAATACTTTTGGTGGTATAGATCTTGATCCATATGGTCAAAAGTTTGAGATCAAAGTACCATTTTTCAATATGATAGCCCTTAAGCACCACTCAACCAATAGAATAAAGGAAATAAGGGTGAAGGGGAATCTAATTTCAGATGAAGTCTCCATTAGGGAAAAGGTGGATGAATGTTTTAGGAATGCCCTTGCAGATGATAATGTTTTTGATTCATGCATTTAGGAAGAAATTCTTATTTTGATCCATTCTTTGGGTTATAGGAGAAGGATAATGAGTTGTTGGCACGCATTTATAAGGAGGAGGGGAAATTTGTTGTCCTCTCTTTCAAAGATAGTAAAGCCACTACTATAGATGGTTTACCATATTTTTTTAGGTATTTTGGGATACTATCAGCCTAGATGTTGTGGCTACTACTAAAGAAGTTTTTAAATATGGAAAATTGTTGAAAGAGTTAAATGCTATTTTTTTGGTTCTCATACCCAAGAAGTCAGGTGCTGATGCTTTCTCTAATTTTAATCCTATAAGCCTATGCAATTCAATTTCTCATATTTTTACTATCATTCCTTCTCTAAGGATGCAAGCCCTAGTCATGTGTACTAAGATGTGGGAGGGTTATCCCACAATAATGGGTTACACTTTCTATGACATCCTGATTTTTGTTGAAATCACATATTTTTAGAAAATATAATGATTTAAGCCTTGAAAGGTTCTATTTAAAATATTTTAATTGAAGAGGGCTTGATCAAACCCCCTTAGATTCAAACCCCCTTGGATAGAACCCCGCTAGTTTTAAACCATACCTATAATGAAGTCTCATCTACACCTATCAAAATGGTGATAAAAAACCACTTTTAATTTACCTTTTGGGGGATCAAATGAATTCATTTAAAATTTATGTATTGTAAGTATGTAGTCCTTATTATAAGCTTCCCAAAAGGTATAATTTTAAATATATTTAATTTGATTATTATATTTATTTTTAATTTCTTGTGAATGTAGGTTTTTCACCAAACATAAAGTTCTCTGTTCTACACACATGGAGAATTAGTATATTAGTGAAAAAAAATTCTAAAACATATCTATGCCCTAGGCATTGATGTCCTTGTTTCAACAAAAAAAATTGAATTTCGATACATACAGAAAAAGTTATGTTTGACATAATACACCTATGTCTAAATTATAATTGGTTTGATTTCAAAACTTAATTAAAAAAAATTCAACAAAACATTATGAAACCAAATGCATGCCCTATATATCAGTGTCACCAATCTAAATTCAAAAGAATCAAAATTCCATCCTTTGTAGAAAAAAAGTTATGTGCTACATAATACACATCACTTTAAAAAAATGTTGTTTAATATTAAAAACTAGTTATCAAAGGAGATGCAAAAATTTTCACAATTTAACTCTAATTTTTTTTAAAAATATATATTTAAAATCTACAAACAAAATCTTACAAATCACTAGTTTGCATCATCTTTAAATTCCTAACGGTTTAGCGGCTATAGGTGTCAGAAAGTGAAGATTGAGTTCAAAATGTTGATTTCAATGTCAAGTTTGGCCAAAAAGTGTAACCCATTATTGTGGGATGACCCAAATTTCAACATTTTGAACTAAATCTTCACTTTCTGACACCTATAGCCACTAAACCGTTAGGAATTTAAAGATGATGCAAACTAGTGATTTGTGAAATTTTGTTTGTAGATTCTAAATATATATTTTTAAAAAAATTTGCAGTTAAATTGTAAAAATTTTGCGTCTCCTTTGATAACTAGTTTTAATAGTAAACAACATTTTTTTAAAGTGATGTGTATTATGTCGCACATAACTTTTTTCTACAAAGGATAAAATTCTGATTCTTTTGAATTTAGATTGATAACACCGATATCTAGAGGATGCATTTGGTTTCATAATGTTTTGTTGAATTTTTTATTTTAATTAAGTTTTGAAGTTAAACCAATTATAATTTAGACATAGTCATATTCTGTCCAACATAATTTTTTTTGTGTGTATCAGAATTCATTTTTTTTTTGTTGGAATAAGGACATCAATACCTAGAGGACATGTATTTTTTAGAATTTTTTTTCTCTATTTTCCTATTTTTTTTGTATGTGTGAAACAAAGACCTTGATGTTCATTGAAAAACCTACATTCACAAGAAATTAAAAAAAAATATATAATAATCAAATTAAATATATTTAAAATTATACTTTTTGGGAAGCTTATAATAAGGACTACGTACTTACAAAACATAAATTTTAAATGAATTCATTTGATCCCCAAAAGGTAAATCAAAAGTGGTTTTTTATCAGCATTTTGATAGGTGTAGAGGAGACTCCATTATAGGTATCGTTTAAAACTAGCATGGTCTTATCCAAGGGGGTTTGAATCTAAGGGGGTTTGATCAAGCCCTCTTCAATTAAAATCTTTTAAATGGAACCTTTCAAGGCTTAAATCATTATATTTTCTAAAAATATGTGATTTCAGCAAAAATTAGGATATCCCAGAAAGTGTAACCCATTATTGTGGCAGCACCCAGGACCAAAAAGTGGTCAAGCCTTAAATTGAAGAAAAAATTGGCTTAATGCGAGCACATTATAATGAGCTTGTGTTATGGCTCAGGATGGCTCAGAAATCTTGAGCCATAATCTGAGCACATTATAATGCATTTGAATTATAACATGCTAGTGTTATAACACGCTCATATTTTTTCTTTATAAAAAAAGAAAAAAACTCCTTTTTTGAATTTGTAACATGAGTGTGTTATAATGCAGTTGGGTTTCATTTAAACTTTCTTTTGAATCCCACCATTGGGCTTGGATTTGTCTTGGATATCTGATCTAAAGGGTTAGGCCTGCATAGAAGGTGTTCAAAGACGTGTTTTGAAGAAAACATAAAAAACAACTAAATCTCAAGTACTCCATTAGGTTTACACATTTTTCAATGTTCATTTGAAAAAATGCTAGGATGACTTCAAGTTTTTTATTAGATTTCTAACCACGTATTTTTTTTTCTAAAATCTTAAAACATTAAGGTTTCTATCTTCAATTTCTTTTGCTAGTGTCTTCTATTTTTGCCAAAAACCTATATATAATATTTTTAGTGTCATTTTTTATTCATTCATCCAAATTTGAAACAAGTTACATTTTTATATTCTAGACTCTATTCTATACACATTAAAAAAATTGATTTTTGATTAGTTATCAAAAAATTTAGGGAGAGGCATGCTCAAATTTTTATTTTTTAGGATGTGTCCACTTTGAAAATTCATAAAAAACATATCTTCATTAAACAATTAGAAAAAAAAATCAAGCATAAACTATGTAATGTTAGGTAATTTTCCACTAAATTGATTTTTGAAATACTTAAAAATGTCAACATTTTAGTGGAAGCACACTAGATGCTATGTTATATTTTTTTGACAAAAATAGGAGCACTTTGTGTGATCCCCCTATTTAAATCTCTTAATCTCCAGCATTTAAAAAAATGTTAGTAGTTCAGAAACTAGATTCTAGGCACTACGAATCTTATTCTTGCCACATCTTCAAATTTTGAGTGTGTTTATCATCAATTTCTCATCAAGATTAGTTTTTACTAATTTCAAAAAAAAAAAGTGGCTATTTTTTACCCCCTTTTGGTCCCTCATTTCCATGCACATACCTCCCTCCTTCCCAGGCTCATATCACCCCAATTAAGTGGCTTCATTCATGGAAGACAAATTCTAGATTCTATCTTTATAATTCATGAAGTTTTGTATTCAATGAATAAAAGTAAGAGAGTTACTTTTGTTTTGAAACTTGATTTTATGAAAATGTATGATAGATTTTCATGGTCTTTCTTAATTAAATTTAAAAAAACTTAGCTTCAACAAGAAATTTTTAGACCCCATTGCTAGTTGCATTTCTACCACCAATTTTTTTATTATTGTTAATGGTATCCCTTCAATTTTTTTGGAGTTTATAGGGGTATCCACCAAAAGGATCCTATCTATCCTCTCCTTTTTGTCCTATCTATAGAGGTTTTCAAAAGAAGCTTTCTTAAAGCCATAAATTGAGAAAATATAAGACAATTTATACCTCCATCTACAAGTGGGCCCATTTCTCATAAACAATTTGTGGATGACACTATCATGGTGGGAAAGACTTCAATTGTTGAGGCCAAGGAAATAAAGTGTCTTATCTCATTTATAAAGAGATCTTTTGGCTAGAAGATTAGTCTTTTGAAGAGTATTATGTTTTTCCTTAACATTCCCCCTCTTAGATAGTAGAGAATTACTAATATCATAGGCTACCAAGTGTTGGATCTTCTCTCCACTTACCTAGGGATGCATCTCTTTAAGTTCCTTGTTTTGGACTCCTTTTGGATATATTTCAATGTAAGTTAGCTAGTTGGAAAGGGTCCCTTTGGAGTCAAGAAGAAAAGGTTTAGCTTATTAAAGCCATGCTTCCAAATCTTCTAGTCTATAGTATGAATTTTCTTTAAATCCCCTTAAAGACTGTTGACAAGATGGAACAATCTAGAAGATATTTTTGTTGCCTAGTAAGGAAGAAAAGAAAAAAATCCTTTAGTTTCTTGGAATCAGGTTTGTAAGCCAAATAAAGTTGGAGGTTAGGGGCTACAAAAAATAAGAAACTTCAATTTGGACTTAAATACTAAAATGGAATGGAGATTTATTAAAGAAGATAAGGAGCAATCTATCATTGCTCATAATAAGTACAAAAATGATGGGACGATAGACTTTATTTCTAATAATGAGTTACCATAGGGTTCTATTACACATATGGTTCCTAACATTGTCATTGATGTCAACACTGTCACAAGGTTGTCATTAATGTCAACACTGTCATACGGGTGTCATTGATGTCAAAACTATCTTGGTGTTCATGGTTGGATGTGATGTGCTATCCAACAGAGAAGATATAGTTCATGGTTGGATGTCATGTTGAATATAATGTGGTTCACGAGGTTCATGGTTGATGTCATGCCTTGATCAGTGTAGAGTTGAATATATAGATACCTTAATATGGGAATTAGAATCATTAAGATGATTGGATATGTTGCTGATGTTACTGGTGGCCTAAAGCATATTGTATGATCTCTCCTAATGTTCCTAAGAATGAATGTGTTGATACAAAGAAGGTTTGGCCTCTAGAAGTTGGTGACAGCCTCTGCTACAGGATGACTACCTTTGAAGATTGTCTGGGAGATTACTCTGCATTCCTCCACATTAGTAGTTATGGCTATACGGTTTTGGAACTATGTTTAGGGTACAGTGAAGGTGATAATTCCAAAGTTTGAGATCATCTGTCCTTCTGTTGTGAAAGTTATGCATGATAGAGTATCGACATGTGTTTTGGCAAAACAAGGTGGTGTTAAAGGCCTGTTAGAATGCTTTGCACTCCTCTGGAAGTGAATGGTTTTCTTTACAATTTTGTGGTCATGTTTATGGATGTGCATTACATGCTTCCTTGTAGTTTCAAGGTTCTTGGTGGTCCGCTACCTCAGTTTTTCAATGACAGTATGTTTCAGAGTGTTATGGATGACTTGTTATTCTCAAAGTTCATGATTGAAGATGTACAGCACAAAATCTTTGATATGCAGAGGTAAAGGAATGTTTGGAGATGTTCTATGAGCCATGTATACTCATCTGGAATGGTTTCATGAAGATCTTTTTTGTTTCTAGTACCGCACAAGGTTTTCAAGTTGATGTGGTCATTGTGCTTCAAGTTTCATATGTTTGTGCTTAAGACTATCCTATTTTCAAATGAGCGGAGTGAGTAGATGTAATTCCTTGGTGTTTGATGATGTGAATAATGTTTTGGACCTGGTTAAGAAAGTGTTGATGTCCGCAAGGCATGGGTCTTCTGTTGGTGTAGCATGTAGTCTTGTTTAGGACTTGTTCTCTACATATCTATGGAAAAGGTGTTATAACTATTGATGGGAAGAATAAGACTAAGGATGTTCTCTATGCTAAAGGGATAAAACACAATCTTCTCAGTGTCAGTCAGATGTGTAGCAAAGGTTATAATCTCACCTTTCATGCCAAGGGTTGTGAAATTAGGAAGGCAGGGTCAAGAAAAGTAGTTACAAAAGGTATTAAGACATATGGTGATATCTATCATCTAAAGGAGGTAAATGGAAGAACATGTTTGTTGGCTCAATCGAGTGAGTGTTGGTTGTGGTACAGAAGAATGTGACACAACAATTTTGATAATATGGTAAGAATCGACTCTACTCATGCAGTGAGAGAAATGCCCAAGATAGTCAAGCCTGCAAACACAGTATGCAAGGAATGTCAAATGGGAAAGAAGACAAATACAAGTTTCAAAAGAAAGGAGTACTCTTCTTCAAAGACATTGGAGTTGATTCACATTGATCTATGTGGCCCTACAAGAATAAAGAGTCAACAAGGTGAGAGGTATTTTATGTTTCTTATTGATGATTATTCTAGAATGACTTGGGTTACTTTCTTAAGAGAAAAATTAGATGCCCTTGATAAATTTAAGGTTTTCAAAGCTATGGTTGAAAATGAAGTGGATGCTAAGATCATGTGTTTAAGGTCTGATAGAGGAGGTGAGTTTACTTCAAATGAATTTGAAAAGTTTTGTGAAGATCATGGTATTAGGAGACATCTATCATCTCCTAGGACTCCTAGCAAAATGCGGTAATTGAAAGGAAGAATAGGACTATGCAAGATATGTCTATGACAATGTTGAATGATGCAGATCTTCCTGATATGTACTGGAAGGAGGCAGTTCACACTGCTATCTATCTAATTAACAAAGTACAACTGAGGGTCAATAGCACTAAGATCCCTTATGAGCTATGGTATGGAAGACCTCCCACTATCATATACTTTAGGATATTTGGTATAAAATGCTATCTCAGAAGAGATGAAGAAGACCTAAGAAAATTTGATTCAAGAAGTGATGAAGGAATCTTTCTTGGTTACTCAACTAGAAGCAAGACTTATAGATGCTACAACAAGAGGTTGGGAAAAATGATTGAAAGAGCAAATGTCAAGGTGTATGATCACCTGTATCAAATCTCATAAGAATCAGAGGACTCTGAATTTGATATCTTTCCATGCATTGAAGATGAAGAAGAAGAAGTGAAAGAAGAAAAGGAACAAGAACCAGAGTAGATGCCTAAGACTCTAGCAAAGTATGTTCAGAAGAACCACTTAGCATATTAGATCGTTGGAGATAAGAATGAAGGTGTGTAAACAAGGAGAAGGATTACTAAGACACATAAGTAAGAAAAATTGTGTTTGTTATCAAAAGTAGAACCCAAAACCTTTCCTGATGCTAGTAAAGATGATGGATGGATAAAGGCAATGGAAGAAGAATTCGATCAAATTGAGAAGAATCAGACATGGGAATTGGTTCCCAGACCAACCAATAAGAATGTTATAGGAACAAAGTGGGTGTTCTGGAACAAGCTAAATGAAGAAGGTGAAGTTGTAAGGAACAAAGCAAGATTGGTATGTAAAGGATACACACAAGTTGAAGGCATTGATTTTGAGGAGACTTTTGCTCCTGTAACTTGATGGAGGCAATCAAAATGTTCCTTTCCCTTACTTCTCATAAGAACTTCAAGGTATATCAAATGGATGTCAAGTCAGCTTTCTTGAATGGTGATCTAGAGGAAGAGGTTTATATTGAGCAACCAGATGGTTTCCATATATCAAAAGATCCATACATGGTGTGCAAACTCAAGAAGGCTTTGTATGGTCTCAAGAAAGCACCTAGGGCTTGGTATACTAGGCTAGAAAAGTACTTACATCAGGAGGGCTTCAAGAAATGCACTATAGATAGCAATATTTACATCAAGGAAGAAGGAGACATGATATTGATAGTTACAGTAGATGTTGATGACATCATGTTTGGTGGATATTATGATATGTGTAAGAGGTTTGTAGAGGAGATGCAAAAAGAGTTTGAGATGTCTATGATTAGTGAGATGTCTTTCTTTCTTAGACTTCAAATTACTCAGTTAGATGGTGCTATCTTTATTTCACAAGCTAAGTATGTCAAGGAGTTGTTGAAGAAGTTTGGTATGGAGTATTCAAAACTAGTGAATACTCCCATGGTCACTAGATGTCACTTGAGAAAGGATGATGAGTCTCTGGAGGTGGATCAAATTTACTACAAATCTATGATTGGAGGATTGTTGTACCTAACTACTTCTGGACCTGATATTATGCATGCATTATGAGTGGTTGCCAGATATCAAGCCAATCCCAATAAAACACATGAGAAGGTAGTGAAAAGGATATTCAGATACTTGAAAGGAACTCTAGATTATGGATTATGGTATCCAAGAGGTAATGACATTGATTTGAGTGCCTACACTGATGTTGATTGGGCTGGTTATGTTGATGATATAAGAAGTACAAGTGGTGGTGCTTTCTTTTTAGCAAGCAGATTGGTTTCATGGTAGAGCAAGAAGCAATATTCAATGTCCTTATCAACTGTAGAGGCAGAGTATATTACAGAAGCATCTTGTTGTACACAAGTGTTGTGGATGAAGCAAACCCTAAAGGATATCAAGGTATTGTATGATGAGCCTTTTCCTATTTTGTGTGACAATACAAGTGCTATCAATATTTCTAAAAATCTAGTTACGCATTCTAGAACCAAGAATATAGAAATCAGGTATCACTTTTTGAGAGAGAAGGTCACAAATAAGGAAGTGAAGTTGGAATATGTTCCAACAAAGGATTAGATTGCAAATATTTTTACAAAGGCTCTTGCAAAGGATACTTTTGAGGATCTTTGATAGAGGTTATGGGTAATTTCCCCTCCTTGCTAGATGCATAGTGATGCATCTATCCAGCGAGAGTTCATGTTATATCTTTTTCCTGGGCTGATGGTGGCTACCTCTTAAGGGGACCAGGTAGTGGTTGTTGATGATCGGGGGAGTCTATTTTTTGCAAGAAGATGTTATGACCTAAGGGTGAAGAAGTTTCCCTTTGTCCTTGATGTCAAAGGGGGGGAAATGTGCAAGCATGTGTTGCCATCAATGCCAAAGAGGGAGATTGTTACACATATGGTTCCTAAGGTTGTAATTGATGTCAACACTATCACAATGTTGTCATTGATGTATACATTGTCACAAGGGTGTCATTGATGTTAACACTATCTTGGTGTTCATGGTTGGATGTCATGTACTATCAAGTAGAGAAGATATAGTTCATGGTTGGATGTCATGCCTTGATCAGTGCAGAGTTGAGTATACCAATACCTTAATATGGGAATTAGAAGCATTAAGATGATCAGATATGCTTCTGATATTACTGGTGGTCTGAAGCATATTGTATGATCTCTCCTATTGTTCCTAAGAAGTCATGTGTTGATACAAAGAAGGTTTGGCCTCCAGATGTTGGTGACAGTCTCTGCTACAGGATGACTGCCTTTGAAGACTGTCTGGGAGATTTCACCGCATTCATCTGCATTAGCCATAATGGCTACGTGGTTTTGGAACTATGTTTAGGGTGCAGTGAAGGTGATAATTCCAAGGTTTCAGATCATCTTTCCTTCCACTATGAAAGCTATGCATGATAGAGTACCAGCATGTGTTCTGGTAGAACAAGGTGATGCTAAAGTCTTGTTGGAATGCTCCACACTCCTCCAGAAGTGAATGGTTTCCTTTGTACTTTTGTGGACATGTTTATGGATGTACATTACACACTTCCTTGTAGTTTCAATGTTCTTGGTGGTCTACTAGCTCAGTTTTTCAATAACAGTATGTTGCAGACTGTTCTAGATGACATGTTATTCTTAGAGTTCATGATTGAAGATGTACACCAAAAAACATTTGATGTGTAGAGGTAAGGAGTGTTTGGAGATGTTGTAAGTCATGTAGACTCATTCAAAAGGTTTTCATGAAGATCTTTCTTGTTACTAGTATCGCACAAGGTTTTCAAGTTGTTGTGGCCATTATGCTTCAAGTTTCATATGTTTGTGCTTAAGGTTGTCCTATTTTTAAATGAGCGGAGTGTGCATATGTAATTCCTTGGTGTTTGATGCTATGAAGAGTTTTTTGGACCTGCTTAAGCAAGTGTTGATGTCCGCAAGGCATGGGTCTTCTGCTGGTGTAGTGTGTAGTCTTGTTTAGGACTTGCTCTCTACACGTTTCATGTTATGTGTTGTCTGACCAACTTGTAGATGTATTTTTCATTTTTCATGTGTCTCTAGTTGACAAGAAATGTAATCAATGTAATATCATGTATAAATTGTAAATCAAATGGACTTAGGTGAAGTGTGATTGCAAAGTGATTGATAAGGCTCGAAAGCAAGATAAGGAGCAGAATGAATGCATTATGATGTGCGACTGAAGGAGAAAGAGAAGAAGTTGTAGATGTTGTCCTAATTCATCTCGAAGACATCTCTGTGATAGTGATCAAACATAGAGTGTGCCTAACTGATCTGATCATTAGAAGGAAGTGTGAAGAGGCATAATTGCAATCATCAAAGGTGTAAGTTTCAATGTCAATTTTTAGATAGTAGAAGGATTGTTATATTGTAATATTTTGTGAGTTTGTTCTGAATTCAAGGAATAGTAGCTTCCTTGGGAGTGACCCTAAAACAAAGTCTTCAGTGAGTAGTAGGTTCCTTGGGAGTGATCCTAAAACAAAGTCTTCAGGGAGTAATAGCTTCATTGGGAGTGATCCTAAATCAAAGTTTTTAGAGAGTAGTAGCTTCCTTGGGTTGTAGCCCTAAACCAAAATTGTTATTTTGAGATTCATATATTGTGATTTAATCCTCACTGTGGTTTTTCCCTTCTTGAGTTTTCCACGTATATATGGTGTTATGTGTTGATGTGCATTGTGTTAATCTTTCATTTTTTGTTGATTCTATAATGCTTAAGTTTTAATGTACTTTGGAGGACTTGAAGTTTAATAAGATATTGATTCACCCCCCTTTTAGTATCCTGGTATGTTCAACAGGTTCAAGTATGTGGAAGAGTATAACTCACAGCAAATTTATTCTTAATATGGGGATGATAGGAATACAAGTTCTAGGAGGATGTGTGGTTAATGGATGTCCCCTTGGTGGAAGTGGAATGGGTAACTCCTATTTTTACTATTTTTAAAGCCTATTTTGGAGAAAGAGTGGAAAGTTATATTGATGTTAGTGGGTAGATTCATTCTTGGAAGAATCTTAATTGGGTAGATCCTTTATCTACTAACCTTTGTATTTTTCTAGACTTGATAGACTTATGTCTACCTTTAATATCTCTCAATTTAAGAATCAAGATGTTTTGGTTTGGTCTAGCTCTTCTACATGTAACTTCTATGTTTCTTCAAAGTTTTCTTCACTTTTAAATCCTAGTCCATCTCCCTTTTGGAATAGTTTTTTGCAACCTCTTCTAATCCCTAAAGTTAATATTTTCTTTTAAATTGTTGCTTAAAATAATTATGACCATAGACAACTTAGTCAAAAGAGGGTTTTCCCTTTCCAACAAATGTTCTCTTTGTGAGGCTAAGGATCAGTCTTTATTGCATATTTTTCTTATATGTTCTTTCTGTTGGGAGGTGTGGGGTTTTTTGTTTTCCCTTTTTAACATGTTCTGGTCTTTTCCCTCTTCTCTCTAGGACCCTATTTCCTGATGAGTGTCTCCTATAAAAATCATTCACTGAAGTTATAGAATCTCGCTCTTCCTTATGTGGCTTGGGATCTTTGGAAAAAAATGTAACAATATATTTTTCATGAACCTTAACTCTTCAGCTTTGATGGTTTCAAGTAAAATTAGTATGGAATTAAGGGAGAACATTGTTGTGGCTTTTCATGAAAGAGTGTCTATTTCATCAAAACTTGTTGTTTTTGCTGAAGAATTCAAAATTACCAATGGTTAGAATTTTGGAGTTGATATTGTTACTCCATTCAAGACTAGTAAATGTTTAAGTCTCAACATCAAATAGTGTCTACCCAACCTAATTGGTATAAATTAAATTTTTATTATGCACCCAAAGGAAACTTGAGTCCTTTGAGGGGTGGAGGGATTTTAAGAGATCATTAGGGGAAGGTTTTGGAAGCCTTTGTGATTAATCTGGGAGTCCAAACTAATTATTATGTAGGAGCAACTACTGCTTACCATGCTTTAAACATGGATATCTTGGAATTTAGGCTATTGTCCTTGAAGGATATTCTATGCATATAATTATTATTTTTAAATAAATAATAATAAACCTTGTTGGGCTATTGAGAACATGAATCATGATTCACTAGCCATCTTGGATGGCATGAAATAAATGCAAGTAAATCATATCTTCTATGAAGCCAACAAAAATGTATATTTCATCACCAACTAGGGTGTATACCATGAAGGACAAGTGAAATGGATTGGGGATGGTGTTCTTCCCCTAAGAATTGCCTCCTTACTCACTAATTATGTACAAAAACTTTAATTTGTTATCGATGGAATTTGCACTTTGGGCTATACTTTCTATGATTTCTCACATGTAAAGTCCTTATATCTTCAATGGGATCCAATAATTTCTATGTGCTTTTGGTGAGTTCTATAATACTATCATGTATTCTAATCATTTAAGGGTGTGGTTGAGTTGTGTTTTTGGATTCTTTTAGTTGTGATTCTATTTAGTATTACCATGGGTAGGGATCATAGTAGGATAGAGCCTATTAGCTATAGTTATTTTAAGAACAATGTCAATGTTTGGAGGATTCTATTGAAGGGGGGTCTCACTCCCCTATTAGAAAGATTAAATGGATATGACACTACATTATGGATGAATTTTCCAAGAGCTATAATAATAGAAGAGTGGTTATGCAGGGCTTGGATTTCATGGTTATAAAAGGAATTGATAGAAAAGGTTGTTGGTTTATCCATAATGAGAACTAAAATTTACAAGGATAGCATAATTGAGGAGGATTTGATGTCTACTTTCTTTAAAGGATGGAAGTGCCTTAAGAAACTAGAATTGGGTCATGATAGAAGCTCTTTGAAGAAGCCTTGGGATGAGGTTCCTTAAGAAAATAGAATTGGGTCATGATAGAAGTTGTCAAATCCAAGGTGTGTCCATGGCTATCTGTAGTCAAGTCTATAACTAGCAATCCTCCTAATAATACTCCTAGAAATCAAAGTTTGCTTATCTATTTGTGATTATACATCTGAATACTTTCTTCAAAGAATTTTTAATCTAGAATATGAATATGATAGTTTTTGAAACATAACTATTTTAATAGAGATCTAATAAAATATCAACTAGAATAAAGCAATAAATCTATCTAAAAATGATGAAAGTAATGAATCTTAACTAAACACTTCAGAAATATCACAGAACATGAAATCTAATGTGGTAAATACCAGTGCCTTCCCCTTTGGTGGGAGTTGGCCCTTGCTCCACACCTCTAGAGAAAGACCAATTCAATGTTCCAATACACACAAATGTAGAACTACCTACCTTTTATTTGTAATTTCTCAAAAATATGCATACTTAACAAAATCAACAAAAAGCTATCTCTATTTTGTGGCTCCCTCATATATATAAGTTATATTTTCTAATAGGTACCTCTAGAGTCTTATTCTTTTACTATAGTTATGTATCAGATACAAAATCATGTATTCATCATCTTGAATGTGCAACTACTACTTCGAGAAAAATTCATGCAAAGACTAAAGTAAATTATAGAGTGGCACTTATTGTGTCACTTTAAAGAATAGTTCAAGTTAAGTTTAAATAGTCCGTGAAGGCCGTTGATTAACAAGAAACAACATAAAACAATAGTTTATCAAAATTCTATAACTTCTGCATGAATAGTCAACTAGTAGTTTACCTTCTTCAATAGATCAGTGAAAATAGGAAAAGAAGTCACTTCATCTCACGACAATTCAGAGGGGATATGTGTTGGTAAGCTCTCCTATAGTCTTCCTTAAAATCTCTAGAATCTTTTGCATAGCTCCAGAATGCTGGAAGCACCTCCAAAGCTGTTGCAACAGTTCTTCTATGGATCTTTGGAGTTGGCATAAAACTTCTCTGGAGCCTCATGAAGACCTTACTACTTATAATAAAAGGGATTATTGCAAATAAAAAATATGTTTTTTGCAAATCCTTTGTTAGTAAAAACATGCAACATAAACCCATCTAATTCCATAAGTGACTAAAATATTATATCTACTATTAACATATTTAAATGAGGTTTTAAACAATTTTTAAGGTAAAATAAAGGGATTGAATGGATTTAGGATAGGAATGGGAGATACATTTGTATATTTAGGTGAGCTCTCTTGAGATCTCATCATCCCCCCCAAGCCTAGGGGTTTACAGGTCCTCCTGCACTAACTTACAATCTTGACATGTTCATGAGATACAAAATTCTCTGTAATATTATAGTTGAATTGGAATGTCCTCTAGTTTGTTTTGGTGGTATCTGCATTACCCTAAAATTTATTCAACTACTCCAAACACTCTTCAAACTTAGATTCCTCCATTTCTTTAGCCCACATGGGCAGAGGTTCAATGATTAAAGGAGGCCTGAAACACATCCCTACCCAATCATGTTTATGCTTTTCTATCAACCATGCAATAGTCTTGGCATTGCTCAGAAACCATTTCAAGTTTGTTGGGGAAACCAATTCCCTCATTTTCTATTCTGCTGACAGATTGTTCCATCTTCCCCTACAAGTTGTTAGGATCTTGGTAGTTGAAGACTGTACAAACAAGTCAAATTCTAGGACACAATCTTTTGAACTCTATTTATATAGAGGCAATAAATTGGGAGTGTAAACAAATGCTTGGAATTGAGTTTTGAAAGCCATTGGTGTGGGGCTCTCATGCCTGATAAATAGTCCAACATTATTTATATTTTGGTTGTACTCCTCCATTCTTTGTAGCCAAATTTCATGGGTTTTCATTAATGACATAAATGCCCTCAACTAGAATTCCCCCACAAATAATTTAATAAAAGAATGTGTTATGTTCATCCAATAGGAAATTATGCAAATATAGTTCACATAGAAAATTTTGATCCTTAAAAGTACTGAGTCTATATATTCTCATGAAGTCATGTCCATTTTCAATGGATTCTATAAGATCAGAGATGGTTTTTGAAAGTCTCCTAATAAACAATCATTCCCTTAGGAACATAGTATAATTTCCACTAGGTGGCCTGTATGAGAGTACATCTAAAGCCAAAGTTAATATTGTGGTCACTTTTTCTTCACATTCTGACCTTTTCATTCAATGTAGAAATTGCTTTCTATTGTTCAAGCATCACAGTATTACCTTCTAAGTCATTACATCTCCTCTCCAATTATACAAAGCGCTAGGAATATTCAATTGGAATGTCCTCAAGGAAACATAGATATCTAAGTACTTTGATCTATTGTAGGTGGAATGCCATTCTGAAACTCCTTGATTAGCTCTTCTAGGTCAAAAAATTTATTGTTATCCCTAGTTATTTTGTTGTTAGCTTTGGTTATTTCCAAAGCTGGACTATCAACCTTCTCTTTCAATGCCTCCATCAAAGTAATGCAATAGGCTAATGCTTTAGTAAAGTTAGTTTCCTTCTCCTTGAACTTATGCTCTACCTCAACAATCTATTTTTTCTTTTGTTTTATCTCTTCATCTTTTCCCAAAACTTATCTTTATTTTTCCTTAACCACATCCTCTTTTTGCTTTATGTTTTATTTTAGTTTAAGGATCTCCTAATCCTTGGCTTCACTGGTTGCCTCTCTTTCTTTCATCGCCTTTTTCATATCCATGATAATGAGGTTTTTTCCCCAGATCATTCATTTTAAATTTGCAATCTCTTCCTACAACTCATGTTCTTTGGAGATGTCAATAGCCTCATGGTCAATACCTTGGGACTAACTCTAGATGTTTCAAATCCTATCCCTATCTCTTCTTCTGTTCCTACCTCTTCTATTCCTACATCCACTCCTACCCTTGTTTCAATCTCTTGTTCTATATGGTCATGGGCAAATGAAGGTCCTTCCTCATCCTTAAAAAGATTATTGTCATGTTCTTCAAAAATAATCTCAGGGTTTGGGATAGCTATTGTTTGAATTTTTGTAAGGACTTCAACAAGAAAATTTGAATACTTTTCTAGTTATGTCTTGTATCTTTGGCACTTTCTTCTCTAGAGGCTTCTCTAATATTACTTCTCTTGTGTCATTCACACCTAATGAAATTCCTCTATTTTAGAGGAAATAGTTTGTGGCTCAGGCACTGTAGTCTCCAGTGCTCTAGAGGTAGCAAGTGGTGAGGCTTGATGTTCAGTAGGTCTTTTTTGAGGACCTTATTTTGTGATATTTCGCCTTTGCTTCATCTCACAGGTGGAGGGGTTTCTTAAACTAATGACTGTTGTCCCCTTTTCTTTTTGTGCTTTTTTTCTAAGTGTATTTGTGTCTTCTTTTGTGTTTGTTTTAAAGGCTCCTCACCTTCATCTTTCCATCCTAGAGTTTGGGGATATTGTTCCTTAGCCTTCATCTTTGTGGCTGTAGTTGGTGCATCAGCGATAAACATTTTGCCCTTTATTTTCTCTTAGGTTTCAGGGGACCCCTCTGTCACTGTAATTTTCCCTTTTTTCTTTTCTTTATAGGTACACTCTAAAAAGGCCTTTCATTTAGTCTTCCCTTCTCTTTTTGAAATGAAATAATGTTTAATAATAAGAAAAATGAGACCATGATGTTTAATCTACCCTTTTCCCTGTTGATACCTATCGGCCATTGTTGTTATGGCAGAAAACATAAAATGTGGCAAATCTATGATATATTCTTGATTATTCCCTAAATAAATAATCATTTTCATTATAGGCCCTAAAACAATGAAAAATTTATCATCACATGTGAAATATTTCATTTACCATGTAGCTAGAGACTACCAGGGTATAGGGAGATTAGTATGGACAATCCCTTTAACTTCCCCTTTACGTATGTGTGTCCTAACTTCAGGCTCATTTTCTATTATTTTTTTATCAAATCAAAGTATAAAGTTTTGACATGATAGAACCTATCACCTTCTTTTAGAATGCCAACTATATCGTTGATGACAGAGGAAGATATTTGGATTGTAACTCCTCATACTGTGCTTTTTCCATCCTATAGATTTGCAATGAATTCTTCAACTATTTCTTTTTCAAACCCTTTGAATTTATCTAAAAATTCCATTCATCTTACATTTCTTAGTATACATTTTTATTCCTTGTCTTCAAGGATCTTTTGAGCAGTCTTTGGCTCTCATTTCTTCTTGATTCCCATGTGGCAAGTTGATCCCTAATGTAAAATAGGGACTTCTATTGAACCTTAGCTTTGAACTCTGAATGTTAGCTCTTAACCAATGTTAGTCATTTGGCAAGAAGAGAAACAATAATGCAATTTTGATCACTGGTCTTTGGGGTTTCAGAGCGATGGAGATAATTATTTTACATGAGGGAAGATAATTATTTTCAAAAATGGAAATGGAATATCATTAATTTGAACTGAGTGGATTATGTCACTCAGGATATATTTACATGGAATTACATGTATCTTCTCATTATGGGAGGTGTGTGTATACTCAAATTCATGACTCAGTGGCTTGGAGTGGTTGAGTTGGATTTGGTGCACACATGGACCCTCTCTCCTTGCCACGTGGTGAACCTCGATGTCACTCTTGCTCTCGTGGAAGTAGCTAGTCAAGAGGAGGTAGGACATGGGGGTGGTCTGGCTCGTTTAAGAGTTGGACTTTGCAAAGAGTGGTCAGCCAGTCTTGGAGCCTCTATTGTTGTGCGTTTGTTTGAATGCGGTGTTCTATGACCATTGTTGTAAAGATAAATATATGACCCAAAGGGTCACTAGTCGCCGTTCTCTTGTCAGATTTTCTAATGTTCCATCATTGTGTGGGTTGACTGTTGTTTTCATTGATTCTTCTTTCAAGTTGGCGTTGTTGTTCAAACTATTGGATGATTGCTTGTATTTGAAGTTCTCTGATTCTTTCTTGTTGTTGTTGAATTATCAGTTGATCTTATTGTTGTCTAGGGTGGATCTCCTCTATCTCATCAAAGATTTCGTTCACCCACTCACCTCTAAGTCGAGGGCACATTCGCGAGCCTAAACAAGAGAGAGATGGTTTAAGGTAACCTTGACTTGACCTAGGGTTTCAACTTAGGGTTTGTGTGATCTAAGGTTTGACTTTATGTTGACCTTGTGATGAAACCAAGGGTTTTGACTAACGTTGACTGAACTTGACCTTGTGTTGGAACCAAGGGTTTGTAATCCTTCTACGCTGCTAATGTTTTTGTTCTTCTCTATTTTTGTCTGCATGCAAGCCTATATGAGTGCAAAATGTTTTTTGTGCTTTTTAAGTTTATGGAAATAAAAATACTTTTTTTCTATTCTAGGAATTAGAAAATGAATGCAAACTAGTATGAGATTACCTAATGCAATTGAATCTATGTTTTTGGTTTGATTTTATAAATAAGTGGATCGATTTTATCTAGGAAAGGAAATTGCTTTTAAACTATGAAGTTTGGAAAGGGAAACTACTTTAACAATGCAAATCTACTTAGCCCATCAAGGAAAAAGTAACTTGTATTTATTGTTCCCAAGAGCAAAGTTTTGATTATCTAATTACTATGAAATGAAAGAAAAGCATGAAGCAACCTAGAATAAAAGAAGACACATGAGCCTCCACTACCCTCAGAAATCCTTGAATGGAAACTTCTAATCCTCTTGCAACAACGTGATGATCCTCTTAGAAAAAATAAGAAAATAGAAGCAAAAGAAGCTTTGAATCTTTGAAATGAACTCAATGAGAGATTGATGAGCATTGTGGCTTGTGATGTGAGTAGAGTATTGATGCAAAATGAGATTTTAGGAAAGCTAAATGAGATAACAAATAGAAGCAAAACACTTTAAAATCATGTGTGAGTATATGTATGCTTGATTTGGAGAGTAATAACCTGCAAGAACTATGTGCACAAATGAAATTGCCTCTCTTTGTCCTTGAGGGAGGGGGTATTTATAGGTTTGAAGAAGGGATGAAAGGTGAAGAAGAATAAGAGTTAACTCAATTAGATTGAAGTGTTAACTTAGAAGACACAAGAGTGATTTGGGCTAAAATTGGAGTGATCTAATCAATTATAACTTATCACTCAAGAAGAAGTGAAGAAAAAGAATGCATGGGAATGCATGGGTTGATAAATAAAGATGAAAAAGAGCTAAATATGAATGCCTAGGTGCATGAAATAGTTAACTCTATATTTGGCACGAAATTCCATTCAAACAAGAAGAAAAATGGGTGAAAACAAAGATATTTTTGGTCAAAAACTTGAGTTATTTCGTGGCTGGGAAAAATGGTAGGGTCACCCATGGGTCACCCCTTTCACCAGTCAGGGTTGCCCAAGGGTAACCTATGGGCGACCCTTAGAGGAGGACACCTAGGTTGAAGTACAGGATGGGAGATGGAAGAGGAGGAGAAAATAAAGGGATTTGCCTCCAAAAATAGGTCAAATAGGGGTCAAAAACCAAATCTCCACTTGCAAAAATAGGATATCCCAGGGGAGATCTAGAAATAATAGGGGGAGATTTGGATCGGTTGAGTGAAACTAAAAATTGAAAGTTGGAGATGGCTTGGGAGGACCTTTATAATGCCTCTAGGGGTGGGAATGGATGAAAAACACTGGGGAGAGGTGAAAATGCAACAAGTGAATGAATGCAAGGCTTGGGGATGAAGTCACAAGCACATGAAGCACAAATCAACAAGTGTCGAAAAGGTGTTGAAAGAAAAAAGAGAGAGAACATGACAGGGGAAACAACAAGAGGAAGAGTAAAACACACACTACCAAGAGAATTTTTGTTCAAAGAATGTTATTGTTAGATTCAAGGCAGACAACTAAGAGGGGGGGTGAATCAGTTGTCCAAAACTTTCTTTAGATTAAACACTTAAATCCACTTTGTAATTCAACAACATAATAATATATCAATCATGGAAACACAATGCAATAAATCAAGAGCAGAAACACATCAACACATGAGACAACAAGATTTTGATGTGGAAAATCTGGTTAAGGGAAAAACCATGGGGTGATTAACCCAAGATTGTATTCTTTGTTAGAAGAATAGAAAGAAACAAATGACACATGCCAATTAGGGCTCACTGCCCGGAAACACTGCTCACAAGAGGCCCATTGCCTACAAGAGACACATTGTCTACAAAATAATAAGTATCACATACATGAACTAGAGAATAGCATCTTCACCATGCTTGAATTAGTTCCATTTAAGCCCAAAACTTCTGCTCTACCTTTTGCTCTTCTCCTAGCTACCACACTCTCATTTCCAAAAGACACACTTTGAAATGACTTTACAATCCCTTATTTATAAAAGACATTGACTTAGGAATAATCATCTAAGTCAGCAAACATCTACAAGAACATCTGTAGGATGTGTAACTCATCCAGTCGGCCAGTCTCAGGAATAACACCATCATTCGGAAGTTATTCTTCAATTGTGAACTCCAACTCTAATGCGGACCACCAACATGAACGGGACACGATCCAAAGACTCCACAAGCTTGCCTAAATCACCAAGAACATCCACACTTCATTTGTTTAATGAAATCCTTCTCTCCTTCATCCAGAACCTCAAGAACACAGTCTGTCATCACTGTCACAAAGGAATAGATGCTTGTGGACCTTCAAACTATGAACCGATCAAGTTGATACTTCACAAAGACTTCCTCAATACTCCCTCAAATCTACAGAGCAAGATAATGCATTTTCGGATCTAACCGGACCTGTCTGTATCACTCTGTCACCTCTAAACACCTGTCAGAACTGGTTTTTCTTGAGCAGCCACAACTTCTTTAGATCTTCATCTGGACCTCTGAAATCTTTACTGGATCACTTTAAGACACATATCTACAAACCCTTTAAACCACATCCTATGATCCTCATCTTATCTTGGACTTTTACTTTTCTGTCTTCACTGTTCTTCACTATTCCTAATATGGCCAATTTTCTCAATATCCTTAGCAAACAGTTCATCTAATCCTTGTCATTAATGCAATAGGAGTATGTTGACATCAATGACAACAATGGTTAGGCCCATACTTGCAACAATTATTTCATGCTTACATGTACATGACAAGGATTGTGAGTCATCATTGGGGTCCTCATGGAGGCTATGCATGATTTTAGTGCTTACAGTGTGCAAGTTAAGCTTAGAAAGAGTGACGACATAGGATAATAATTGAGTTGTAACATAGCAATTGATAAATTCCTATTTAATTAGTTAAAAGTAGATGAATACTTGCAACCACTTCTAAAATCATTACATGTCACATTGATAAGTTATCTCGTAGCATTGGCAAGATTTGATGTGATAGCTCTATTAAGCCATTGCATTCGACATTATGGTTCCATAATATTTTTAGCATTTGATGTGATGATTCCATGAGATCTGTATCCTTTTTTTTTACTAGTCCACAATGGTAGCAAGTGATGTGATAGTCTCCCTGTGTCAACTATTGAATGCACAAGACAACTGAGAGGGGGGTGAATTAGTTGTAACATAAAATTCCAAAACCCTCACAAACATTCAAATCCACATTAATCCAACTAACCCTTAAACTATTGTGATGATTACGCATGAAAAACAAATGACATTCTTTGCACAAACTATTTGTAGGTTTCACCTATTTTGGAAGATCTCTTATAGCCTAAGTATTGCTTATCTTGATGATATTATCAAAATTTACATGACACATTCTTCTATGCCACAACAAGCTTTGATCAATTTGAACAAATAAGCAACTTTTACTAGTACCAACCAAGTGGAAGATATTACCTTTAGTTTGAGTACTAGATGCAATCTTTGTTCCAGAACTTTCAAAGATCATGCATTTTCTATTCTTGAATCAGAGATCATAGCCTTTGTCCACCAACTTTCCAACACTGAGAAGATTGTGCTTCAATCCTTCAACATACAATACATTACCAGTTTTGTTCCTTCCATCAAAATAAATAGTTCCCCTTCCTCTGATTCTACCAGCAGAATTATCACAAAACTTTACTACTCCTCCTTCATAGCTTTCCAAATCTATGAACTTATTTTTGTCACCTGTCATATGGTGAGAACAACCACTGTCAATGACCCAATCATCCTTTTCTTCAACTTGGGCAGCCAGAGCTCTTTCTACAACTTTATGATTGACAGATTCAGAGGGCATTGGATCTTCTTCCTTGATGGAAATAAACACCCAATCACTTTCGGATTTGTTTCCTATCTCTGATTCATCATCTGTTACTCCTTCATTATCATCTGCTTCATGAACATAGTAACAATTCTTTTGAAACCTTGATCTGTTAGGATTTGGCCTTGAAGATCTTTCTGGACATTTTGAGGCAAAATGACCAATCTTATTGCAATTAAAACACTTAAAAGGCAATTTCCCTTCATACTTACCGGATCCTCTTGGCAGTCTTCTTGCAATAAGGGCTTCAAGATGAGCAGTTTCTGCTTCTTCTTCTTCCAGGTCTTTTCTTGCTTTTTCATACCATGATAGGTTCCTTGAAGAGTTCTCTCTCGGATCAAACCTTTGTTTGCCTTTTATAGAGGCACTACCTTTGAATGCAGATTCAGTCTTGGGGGGCATCTCCAAACTCGGTCATTTCAAATGCAGCCAATTTACCAGCTAATTGATCTCCTGTGACAGTTGTATGGGCTCTGAATTCTTCAATGGCAGCAACCTTGATTTTATAAGAAGCAGGAAGGGATCTGAGAATTTTGCCAACAATCTCATCTTCATCCAAGACTCCACCAACATTTCTAATTCCACAAACAAGCTCATTTACTTTTGGCATAAAAGTAGAGATGTTTTCATCTTCTCTCATCTTCAGATTTTTGAATTTTCCTTTCAAACTTTGTAACCTTGCACTTTTGACATACTTGTCTCCTCATGCAGAAGTTCCATTTTTTCCCAAATCTCAAAAGCAGTTGGTAGGTCAACAACATTTGAAAGCTTTGAATCAGATAATGCACTTAGAAGAGCTTCTATAGTTCGCAGATTGTTTTCAGCATCTGTAATTTCATTTGGGGCTTTTGGGCCACCCTGTGGAGGAGTATACTTCATTGATGCCATGGTCCAGTACTGCATTCCCATACATTGCAAGTGACATTTCATGCGAATTTTCCAAAGATTAAAATTGGTTCTATGAAACTTCAGACTATCCTTGTTGTAGGACAACATCCTGGATCTCCTCAAGTGGTTAAGCTCTTTTTAGAAGAACTTGGCTCTAATACCAATTGTTAGATCTAGGGCAGACAACTGAGAGGGGGAGGTGAATCATTTGTCCAAAACTTTCTTTAGATTAAACACTTAAATCCACTTTTCCATGCTAAGCACCTAAACACTTTAAACTTTTTCACACCTAAGCACCCAACCAACTTTTCCATGCTTTGTTACTCAAGAAATCAGCTTGCGGAGCACCAAACCATGAACCACCTGAACTAAAGACATATATAAGCCTTATAAGCACAAATCTAGAACCGTAAGAGCAGAATCAACTCTATGGAGAAATGCGGATCAAAATAGTCTCTCTTGGACAGCTCTGCCAAATGCAGAAACATAGTCCACATACTGGTGAACACAACTTCCTCTGTATAACTAACCGGAGCACCAAAATTGGAATATAACATCTCTAAATATCCCTAAACAACATATCCAAACTGCAAAGACAAATATTCAACATCGAAGAAATATAGAGAAAAACTAGAACACTACTCTATTAAGCCAAATAGTCTCTTCAACATACTATTTCCTTTATTAATCATATTTTCTCAAAAGCACTTGGAAACTATTGACCTATTTTCCCCTACCCAGAGTCCAATAGTTCACCTTGAAAATCTCCTTGAAATGCTTTGGAATATTGCCCTACAGGCCTTGAATCCTTCAAATCCTAGTGTTTTGCTTTACAAAAATCCCTGAAAAAACATCTGGAGAATCCTCGAAGAAAACCCAGAAAAACCCATAAATCTTTAGCCTTCAAGGTATGCCTTTGTAGATTTTTCTCTATCTTCATATTTAGTTGTTTCTAGGTATGGATATGCATATCCTAATATCTGAACCTTAGCTAATATCTGGATATTATTTTGAATATCTGAACCTTAGCTAATATCTGGATATTATTTGAATATTTGGACCTTAGCTAATATCTGGATATTATTTTGTTTCTAGCACACCTGGTGGGACCTTGAAACATAAGCAATCAAAAAACCAAGCTGAGAATCTGGTGTCTTCTCAGTACTCTACATCTTGGCAGACATTTCATGCACCTAGTGACTCTACATGCATCTAGTTTTGATCAGTGCTATCTTTTATGCCTTTGCAAACTAGGGCATCTTCAAGAGGTAATTTCTAGTTCATTGAATTATCTGTTGTTGCTTCAAGGAGAAGGTATAGGTTGTCTAAGTCTCCTACAAGAAGGGATAGAGACCTTACTTTTCCTCATTCAAGGGCCCAATCCACACCCCTCCTATTAAGTTTCAATATAATAGAAGAAGCTTGCTTATCCCTAGAATGAATTTGAACATCCCTAGGGTGGCTAGGAATTTGCCCTTTGTGACCTTTAATGGAGGTAGTCCTTTAGACTTGGTTGCATACAATGACATACTAGTCGTAGCCCTAAAAAGTATTTCACCCTTCATGGGTGATGGTTCTATAACTCCTTCTGAGCACATCAAAGGCATATCCAACATGTGCTCAGTCCATACAACATGAAGATGTTGTAGTCTGGCTCATGGTCTCATCTTTCAAAGGTAGAGCTCTTCAATGGTTTAGGAGCCTGACCCCTGCTTCCATACATACTTGGGATGAGTTGGGAGAAGCACTCTATAAACAGTTTGGAGAGAGGGCAGACAATGTTTGATTGCTTGAGCAATTAACAACTATCAAAAGAGCTCCAAGTGAGATGTTGGTAGACTTGAACTTCAAATTCCATAGGACATGGGAGAGGATCCCATCTACCCTCATGCCATCACCACAAGGTGCTTTTCTATACTTTGTAGAATCTTTGAATTTTGACATTGCAATGATGATGCAATCAATGGCTGTTGAAACCCTACTTGTCGGCTATGAGACAACTCTTAAGGCAATTTTTTTTTAATATAGGCTAGGAAAATTGCTCCCAGGCCTCCTGTTCAACTTTTTCTAGAGCTGCCTTCCTCATCCTAGCAACCCATTATTGCTCCCATCCCAGAGCCTAAAGCTTCAACCTCCTCTCTTTCTCAAGAAGAGAGTGATCTTAAAACCCTAATGTCCAATTTGACTAACAAGATGAATAGTATAGCTATTCAAACTGCTCCCAAACCCCATCAGAATTATAACCAAGGGCAGTCATCCAACCAAAATTGGAACCAAGAGTATAATCCTAATAGAAATCAGAACTGGAATCAGGGTTATCAACAAAATAAATATCAAAATCCTAAATCTACACAAGCCTTACAAACCATTAGACCTATCCAACAAATACTAGCTATGAATCTAATTAGGACTCTAGTCCCTACACAGAATAATCTGGCCCAGGAGGTAGATTGGTGTTACCCCTACAACCAGCCTCATAATTAGTCCTCTTATTCTTTTGGAGCATAGGAGAGGGCTTTAATGGTGTAGAACTTTCACACTCAGTAAGCGTCATTATTAGAGGTAGCCAATAACAACCTTGAACTATCAAGTGAGGCTACTCCTAATGCTATGGACGTTAGAGGATTTTTGTGTTGTCAATTAGCCCATGGACAGTGTTGTTATGCCCATTGCAGATACCATCAGGTCAAAGAAGAGGTAGTTGGAGTCTAATCCCATACCTATTGTGCTACATAAAGAGCATGTTTAAAAGGAAAAGGTGGCCATTGCCACAATTCCAGTTCAAAATAGCAGATATGCTACTACAAAAGAGACTCCATCAAGCTTAAAAGTGCCTAAACAACCTACTGAACAAATAAAGAAGGGAAAATGGGTTCCCTCCATGAATAAGGTGCCCTCTATTCCATTAAATACCATGGAACAGATGAAGAGAACAAATATTAATGTATCAATGTGGGAAGTAATGTTCATCCCTTCTCAAAGGGATCTATTACAAGAAGCCTTAAGGCACTTCCCATCAGCTGAAGTAGCAACATCAAACTCATCATCAAAATAGAAAGAGAAGAACCCTGTCAGTCTTTTGCAACCAAGTGAAGGACAGGTAAGTACAGTCAAGAAACCATCTCCTTTCTACATGTCCTTAATTGTTGGCAAGTTTTTGTACATAATTGTATGATTGATTTGGGGGCTAGTGTTTCAATCATGCCCAAGAAGATAGCAGATACATTAGACATCAAGTATACCCCTGTTTCATTAGGAGTACTACAGTTAGATGGCACCTTTGTAAACACTATATGAGTGATCAAGGGACTCGATTTGACTATGCATGCATGTCCAAAACTGAATTTTAAACAAGACATTTCAGTCATTAATCTTCCCTCTTTCTTTGCCATTTTCCTGTCAAGGGACTTCATAGCCAAGGTGGGTGGCTACCTTTCTTTTGATTGGTCTCACATGTTGTTGAGGACCAGATATGGCACATAGTTCACCATCAGGGCCAAGCCGATTTCAAAGTATCATGTGGAGAGATGTGACCACGGTATGGTGAACCCACATGTTATGATCCAGAGTAAGGAAGTCCATGATCCAGAGCCTATTAAGGAAGAACCTTTACCTCTTCCAATCCCTGATCTATTTCTTGATGAGTTGGCAAGGGATCATGAAAACTTTGATCCTTATGATACTACTAAAGTAACAGACTTGGGCACCTACATGATCCATGAAGGAGATTCTTCAGTCCCTTCGGTACTTAAGCTAGATGATGACTCCAACAGCTAATGGAAGATGTTTTTTGATGGTACAAAGAGCAAAAATGGAGCTGGTGCAAGTGTTTTACTAGGCTCTTCGATTGGTAAGAAGCTGCATTATGCTCATAGGTTATATTTTTCTTGCAAAAATAATGTAGCAAAGTGTGAGGCATTAGTCCATGGCCTACTATTAGAAGAAAAGAATAAAATCAAACATCTAGAGATCTTTGGTGGTTAACCAAGTCAGAGAGAGATGTGCAACAAAAAACTAGCTTCTAAGAGCCTATAGACATAGAGTTTGGGACCTGTTTGAGTGTTTTGATGCTCTCAATCTGCAGGTAATCCCAAGAAAATTGAATGGTGATGTTGATCAATTAGCTATGGTTGGGGCTCAGTTTTCTCCACCTACAGACTTGTTTCAAGATCCTGATCAGCATGTGAGGACTATTGTCAGACCATTTGTTCCTGATAATGATATCCATTGGCAAGTCTTTGACAACAACAAGCAGATTGTGAGCTTCATTGAGAATGAAGTAGAGTTTTCCTCCATGGTGCAGCCTAGGTCGCAGGAATTCTATGGTGATCTAATCATCCAACTCAAATTAGACAAGTTGCCAAAGGGTCTAGTCACGCTTGAGGCCATCTCTAGCCATGATGATGAGTTTAGGGAGGAAAGAAATAACATGATCTTCAAAAGTGAATATTACCAGAAGGTGACCATTGTCCAGGAAAAGGAGTTGTTGCTAGGGAAGGTATGTGGTAATGCAGAAGAGCAAGATTTCATAAAGCTTTCCTAGAAGTACAATGACATCCTGACATGGACGTATGAAGATCTTAAAGGATTCAATCTTGATGTGGTTCATCATGCCATCAATCTGGATCCAAATTATAAGCCAACTCACTAGAAGCAATGACCTATTAATCGAAAGATTGAGCCACTCATGAGAAAGGAGCTTGCTAAGATCATACAGGTGAGAATTATCTTCAACATCAAGTATTCTACTTGGGTTGCTAATCTAGTACATGTGAGGAAGAAAACTAGATAGATTAGGCTCTACGTAGACTTCAGGGACCTAAATCTAGCTTCTTTAAAAGATCGCTACCCTCTACCCTTTATGGATCAAATTTTGCAAACTATTGTAGGGGAAGAGAGCTTTTCATTATTAGATGGCTTCTCTAGCTATAATCAAATCTTTGTCAGAGAGGATGATATATTTAAGACAACATTTACAACCAAATGGGGAACCATGTTATATGCAAAAGTACCATTTGGTTTGTCAAATGTAGGTGCCACATTTCAGAGGGTAGTGGATATTGCCTTCAAAGGAGCTATAAATAGGTTCATCTTGATTTATTTGGATAGCATCATAGTCTTCTCCAAAAAGGGAGAAAATCACATGGAGCATCTGGAGAAAGTACTCCAGAGATGTAAAGAGTTTGGGGTATCCTTAAACCCCACAAAATGTATTTTTGTTGTTGGCCAAGGTAAGATTTTGGGTCACATAGTGTCTGAGGATGGGATATCCATAGACCCTGATAGAGCATCTGCTCTCCTTACTCTTCATGTGCCTGCTCACAAAAAAGCTTTGCAGTCTTTTCTGGGGTAGATTAACTTTGTTAGAAAGTTCATTCCTAACTACACTGGCTTGGTAAAGCCTCTAACCCTTATGCTCAAGAAGGATGCAGTCTTTAGATGGACTAAAGAAGGGAAGGATGGTTTTGAGAAAATCAAGGAAGAAATTTCCCAAACACCTACTCTCATGAACCCAAATTATGAGAGGGACTTTGTCCTTTATGCACATGGAGGAGAGAACAATATTGCTGCTGTCTTGATGCAACAGAATGATCAAGGAATGGAGCGGCCCTTGGTCTTCTTCAGTCAAACCTTGAAATATTATGAGGTCAAATACACACCCATAGACAAACAAGTATTCACCATTATTAGAGATTTAAAGAAATTCAGATATATGCTGGCAAATAATCATATTAAAGCTTTAGTTTCTCATCCCAGTGTGAGAGATTACATAATGGGGATTGAAATTAGTAAAAAGAGAGCCAATTGGGTCACCAAGATCCTGGAATATGATTTAATCATCAAATCCACTAAGTTGATTAGAGGTAGAGGATTGTGTGAACAACTAGCTCAGGCATCAGTAGATGAAGTAAATTTATCTTACCATTTGAATGAGGAAGGACCTATAGCCGATCCACTAGTTGTAAGTTCTTGGACAACAAATATGGCCAGATTCCTATCCACTGCCGAATATCCATATAGACTAGATAGAACCAAAATAAGACATTTCAGGCTGCAGTCTATCCCTTATGATTTGGTAGATGTTGTTCTCTTCAAGAGAAATCTAGATGGAGTCTTACTGAGATGCATGGAAGAGGATCAGGTTGATAGACTTCTTGGTGAGTTTCATGTTTGCCTAGGTGGTGGCCATTTCTCTACTAGAGCTACAATAATGAAAATAATGAGGGCATGTTACTTTTGGCCCACACTATTCAATGATGCCCATGTATGGGTAAGAAAATGCAAAGAGTGTGCTCTCTTTTCTGGGAATAAAAGATTGGCGACACTTCCAGTTCACCCTATTCAAGTTGATCATCCCTTTTCACAATGGGGATTGGATTTCATTGGCATGATAAATCCCTCTTCTAGTGGTAGTCATAAGTGGGTTTTGACTGCAATGGATTACTTCACCAAGTGGGTTGAAGCAGTCCCACTCAAGGAGGCCACTGAGTCATCTATCATGGATTTCTTGGAGGAAATCATGACAAGGTTTGGAGCCCCTCATACTATTATTTTTGATAATGCAAAAGAATTCACTAGCTTTAGAATTGATGATTGGGCTCTTAAGTACAATGTATTCTTAAAGAATTCATCCAACTATTACCCCCAAGGTAATGGGTTGGATGAATCCACTAATAAGAACCTGATCAGGATCATGAAGAAGACTATGGAGACAAACCATAGATAATGGCACAAGAACATCAAGTTAGCTCTTTGGGCTGATAGAATCACATACAAGAGAGCTATTAGAAATTCTCCTTTTGCTCTTATGCATGGAAGAGAGGCTAGATTGCCCATATATTTAGAGTTGCCTGCATTAAATTTGGCTCATCAATTGGATTTAGAAGGAGAGGATGTAAGGTCTGTTAGGATGGCTGAATTGACTGAACTAGAAAAGAAAAGACAGTCAACCATGATCACATTAGAAGAACATCAAATGCAGACCAAGAGATATTTTAATAAAAAGGCCAAGGTCTAGACCTTCAAGGAAGGTGATATCATTTTGAAATGGGATACTGACCAAGAAAAACCTGGGGGCCACACCAAGTTTGATGCAGTTTGGAGTGGGCCATATGTCATCATAAGAAGCAAGCGAGCAAATGCCTTCATTCTTTCAAAGCTAGATGGTGAAGTTCTACCCATTTCAGTTAATGGGATCCATCTCAAACCTTACCATTAAGGTTAGTTTGAGGTCTTGTACATATTGTTTTAGTTTATTTTAGTTTTAGGTTTCCCTTTCAATAAGTGCTTCTGCACATGCTGCATTGTCATTAGGAGTATACACACCTCTTTCCTTTTATTGTGCTTTGGGAGGTAGGTTTTAGTTATCTTGATGTTTTAAATTTCCTCTTTTGGACTCCATGCCCAATGGATGCTTAAGGCGACTAATCTATTTGTTTAGCAGGCAAACATCCCAAAGAGGTCACCAAAATGTTGACCTATTTTCCCCTACCTAGACTCTAATAGTTCACCTTGAAAACATTCTTGAAATGCTTTGGAATATTGCCCTGCAAGCCTTAAATTCTTCAAATCCTAGTTTTTTTCTTTACAAAAATTCCTAAAAATATATCTAGAGAATCCTTGCAAACACCCAGAAAAACCCAGAAATCTTTAGCCTTCAAAGTGTGCCTTTGCAGAGTTTTCTCCGTCTTCATACTTAGTTGTTTCTAGGTATGGATATGAATATCCTAATATCCAAACCTTAGCTAACATCTAGATATTATTTTGAATATCCGAACCTTAGCTAATATCTAGATATTATTTTGAATATTCGTACCTTAGCTAATATTTGGACCTTAGCTGATATCCAGATCTTAGTTAACATCCAGATATTATCTTAATATCTGAACCTTAACTAATGTCCATATCCTTAAGTGAATGTCCTGATGACATCATCTAGCCCCTTCCCTAAAGAAATGCATATGATGATGACATCATTTAGACATTCCACCATTAGCATATTATCCTTCAGAACTCACGTCCCAATGACATCATCCAGATCTCCTTTCCAAAGAAGCACCTTATGATGATGACATCATCAGGACATTTTGGCATGGATATTTGGTGAGTCTTAATATCCTGACCTCCCTAATATGTAGTGACATGATCATGATATAGATGTCAGTTTCATGGTATGGACATAAAGAAGCATCTGGATATTAGGTTAATATCTGAATATCAAGTTAACATCCAGACATTGGGTATCCATGCGGACGACATCCTATCCATGCTGGTAAGGTAAATTTGACGAGTGAATCTGGATATCGGGACATTGAGACTTTTGTGTTTGACCCAGCTATATCATCTAGATATTGGCAAATGTGCAGACCTTGTGGATATTCATGGATATCCATATGCCCTTTAACCTCAAATTTGACCGTGGATATATGTTACATTCTGAGGAATTTCTACATGATCCAAAAGGAAAAATTGCTTAGAATTTCCTCCTCTTTCATTTGGCAGGCTTTCTAGGGAATATGTACACCTTCAAAAATTAATAAAAAATTCATGATCTGGATATGGATGTGTATAAATAGATATCAGGATAAGTTGCCGACTGAGGACAGATATGCAAACTCGGCTGATAGGTTGTAAAAGCTTTCAAAAGAAGATATTTTGCATTAATTGTTGTAACTGCATGATTCAACAGTTTGTATTAATGGCACAAATATCTTCTACCTATTCAACAGATCCAAATATTTTCTACATTGAAGTCTTGTAGATAGACGTCCCTTTTGGTGAAAAAATTTCTCTAACAAGCCAATGGGCGCATTCATTACAGTAGGTAATGGTGCTCCATTGTAAAAGCTATATAAAGCATGAAATGTAATGTATTTAGGTTGGCATTTGGTCTAAAAAACCATATCTCTTATAATTGTAACCATGCCTCTTTGGGAATAGAGATCAGATTGTTACCTTCTCATGAATTATTCTTTGCTTTGTGTATCTTTTTGTTTGATCTCCATCTATGAATGTATCTTTCCTCTTGGATTTCATTTAGTTTCTCTTACCTCTGCAAGTAGTTCATGATTTGTGTATATTGGTCTGTTGGATATTGTTATTATGTGCATACATGGTTGTGTTGAGGGCCTTCCCATATTCAAATCTAGCGTATCACCCCCTTTTTAATTCAGTTTTACTCCCTCTTCCTCTTTTCATAAATAGGTTGATAGATTAGGTTTAGTCTTAGGAATGTTGAATATCTTATTCAAAAAAGGAACCATCCTCTCTCTGGATATTTGGCCTCCCTGTAGGGTCCCACACCTGGAAGTCATATCAATGTTTCACTAGATTGTTGAAGCCCTAAAAGCCTCCAACAATGGGTGCAAATCTATGTGACAATAGAAACCAACCATCAGAAACATATTCCTAACATCTTCAACACTTCTTCAAAGCAACCAAATCATCTTTTAGCGAAGCAACTCAACCAAATAGCTCATACACTTACAACAACCTCATCTCTACTCAACCAATTGACACAATTGTCACCAATGACAACACAAGCTTGTTGACATCAATGAAAACACCGATAGTACATACTTGCAAAAATCTCCCCCTTTGTCATTGATGGCAACACATAATGTGAAAAACCATCAATACATCATCATCTTCAATATTATGCTCCATACAAACTCTTTTCCTTTTTCCTTCTTTCTCCCCCTCAGCTTGCAACTCTCTCCTTAATAGCTACCTCTTTCCTTTTTCACATTGCTCTCTCTCCCCCTTGACATCAATGGAAAAGGGTGACACACCATTTCTAGGTCTCAGCTCCTTTTCTTTCACTACTCTAAATACTCCCTATGTTCACAATAGTCAGTAAAGTCACTACCAACTCCCCCTGAGTGTTAGCCTCTAACACTAGTCTAGAATAGAGAATGACTCTTGAAATCTACTAGACGGATGCATCTCCTTATGCATCTAATTAAAAGGAGGGGCAATTACCCCTATGTCCTCCCGAACATACTCAGATGTATCCTTAGGAAGAGCCTTAGTAAATATATCAAAAATCTGATCCTTTGTAGACACATATTCAAGCTTCACTTCATTCTCTACAACCTTCTCTATTAGAAAGTGATACCGGATTGAAATATGTTTTGTTCTTGAGTGCATAACCAAATTCTTTGAAATGTTAATTGCACTTGTATTATCACAAAAAATAGGAATTGGTTCATCATACACAACTCTGACATCCTTCAATGTTTGCTTCATCCATTTAACCTGAGTGCAACAAGATGTTGTTGCAATGTATTCTACCTCTGTAGTAGACATAGATACTAAATCTTGCTTCTTACTTAGCCATGACACCAATCTATATCCTAGGAAGAATGCGCCACCACTTGTTCTTTTCCTATTGTTTAGGGTAAAATTGTAGGTTTGTCTTAATAAGATAAAGTGTTACTTTTTCACCATGCTAAACATTGGGAAGAAAATGATTGAATCTAAGGCCAATCTATAAGTTACTTGTCTATCCCTTATGCTTGCTATGTCTAATTCAAGGGCCTAATTAAGGTCTTATCAAGTGTCTTTATTCATTCATCAAAGAAATCCTAATTATGCCTTATAACAGAGATTCCTAAAATCAAATGATGAAACAGGCAAAACAAATCACTGAAATACAGAGAAAGAGTTTTAGAGACTGTACACCTAGATTTTGAGGGCTAACTAGACTAGGGCACCTGCTCTTTAGTCCTAAAAATTCCCATCATGGAAAATCCTCTGCATAGGCTGACTGACAACTCCAAATGGCTCCTAGATCTCAGAAATATTCCCCAGTTGGACCAGGGCACCCACTCATTAGTCTTGCAAGTGTCGGGATCTAGAAATCTAAAAGTTTGCGACAACTGTACCCGCAATGTCCTTCTTTCTGTAGCTTCCTTCAGTCGTAACTTGTAAAACATGAATCTATACCTACAAAAGAAGGAGAAAGAAGTTGCGGCTATATAGGAGCTTGCCTTAGTCAAGCCCCATCTTTGGTATTTCTACCTCAACAATAGCTAGAAATAAAGATTTGTAGAAGTCTGTGCAAACCTAACAACGTGTATGTAGAAATATCAAACCCTAGATGTCTCAATCAAGGGAAGATCAACAACTTGCTTCAAATCAATAAACACATACAACTTCACCTCAAGGAGATGAAAACAAATGAAGACTTGCATGAACAAGAAGGTGAATCAACAATGTCCATGGAGGATCCCCAAGCTTGATGTTGGAGGCTTCAACCCTTCTCTTGATCATGCAAAAAGGTGTAGAACCTTAGGAAGAGAAAGATAGACTCAATATCTTGATTCCTAATCTCCATCCATTATCTCCATGATAGCAAATTCAAATAACTTTCAAGAGCTTCAACAAGTAGCTAATCTTGAATGGTAATTTCGGCAGAGTTTTGGCATCAAGCTTGCATAAGAAATGTGTATGATAAAATGATTTTCAAATGTCTTTTTATATCTAGCTTTAGGGAAATTTAAATTTTGAAATAATGTCTCGATATTGTGTGAAAACCAAGAATTTGAAAATGGAATCCCAAGGCATACAGCGGGAGCCGACACCCCACCGAGATTCAAAATCCCAGAAATTAGGGGAGTACTAGGGCACGGGTGCCCGAGTCCAAGCCCCCATTTTTTTATTAGATCTGTATTAAGGGGGTCCCAAGGGTCCCTATTTCAAATTCTCTTTCTAGGTTCTATCAAAAGGTTATCTCAAAAGGTGAACATTTTGCAACTAGACTTAGTCAATCAGGGTTTTAGGAAGGTTAGAAAGAAAAATGTTGAGAGGTCACCAAAGGTGAGGAGATAAACTGAGGGAAATTGTACCATTCCATACAAGAGGACAATTTATGACGTTACATTTAGCCCTCACTTTAGTGGCCATATGACACTATGTGCATATGCAACTAAAGGAAAGTAAATGCATCAATCATGAAAAAGATACCCAAAAGGATACTATAGAGGAAGCTGAAGTGATGTCATCAAGAAGGAAGAATCTCCTATGTCTGCCATCCTGCAAGACAACAAAGTTTGGAACCGCAACCTGCAGAGGAACACTTTGTCAAAAAATCAAAAATCAAGTCAACCTACAACCACCACTAATGAGACAGTACAAAAACACTAAGGGGGTTGAGTGATGAGACATGATGAGGGAGGAAATCAAGTGAGATATATTCCCCCATTGTTTCTTCTTACTTAGTCCGAAAAGTAGAAACAAGGAGATACCCACACATGTCGATTTCAAGGGAAACTTGATGATAAATGTGTTGTGAGGGCCATTTGAAGAAACAACGCTCAATCACAACATGTTGGGTAAGAAAGAGGGTGGAACCACAATTCCAACGCAACAAACAACATGGAAATCAAAGTTCGACAGCTCAAGATAAGGGCTCAAGAGTAAAAGGGGGTCAATCTTGCACCTAGTTAGGATATGAATTCCCATTCACTTACTTTATGTAAAGGGGTTTTCACTTATCATTAACTCATTCTTATTTCTTTGTCTTTGTAGAAAAGGTAGAGGAGAGAGAGAAGGAAAAGAGGTGGATAGCCATGCTGATCCAATGCCCGTATCAGCCCCCATGATTGGAGATGCTCTAAGCCCAAGTGGCGGAGAGGCACTTCGAGTCTGAGGTAGGGTCCTAATCTTGTGCTTCTGTCATCTTTTAGTTTACCTTTGTTTAATTTTATCGTTTACTGTGCTGAGAAAGAGAAAATGGATCAGGATCCCTGAGAGGGGTACCTGGGTCCACCTAGGGCACTAGAGTCTCTCTGGGGTGCCCTAGCCCCACAGGGGTGCCAGTGTCTCTCTAGGGTGCCCGAGTCCACAGAGGACATGGGCCCTATGTACAGGCACTCTTTTCTAATTTTGATAGTAGCTTTCATTTTCATGAGGAGATACTGATATCCTTGCTTACTCTTGACCTGTAGGACATCCCTGAGACACGAGAGCACATAGGCAGTCACCTGATGATGCTACTACGAGAGCGTGCTATCTCCTTATTTGCTACAGAGAGATCACTTGTAGGAGGTGGGTTTATGGTGGGTATTTGTTATGCCCATAATCAGATTCCACTATGCTATGTTGATGGCATTGATGTAGAGGTGGAATGCAGATACATCCACATTCCACTTACCTACCAGCGAGATGACCATCACACTGGAGGATGTATACATGATCCTTTGACTACCTGTCTGAGGAGAGATAGTGAGAATAGTGGGACATCTCTCAGCGAAGTATACATGCAAGAGTCAGTTATACTGTTTGGGTCGCACTGTTTCTTAGGCAGAGAGGACACATTTAGCTTTGACTTCTAGAACAGGAATGTAGTGACATTCCCTTGTTGTGGAGGATTATGATAGTCACTGTCGCACTAGCCATTGTGCCAGATGGATGAGGCACTCACCTACATAGGGGTCTCATTCACACTATTAGGGCAATGGAGGAGCATCAGACTATCTATGCATGGGGGCGCAGTATGCTGGCATACCTGCATTGTGACTTGAGATGGTATGTCCATTACAAGATGCATAGTCTGATGATCTGCACACTACTACAAGTTTGGGCCTTTGAGCACATCATGTGCACATGACCGATGGATTATCCTATAGAGGCAGTATACACTCATCCGTGTGTTCACACCTATCCACTGGTTAGGTGTTGGAGACACAGAGATTTCCTATACTAGAGAGTTCTCTTCGAGAAATTACAGCCCAACAACATTATCTAGAGACCATATCACGGCTACATCGTGTGGCTTGGTCAGCGGAGACAGTTAGCGAGGATGTAGAGGGATCATCTTATGGTCAGTCACCTCGATCATGTTGTGGCTTGGTTCTATTTTGATAGGGTGGCACGGTAGTTCAGATAGATACAGGATGTTCCTACAATGTGTTTGAGCTATGGGCATATTGTGCATAGCGCAGTTAGGGTAAACACCATCTGACAGCTGATAGTAGTAGACGTACCACTTAGTGATGATGAGGGTACTGATGATGTGGCACTAGTGTCAAATGTAGATGATGACATTTGTACCTGAGCATATCAGACCTAGTGGCATATAGCATGGCCTGCTCCTATCTTTCCTCCTAGTCACCCTACAAGTGATGCTCGACCTTGGGCTGGTCACGTTAGTGACACAGGGGTAGAGGACGATGTGAGTGATTTTACAAGATACAACAATCTCGAGGAGGATGTGGAGGATGACAAGGATGAGTCAGAGGAGGTTCCATCGCAATACCTTTTCATAGCAAGATCACAAAAGGGCCAACAAAAGGTAGATACTGACGAGGAGACCGAGTCAAGACTGCGGTCTAGGGCTCATGGTCCTATTCCTGCAAGGGATGTGAGACCTAGTCAAGGAGAGAGGGGGGAGTGTAGTACACATGTGCCCCCAGCTACACATTAGACTGCAGAGATCGTCACACCTTCAATGATATGAGATCCATCCTGGCAAGATGGAGATCAAGTTATTTTTTAATAAGATTCTAATATCTATCCTATCCTCTATTTTGTAGTTGGGATGGACACTTAGTGAGACTTTGTGAGTCACGTCATAGTGGACATAGTACCTTCAGATGTATTAGAGCAACAGATGTGGGTAGGGTATTCACCACGATCATCCACTGGGTGACATGCAGAGATATTTATGCCTTTTGTCAGATACCGGATGGCTATAGAGGCTATGCTAGAGAAGTCTACATGAGAGAGACAGGAGTTTCATCCAAAGCTGAGCTTAAGGTGCAACAGGAGTAGACGGTAGTGCTACCTTAATCAGACAGAGAGCTAGCTATTAGTGAGTTCTTACTACATGAGGTTCATCAGACGAGAGCTGATAGAGACAGGGTTTAGGCTAAGAGAGACCGGTACTAGAGGATGTACCAGGAGGCACATGAGTAGATGATAGAGATTAGAGGTGAGATCAAGGGGTTATGATTGTGAAGCATCTCTAGGAGTCATTCGCGATCCTTAGCCACACATGGTCAGGCCTCTGTCACTTGCACACCACAAGGGCCTAAGGGTACGGGCGGCTGAGGTTCAGTGATGTGATGTATAGATTCTATGTATTACAACATCCCATTATGTCCAGAGGGATTGTCGACTCGGATGCATATTTAAAACTAAGAGTACATATACATACATATGATGCTTATTTTTCTATCTATGTGCAATGGTTCTTAATCTATCACATGTGATTTTTTAAAAAATGCAATTAGTGATGATATTTGAAGGCTATTATGGAAATGTCATTAATGCTAATGTGATATACTAACAATTATTAAGAGAACATATAGCAATAAGCACAATGATAAAAAATTTCACACATAACCCAAATTTCTATGCTATAATTCAGTTAATACCAAAGTGATCTAAGCAAAGAATACATAATTAGGATACAACAATGATTAACTGAGCAAAGATGTAATGTTAAATGAATTAAGACAAAATACTAATATCTTGTCAAAATTGAAGCTAATCTATGTAATAAATTTTCTTAGGAGCATTTAACATCAAATCTTTAAGCATGAAAGTTTTTGAGGTGTGCTACATTAATATGTTCCTTAAGCAGCGTACCTTTCTCATCGGCTAGTCTATATGCTCCAGTAACTATATACGGTCCAAGCCAGTTAGGGTTGAACTTACCTTTTTCTCCAGGAGGTGCATTTATGTTGTGTTGATTTTCATAGAGTACCAAGTCTCCAACGTCAAATGAGCATTGTATGACATGTTCATTGTAGGGTCGTTGTATACTTTTTTGATAAGCCTTGAGGTGCTCAAGAGCGTTAATTCATCTTTCATCAAGCATCTCAATTTCTTGTAATCTTTTCTTGCATTCTATGTCATCATCCATGATGTCTCTTAGGGAAATTCTTAGTGAAGGAATTTCTAACTCCAAGGGTATTATCACATCTGTGCCATAGACAAGATTATACGGTGTATTACCAGTAGGCGTATGAATGCTTGTTTTATAGGCCATAATGCATAGGATAATTGGGTATGCCAATCTTTTTGGTGTTTATTAATAGTCTTTCATAAAATTTGCCCAATAACTTTGTTTGAAGCTTCTACTTGGCCATTTGATTGAGGGTAATAAGGTGTAGAGAAGTGATGTTGTATATGATATTTTTCAAGGAACTTTTTCACATCCTTGTTCTTAAATTGTGTACCATTGTCTGAAATAGGGGAGGAAGGTATTCCAAATCAAGAAATAATGTTATCTTGTATAAATCAATAAATTACGTCAGCAGTCGTGGATCGCAAGGGGATCGCTTCAACCCACTTTGTGAAGTAATCAGTGGTAGTAATGATAAATGTATGCCCTTGAGAGGAGGGTGGGGAAATTTTACCAATTAGATCCAAGCCCAAAATAGAGAATGGCCATGGTGATACCTGGGCATGAAGCTCTTGAGCAAGAGCATGGATTAGGTGTTTGTGTTGTTGACATTGTGGGCATCTCTTGATGTAAGTGAAGGAATCTTGTTCCATATGCTGCCAATAGTAGCCAATTCATAACAACTTTTGTACTAATGATTTGCCCCCAAAATACCCTCCACAGGCACCAGAGTGAGCTTATTCTAAAGCTATTGGTATCTCTGAATTACTTAAACGTCAGAGTAAAACACCATTGTAACTTCATCTATATAATACATTCGATAGTATGATGTATCACATTGCTAATTTATGTAAGAAGATTCGGGCATTCTTAGATGTTGAGTTAGGAATAGTTCCATCATGCAAATAATTGAATATATGGGAGAACCATTCATCAGTGTATGTATTACCACAAAGTTCTGAATTCACAACTATAGGATCTTCAATTGTCAATGTTTTAAGATTATGAATAATGAAAGTAAATTCCTTAGGGGAACCATCAGGGGATATAAGGGAAGTTGTGCTTGCCATTGCATTCACATGCTGATTATCTTTCTTGGTAATATTATTTATTGAATATGATGTTAATTGTTTTAAGAGAGATAATGCAAACTCACGGTATTGAGATAGTTGTCATGCTTAGTTTGATATGATCTAGTTATTTGTTTTACATATAGCTGAGAATTGCCATATATTGTAATGTGTTTGATGTTAAGAGCCATAGAAACATGAAGTCCTACAATTAGAGCTTCATATTCAGCTATATTGTTTGTGCATGAGAAGTCTAAACAGTAAGAGAGAGGAATCGGCTTGCCTACAGGGGGTATTAATATAACACCAACTCGCCAGTTCAACATCTTGATCCGTCGAAGTATAATTCCCATTTACAATCTTTAGAAATTGTTAAAATTTAGTCATCAGGAAATACATCCTAATGTTGTATAGCAAAAGGTGAAGGAGCTTTAGCTAACTGATCAAATAACACTTGTCCTTTAATTGCTTTTTGAGAGATGAACTTAAGATCAAATTCTGTTAATAACATAACCCACTGAGCGAGACGACCTGGTAAATCTTTTTTTACAAAGAGATGTTTCAGACGGTTGAATTTTACCATCACATGTATTTCAGCATTTAAGAGGTAATGTCTAAGATTTTGAGTAGCAAACACTAAAGCTAAGAAATGCTTCTAGATAGCAGTGTATCGCACTTCATAATCGAGAAAAGTTTGACTGTTATAATAGACAACGCATTCTTTGCCTTCGACATTATGTTGTGCTAACAAATCTACTAGGGCATTGTTAGATGCTGAAATGTATAATAGAAATAGTTTATTAGGGATAGCGGGTTGTAGAACAGAAGGATTAGCTAAGTAATATTTTAAGTCTTTGAAAGCTTTTTGACATTCATAATTCCATTGAAATTTTGAATCCTTCTTCAATAGTAGTGTAAAAGGGCAAGTCCTATCTGCAAGCTATGAAACAAATTGACGAATGGCTTGTATCTTCCCCTACAAACTACATAGTTGAGATATGTTCTTAGGTGTTGGCATGCTAACAATTGCGTCTAATTTTTTCATAGCCACTTCAATACCATGATTTGAAACAATAAATCCTAGTAGCTTTCCACTGTCCACACCGAAAACACACTTATGAGGATTTAGTCACATGCTATATTTCTTTATGGGCTAAAATATTTGTCAAAAAATTGTAGCATGATCTCGGCGGTGAATAGACTTTGCCAAGATGTCGTCGAAATAATCTTCTAAAATATTGTACATATAGTCATGAAATATAAGTCATTGCACGTTGATAAGTAGCTCCTGCATTCTTAAGTCTGAATGACATGACTATCGAGCAAAATGTACCCCAAGGTGTTATATAAAAGCTATTTTATATTTGTCTTGAGGATTTATTAGAATTTGATTGTATCCTGAGATACCATCCATGAAAGAGAGTAACTCATGGCCATCTATATAATCGACAATCATATCAATATTAAAAGTGGAAAATCATCTTTCAATGATGCTAGATTTAGATCTCAGAAATCTGTGCACATTCTTATATGACCATTGGGTTTAGCAATGGTCATAATATTCAAAATCCAAGGTGAATAATCAATAGGGTGGATAAAACGTGCTTGTAAGAGCTTTTCTATGTTAGTTTTGATAAGCAGTGCTATTTTAGGATTCATCTTACGAATCTTTTGTTTAAATGGCTTAGCATTTGGTTTCAAGACAATATTATGTGTTACAATATGAGGATCGATACCAAGCATGTTGGAATAGTTCCAAGCAAATAATTCCAAAAATTCCTGCAATAAATTAGTCACTTCATTTTCTTTTGCGCTTAAATAATGACCAATGGGGATAACTTTTTCAACGTTATCCTTATCCATAAAAACATCAACAGTCTTTCCATTAAGGAGAGTACTATGCTCTAAGGGATTGTACGATTTTAGATGTTCTTCAAATTCTCCATTGGACTTTAAAGTGGTATTTATTGTGCTAGTAGTTTTTCTAAAATATGCATTGTTGTTTAAATAATAAGGTAAGCCACGTTTATGATGATAACAAGGAATATTGTCATAAGCACCCAAGAATTTTATTATCGCTTCATCTGTTGAGAATACATCCACTGGAAGTGGTCCTGGAGGACAATTAGTGTCGTCCATCTCAGGGAATATCAAATTAAGTGTTGATATTGTATTCACATTAAGAGTAGGATGTTTACGGGATTTGGAGTCCTTGAAAGGATTGTATCCAATGTCATTTGAGTAATGTCATGAAGTAGATTCTATAGGGACATTGATTCCTTGTTGATTTATACAACAGCCATTACCTACATAATTGCAATCTTTATAGAGGATTCAGAATCTTCGACCATAAAGAGAAGCCATTTCCTTAGAAGAAGGTGGAGCTTCATAAGTTTCATAATCAGTAGTATAAGTAAAATTATTATCCAAGTTCGTTAACAAAGAAGCTTTATGTTTGTCATTCAGAGCATGCGATGTTATCAATGCAATATTTGATGTTTTGGAGACGGGACTTTTAGGTTTATATTCTCTCATGGAAGAAGATGTAAAATCTAATGAACCCTAATCATCACCAACAAATGTATTTGATTGTTTACATTCTTGCATAACAATTTCTGAAGCTAGAAGAGTTGACATATCAACTTTCAAATTATTCAAAATTTTAGGACAAGCAACATGCTTATGAGCTTCAATTTACAGACAATTATCAGTTTCAAGATCATCATGGATACTGTGCAACTTATCTTTGAATATAAACTTGATTGAATGATGTAAAGTATAAGGAACTATCCCTAATGCATGTATCCAAGGTCTACCAAGAATCATATTGTAAGATAGAGAACCAGGCATAACATGAATCAGGGTTGGCACAATCATGGGTCCCACTTGTATAGGTAAAGTTATAGTGCCCACAGATTGTCATCCAACATTGTCAAAACCATGGATACTTAACATTTCTGGTTTTATGGTAGATGTATCAACTTTAATCTTATGTAATAAGTTAATGCCACAAACATTAAGAGCTGATCCATTATCAATCATAACTCTCTTAACCAATGTTTTATTTATTGTAATAAATATAATCAAAGCATCATACTGATTCTAAACTTCAAGAGATGGGAGTTCATGTTGTTGAAACAAAATGTTTGTTTTTGTTGCATGCATACACTCTAATAGTGCTGCTACATCATTTGGTTTAACAGCAGGTGGGACAATCATCTTTTGTAAAGCTTCTTGAAGCATTCCATGGTAGTAGGAAAAGTTTTTATAAGCTCCCAGAGGGATATCTTTGCAAGAGTAGCATGAAGCTGCTCTACAAGATGATAGTCTTTACCACCTTTATATGTTAAACGAGGTGCTTGAGGAAGTATAGGTTGAGAAGCTGGTAAAGATATCAGAATGCTCAATTGTTGTGTTCTTTGTTTATTATATTTTGAGTGCTATATTCATGAGCAACCACATTATGATTAGTTTTTTTGTAAATTTTGTTGCACTATTTGTTTAGCATAATCATAAATGTGATCAGGAGGTCTAGGAGAGGAAGGAAGACCTCTAACAGTGAGCACTAGTTTAGAAGATGGTTTAACCACATTTGAACATAAAGTGACCACAATTTTTAGTTTTTCAGGTTCTTCCTTAGGTTTAGGAACATAGATCGCATTTACAAATTTTTGAAATAACGACAGCTTAGAGGTTAGAGTGGATTGGTCAATCGAGGTAAAGTCCTCAAGGGCTTCATCTAACATATCAAACTCATCACAACTAAACGGCTCATCATATACATGAAAATCTTGCGAAAAATAATCTGAAATGTTAACATGCTCTATTTACCCCAAGATTTAAATGTAAAATGATGGCCTATGAAAAAGAGATACTATACACAACAACAATAAATGATAATTTCCAACTCTTTTAGTGAAAAGATAAAGAATATGATTCACAATTCCACGCATACAATTTTACAAAAAAAAAGAGTTTTACAATATAATTATGCTCTAGGACAGCAAATTAGTTCAGATATGAAGTTTAAAAGGATGCAAATTCTTTAAAGCTTAGGTTCACCAAAATGTTTAGGGTAAAATTGTAGGTTTGTCTTAATAAGATAAAGTGCTTGCTATGTCTTATTCAAGGACCTAATTAAGGTCTTGTCAAGTATCTTTATTCATTCATCAAAGAAACCCTAATTATGCCTTACAACAGAGATTCCCAAAATCAAATGATGAAATAGGCAAAACAAATCATAGAAATGTAGAGAAAGAGTTTTAGAGACTGTGCACCCAGATTTTGGGGGCCAACTAGACTAGGATGCCCGCTCTTTAGTCCTGTAAATTCCCATCATGGAAAATCCTCTACACCGGTTGATTGACAACTCTAAATGGCTCCCAAATCTCAGAAATATTCCCCAGTTGGACTAGGGCGCCTGTTCATTAGTCCCACAAGCATCGGGATCTAGAAATTTGAAAGTCTATGATGACTATACTCATAATGTCCTTCTTTTTGTAGCTTATTTCCGTCGTAACCTATAAAACATAAATCTACACCTACAAAAGAAGGAGAAAGATGTTGCAGGTACATAGGAGCTTGCCTTAGTCAAGCCCTGTCTTTGGTATCTCTACCTCAACAATAGCCAGAGATAAAGATTTGTAGAAGTGTGTGCAAACCTAACAACGTGTATACAAAAATATCAAACCCTAGATGTCTCAATGAAGCGAAGATCAACAACTTGCTTCAAATCAATAAACACATGCAACGTCACCTCAAGGAGATGAAAACAAATGAAGACTTGTATGAATAGGAAGGTGAATCAGTAATGTCCATGGAGGATCCCCAAGCTTGATGTTGGAGGCTTCAACCCTTCTCTTGATGATGCAAAAGGTGTATAACCCTAGGAAGAGCAAGATAGACTCAAGATCTTGATTCCTAATCTCCATCCATTGTCTACATGATAGCAAATTCAAATAACTTTCAAGAGCTTCAACAAGTAGCTGATCTTCAATGGCAATTTTGGCAGAGTTTTGGCGTCAAGCTTGCATAAGAATTGTGTATGATAAAATGATTTTCAAATGTCCTTTTATATCTAGCTTTAGGAAAATTTAAATTTTGAAATAACATCTCAATATTGCATGAAGACTGAGAATTTGAAAATGGAATCCCAAGGCATACAGTGAGAGTCGACATCCCGCTAAGATTCAAAATCCTAAAAAATAGGGGAGGACTAGGGCATGGGCACCCAAGTCCAAGCCCCCATTTTCCAATCAGATTTGCATCAAGGGGTCCCTATTTTAGATTCTCTTTCTGTGTTCTATCAAAAGGTTATCTCAAAAGGTGAACATTTTGCAACTAGACCTAGTCAATCAGGGTTTCGAGAAGGTCAAAAAGAAAAAGGTTGAGAGGTCACCAAAGGCAAGGAGCTAAATCGAGGTAAATTGTACCATTCCATATAGGAGGACAATTTCTGACGTTACACCTACCATCCACACAACCAACCCAATTTGCATCTGTATAAGCACTTAGAGAAAAGTTAGTATATTTTGGATACCACAAGCCATAATCTAAAGTGCCCTTTAAATATCTAAATATCCTCTTCACTGCTGCAACATGTGACTCTCTAGTATCTTCTTGAAATCTAGCCACAATATAGACTGCATGCATGATATCTAGTTTGGTAGCCGTTAGGTATAGTAGTCCTCCAATCATTGATCTATACTTGCTCTGATAATCCTTAGGAGATTCATCATTCTTTCTCAACTTACAACTAGTAGTCATAGGGGTATAAACTATTTTAGAGTCTTCCATTTGAAATTTCTTCAATAGTTCCTTGACATACTTAGATTGTGAAATGAAAATACCTTTATCTGTTTAATTGATCTCTAACCCTAGAAAGAAATTCATTTCCCCACACATTGACATTTCAAATTCCTTCTACATTTCATCTACAAATCTCTTACACATTCCTTCATTTCCACCAAAGATTATATCATACACATATACTTCCACAATCAACATTTGATCTTTTTCAACTTTAATGTACAGATTACTATCTGTGGTACCTTTACTAAATCCTTGTTGTAATAAATACTTGTCTAACCTTGCATACCAGGCTCTGGGGGCTTGCTTCAATCCATATAGTGCCTTCTTCAACCTACAAACCATATCTAATTTGTTTGATAATTTAAATCCATCTGGTTTCTCTATGTAAACTTCCTCTTCCAATTCACCATTCAGGAAAGAAAACTTCACATCCATTTGATATACCTTGAAATCCTTTTGTGTTGGAAAAGCCAAAAACATCTTGATGGCCTCCATTCTTTCCACCAGAGAAAATGTTTCCTCATAGTCTATCCCTTCTACTTGTGAGTAACCTTTGCACACAAGCCTTGCCTTATTTCTGACTACTTCTCCATTCTTGTTCAGTTTGTTCTAGAATACCCACTTAGTTCCAATCACATTCTTGTTTTCTGGTCTTGGGACAAGTTCCCAAGTCTTATTCTTCTCAATCTGCATTAGTTCTTATTACATATCCTTGATCCAATTCTCATCCTTGCATGCTTCAATTACTATTTTAGGTTCAACTTTAGAAAGTAAACATAGGTTTAGCTATTCTTCAACAACTTTGCTTCTTGTCATCACACCTTTCCTCTTATCACCAATGATCTGATCTTTACAATGATGCTTCTGCACATACTTGGGGGTTTTAGGATTCATTTCTGGAGCTTCTTCTTCTTAAATTTGTACTTAAATTTCTTTGGTCTTTTCTTCTTCTTCTCTGTAAGATGACTCATTTGATTCATATCCAACTGTATTTGAATTCTTCTATAGGTCTTCATCAACTTTGACATTTACACTCTTAACAATCTTTATTAATCTCTTGTTGTAGCATTGATAAGCTTTTCTTTTAGTAGAATACCCAAGGAAGATACCTTCATTTGATCTTGCATCAAACTTTCTTAGGTTTTATTCATCCCTTCTGATATAGAATTTTCTTCCAAACACTCTGAAGTATTTGATAGTAGGAATCGTTCCATACCATAGCTCATAAGGAGTCTTTGCACTATTTGCCCTTGCCTGTACTCTATTCAGTATGTAGACAGCAGTATGAATTGCTTCTCTCTAGTAAACTTCTAGAAGATTTTCTTCTTTTATCATTGTCCTTGCAGCTTCTTGAACAATCATGTTCTTCCTTTAAACCACTCAATTTTGCTGAGGAGTTCTAGGAGTAGATAAATGCCTCTTTATTCCATGATCTTCGCAAAACATGTTAAACTCATTAGAGGTGAACTCTCCACCTTTGTCAGACCTCAAATAGTTGATTCTCATATCCATTTCATTCTCAACCATGACTTTGAAAGCTTTAAACCTATCTAGGGCTTCATATTTTTCTTTGAGAAAAGTAACCCATGTCATTTTAGAATAGTCATCAATTAGTAGTATGAAATACCTGTCACCTTGGAAACTCCTTACTCTGGTAGGACCACAAAGATTTGTGTGCACTAATTCCAATAGTCTAGTAGAAGATTGATCTTTGACTTTGAAACTACTTCCTTTCTTTCCAACTTGACACTCCTTGCAAATAGCTATGTTAGGTCTTGTAATCTTTGGCAAATCTCTCACAGCTTGAACTGAACTTATTCTCACTAGACTATCAAAATTGATGTGACATATTCTTCAATGCCATAGCCAACTCTCATTGATCCAAGTCATGACACTAGTAGAAATAGGGCAAATAAATGACCAGGTGACCAAAACTTTTAGTCATGTGACCAAAATTTTAATCACGTGACCAAATATTTTTGCAACACAGCTATAAATGACTAATTTGGTCATTGGGCAAAAAACACAACTAAATAATTGGTCTAGATAGATATTATTATTATATATAATATATATTATATTATATATTATATAATATAATATAATATTTATATAATAATATAATATAATATTTATATTATACAATATTATAATATTATATAATATATTATTATATTTATATTATATTATTAAATTATATTATATTATAATATAAATATAATATTATTTAATAATATAATATAAATATAATATGAGGCTTGTGTTTTGTTTATTTTTTTTAAGAAAAGATTATCACAAGCTAAATTACATGTAAAAGAAAAGAAGGGTTAATTTCATTAGCTAAAAACTTGGTACTAAAATAATTGACTATGTGGGGCACTCAATGTATGATTTTAAAAAAAAAACTATAAAAAAAAAAAAGAAATAAATATTAGGGCAGATCTTAGCATAAAAGAATATATTTCTTTAAAATCGATGGAGGACGTGAATTCTCATCCAAGGGATGAGATTCACTTTTTCCATCGATCCAACCCTAACCTTAACACATCCACTCAAACCCTAACATGCATTAACATATTTCTTTTTTTTAGGTTTTTCTTTCTGCCTTTTGCCACCATATGTCATTTTATGTTTTTCTTGTAGGATGTGGTAGTGGCATGGATGGAGGCACTCAGTAACTAAATCATGCCATTTCTCATGGCTATCAAGGAGCTGTAATAATATTTCTTTTATTTCTCCTAATTTTTGTCTTTGTTTGCAGAAGGAGATGCATCGATGGTGTTTCCAGGGTGGATCTAGGTGGGGATACAACTTGACACATCAGGATTCAATTTGAAACATGACACATCTTTTTGTTTCAATAAGTTATTGTTTCCTATTTGGATTCTATTTGAAAATGGATACAACTTTTGGTTTTCATTCATCTGTATGGAGAGGTGGTACACTGTGAACAAGGATGGTTTTGATATGTTGTTATCTCCTATTTCTATTAGACCATTGAAAGGTATGTGAAAGTGGAAAGTTGCATTTCTCTTTCATTCTGGGCCTCAAAAATAACTAACAGCATTCAATGGACCTTGCAGGGCATACGGTAGTGGAAAGGAAGATAGTCCTTTTTGTGATGTCCTTGGATTTGAAAATGCACGCATGAAGCTTTTAAGACATGTTTCATTTGTTGATTGCACAGTGTGTATAATAATAACTATTTATTTGTTTGTAAATTGGGTGTTTGTAAATTGGGTGTTTGCAAAATACCTTATAGGGCACTTGGGGTAAAAGAAATTAAAATACATAAAAGTCTTAGAAGAAATAGATTAACAATTAATTAGTGAAAATGTGTAGATAAAATCTATGCACTTTCTTATTTCTATAGGCATGTCGGCTATGTCTGTATTTAATTCTTCTCTGTGTGATTATATGGTCTGACAGGTGAAAACTGATGTGGATACCCTTGAGCCCCGAAGAAAAAAAATAGACTCGGCTATTTCAGTGAGGAGAGCGGGCTAAGCGGCAGAGGCAAGGGTTCTTGGGCCATATATGTATTTCCTCATGAGCTTAGCTTGAGGAAGGAGTTCTTCTCAAATGGAATATCTATATTTCTATTTTGAAAATCAATAAAATTAGGCCTGAGGAAGGAGTTCTCAAATGGAATATCTGTATTTCTATTTTGAAAATCAATAAAATTAAGTCTTTGTGCTACAAAATATTGTGTATGCCTTAAAGGTTTTCATATATTGTGGATTTTTGTGAGTTATTGTGAGGTGTTAGTGATTTGTTGTAAAGCAGATTGTTCTTTCTGTTGCATCAAAATTTAATATAAAAAGTTATATTAATCAAATTATAATTGAAATAATTGTAAAGTTTCTAATTAAAAAGTTGACTGTGTGGATTATTTTTTTTAAAATAAAGATGGATTAAGTTTTTTTAAAATAAAGATGCAAATGAACTGGCAGTGACTACAATTTTTAATCATTTATTGATCAATGACTAGTTAACAACAATCAATGACCAAATATACTACCAAATTACCAAATAAACTACCAAATTGATGACTAAATTAATTACTAAAATTTGTTTAGTCATAAATTTGGTTGCGAGATAAATGATCGGCAATAAACTACCAATGGTCACGTGACCAAACTACTGATCACATGACCAATTTTTGGTAGTTTTTTTAGTCATTTATTTATGTTTTTCTACTAGTGTGAAGTAATAACCATCACCACCTTTGAGATGATAGACATTTCCTTATGTCCTCTTTCCAGCATCTATCACAGATCTGGATTCTTTTCTAATTTCGCAACCTCCATCCTGAAGCACAAGATTGTATCCTTTGCTACACATTTGTCCAACACTCAAGAGGTTATGTTTTAAGCCCTCAACATACAGAACATCATCAGTATTATGCTTTCCATCAAAACTAATTGAGCCTCTTCCACAAATCCTATCAATTGTATCATCACCAAATCTAACTAATCCTCCATCATATTTCTCAAGTTTAACAAACTTACTCTTATCACCAGTCATATGATTTGAGCATCCACTGTCAATGACCTAGTAGTTCTTTTCTTGTTTAGAATGGAAGGCAAATATCAAGGTGTCCATAGCATTAGCACTTACCTTTGAAGTCTTTTCCTTCACACAAACCTCAGATTTAGTAGAAACAATATCCTCTTTTAAAGCTATGAACAAACATTCACTATCTTCTTTATTCTCATAGTCAAATTCATCACAAATATACTTGCATCTTCTCTAACATAATAAATTTTCTTATATATTTGGCTATCAATCTCTAGCTACCTAGCTGGAGTATAAACTAACTACAAAACTTTTCTAAAGACCAGATCTTTGGACTAGTATAGCTCTACATTTCTTGCCAACATTTGGTTCTATTCCTGGGACCCTGAAAAAGGGTAGTTAAAGGTTGAAAGGGAAAAACATCTAGAGAAGTAGCACAGAGTTCCAGAAAGGAGAAAAGGCAAGGTGAAAGGAAGCAATTTTCAAACTACAGAAGTAGTCACATCTCCTTAGGTTTCTACCTTTGTGAGAGGGGGGAAGGCACTTAAGAGGATGGCAAGTGAAAAGGGGGTAGGATCTGCAAGGACCTTCTAAATGATGTGTCTCTTCAAATAAGGATTCCATGAGATATAAGAGGACTAATGGAACACCAAATCCAACAAACCCATGGCAAAAGGGGAAAGGTAGAGGAAAATAGAGATCAACGAAGAAATTAGGACCTAAATTGAAATAAACAAAGAAGAGAGATTGAAACAAACTCAAGAATGGCAGGAGCATTACTGTAGAAGGATGGAAAGGTAACAAATGATAGAGGAAGGAAGGATAATGGAGAGTACAAAAGAAAGGATAGAAGAATCTAAAGAGCGTATCACTATGGGTGCTGTTGGAAGGAAGGAAGAAGAGAAGCGTATCATGAAGGATGATGTTGAGTGTGCTAGGGAGGGTGCTACCAGAGAAAGGAGATCAGAAGATAAGGAATAAAGGATGTGATGGAGAATGTGGAATAGTACACCACTATGGATGCTACCGGAGAGGAATGCGGAAGAAAAAGAGAAGGAGTAGGCAAATTAGGGTTTATGTCACAAAGTGTCAGAAAAGATGAAGTAACATCAAAGATTTTGAAGATCAATGAGGAATATATAGAGGAGCTAATTTTCCAAAGCATAGAGAAGATAAGAGAAGGAGGAGAAGATGTGGTAAACATGGAAAGGAGTTTTGAGAGTTTTGGAAGGTTATTTGAATTGGCATTGGATGTCGACATGATGTCATTTATAAAGATAAGAGAATCCTCTAATTTTAAGAGACACTACAAAGAGACACAACCCCTTGACCATGACCCACCCCAAGTGCCATATAAAGTGAAGAGAATTTTAGTTGAGAAGGAAGATATTCAAGAAAACAAAGAAACAAAGAGAATAATAGAGATCTAGAGAAATTTTATAGAAGTTTTAGGAGAAGAGTACTTTGAGATATGATTGCAGAGAGAAAAAGGAAGAGAAGGAAAGAAAGTTGAACCAAAGAAGTAGACTGGAGGAAATCTACTATAAAGTACCAGAAAGTGGGAGGAAAGCAAAGTTAAGTTACATGTGTTTGAGAAGGATACTATTGAAGCAATGGAGCACATTTTTGTTTTGGAGGCTATTTGGAATTCAAAAAGAGTAATAAGGGATGAAATCAATCCATTTGACTTCATAGGAACCTTGAGGAATGAAGCATTGAAGTGGTATAGGAAGACATGTCCTGATAGTGACAAGGAATGGAATGAGACTAGGAAACTATTTCTAGAGAACTTTGGAGTTCTAGATATTCTGACAAAAGGAGTAAGTAAGATGAGATATCTAATGTAATTAGAGAAGGAATCAATAAAGGAATTTGATAAGAGGTTCAAGGAGACAACTAGGAGATTAGAGGAACCATTGACTAAGAAGCAAAGGATAGAATGGTGTATTTCCATAATAAGCCCTAAGATAAAATCAACCCTAGATGGAAGGGTGTTTGAAACATATGCAGAAGTAGTGACATTGGCCTGCCGGATAGAGTCTCAATCTTGATGCAGACAAAATAAGATGAAGGAAAATCTTGAATTGGAGAAGTTGAAGTTGGAATTGGAGCAGAACTGAAGCTGAGGAAAGAGATACTAGTGAAACAAAAGGAGAATACACAGAAGGAGAGACCTAATATTTGGTGTTTATAGTGCACTAGAGAGAGCCACTTATGAAATGATTGCCCTAGGATGAGAGGTGAAAGACAAGTGGCAACAATAAAAGTAAATACCAAAGCAACAATAAAAAAAGTCAATTCAGTATACTGTGGATTATGCAGAGAATGGGATGACCATGAGACACTGGATTGCCCTTCACAGAACTTCCAGAGGAAGAAATACTTTACTGATGAAGAAGATGAATCATGGTATGGTGGAAGTAATACAAACTCTGCAGAGAGCAATAACATGCGAGAAATAAATTTATATGATCAAGACTACAAACAACCAAGTTGGAGAAATTAGAGGAATGTGAATGCAATACAAAATTCAAGTTATGGTGGTCCATCATATGGAAATAGCTACAATAATGATGGAAGAGATTGATTTGGAGGCTACAGAGGAGGAAGAGGCCATGGAAGAAATCAGAGAAGGAGGTAGGATACCACATGCTTCAATTACAGTAAGTTGGGACATTTTTCTAATGAATGTTGGGATGAAAAGAAGATGCAGTGTTCATTTTGTAATAACACAGAGCATGACCTCTTTTCTTGTGATAGTGCACAACAATACTTCCAGAATGCATAGCCACAGTCTAAGAGTGATGAGTTACAAAACCTGAATAATAAAAAAGGAGCAAGGATCATAAGAAGAATACCAAAAGACCAAGGAGCAAGAACATGCCAGAAGAACATCAGACAGGAGACAGACATATCTTCAAGAGAATCCATAGAGGAAGAAAAGTACTATTGGAAGAGTACACCAAAACATACTAGAAAGGAAAGAAAGAAAATGAAGGGGAAAGCTATGGTAGTAACAAGACACAGAACCAATACTGGAAGAGATTATATCACTGATACAAAGGAGGAAGACAATGAGGAGGATGAAGAATTTGTTCCAACAAAGAAACAACATGAAGAAGTGGTGAAGGAAGCTAAACAAACAATCAGGAAGGAGCAAGAAAAGGAGAAGCAATACAAGCAATATTTAACTGAAGAAGAAGTGGATGCTCTTAAGTAGTTAGCTCAATTGACACAGCAACATAGAATGATTGACAAACTAAAGCAATTCTCTCAATACTGGAACAAGGAGCAAGGTTAGAAAGGACAACTCCAGAGGATGGGAAGGATAGACAAAGATTGGAAGACAAAACCATTGATGGTGGATGTTCACATCAATCACAAAAGGTCTAGAATGTCATGATACATTTGGGAGAAGATGTCAATATGATCACAAAGAAGTTATGGGAGCAGTTAGGAAGACCTAAGTTGTCAGAAACCACTTACAATAGAATCTTGGTAGATGGATCTAACATGCAAACAATGGGAACATGGAAGTAGGCCGAAGTTAATCTAATGGGGATCAAACATGTCTTAGATTTCATTGTGGAAGCCATGAAGGATCAAGGAGACACCTTCAATGCACTTTTGGGCTTGACATGGTTTGTAGATGTAAATGAATTCATAGACTCTCAAAGGGAAGAATTATCATTTTCCAATGAAAATAAAATTGTCAACATCCCTCTGGGTTCATCAATGGAGGAAGCATATATAGAAGAAATCAATCAGGATGAATATAGTGACAACGATGCAAGGAATCTATATACAATTACAAGGTTGGATGTAGAGGAGACAACAGAAGAGCCTAATTCTTAGGGTGAAGTGGAGATATATGATGATCACTATAGTATAGATAGTGAAGAGGTTTTAGAAGCTTGGATGAGAGAAGAACCAGAACTAAAAACAAGAAAAATGCTTGGTTACCGGAGGATATTCACAATAAGGATGGATGAAGAAGACATTCCACAATCCTCTGTACTTTAGAGAAACTCACTAGAGTTCACCAGTAGTACATTCAAGGAGGATATGGAAGTGATGGAACAAAAATCCTACCAGGTAAGTCACATTTTGAAAGGAATTTCACATATCAAGTTGCCTAGGTTTTCAGGCGTACATGACCTGCATAAATACCTTGCAGAAATGGAGACAGTCTTTTCGAATGAGGAGATTAGATTACAAGTTGCACAACACACATTAGTTTGGAATGTTGCAAATTGGTGGAACACACACAAGGACACAATTGACCGGTAGTTAGCATTCAAGATACTCATCAAGACAAGATATTTACCAGAGGAGTGAGAATATGACATAATATCCAAGCATTTAGGTCATATCTCCCCACAAGAACATTTGTCCATGTGTATAATGGTATGGAAAGGAAGAAATGGATACAATGAGGTACTGTATACACACTTCTTTTATTGGACGCTATCACCAATTGCACAGACATGGTATATTAATCAAGAACGAAGGAAAGAAACTAGATACTGGGAAGAGTTGCAAAAATACTTCATTCACACCTTTTCATTCTTTGATCCAGACAAACACATACACACAACACTGATTAGAATCCAGGAGCTCCCTTTTCAACAAGATATAGAGGAAGATGAAGCCATACCAGATCAGAGCCCATTACCGGCAAAAATAGAAGGCATTTGGAAAATCATTGAATGGATGAATATAGAATCATATCCGAAGAAACATAAATTCTATAGAAACATCACAATAGGAAAATGAAGAAGATAAAGAACTAGAAATAAAAATAGAACAAGGTGAAAGAGAGTTGGCGGAATCAACCGACATCAAGGAAAATTGCTACAACAAGCCCATCTAGTTAAGGGAAGAAAACATTGCCAAAGAGGGAAAGATGAAGCTAGCCAAGATAGGAGACTATTGGGATGAGAAGGAAGTGGTACAAGTACTAGAAATTTTGTCTAATTATGAGGATTTATTCCCCAAGAAGTTGATAGAGATGAAGGGAATCAAGGAGGTAGCTGAGACTATGAAAATTCAATTGAAGCAAGGCTACAAACCAATCAAGAATAGGCCATACCAAATGAATCCAAACATGAAGATAAAAGTAAAAATGGAACTTGACAAGATGCTAGAAGCAAGGATCATAAAGCCAGTGGAGGAAGATGAGTGGATCAGTCCAATGGTAGTACAGAATAAGAAAATAGGAGAAATTAGGATATGTGGAGACTATAGATAATTGAACAAGGCTTGTATTCATGATCCTTTCCCTACACCATTCTTAGAGAAGATCCTGGAGTCAGTTGCTGGAAAGGAAATCTATTCTTCCACTAATGGGTTCTCTGGACATCACCAAGTAAAAATTAGAGAGGAAGACCAACCTAAAACAACATTTGCATCTAAATTAGGATCTTTCATGTACATTGTTATGCCTTTTGGATTGAAAAATACACCTACAGTATTTAGTAGAATCATGGTCAATGCATTCAAGGAGTTCATACATGATTTTCTAAAAGTCTATTTGGATGATTGGACTATATTTAGACTAGTCAAAGATCACACACAAGCATTGAGATTGATGTTGAACAAGCGTAGGAGCTTGCAAAATTCTCTAAACTTGAAGAAATACAGTTTTGAGGTACCATTTGGAACACTACTGGGTCATATCATATGTAAAGGACTGATGGTTGATCCCCTAAAAGTTTCTATTATTCAAAAATTTCTACCACCAAAAACTACATCTGATGTCAAAACATTCTTAGGGTATACCGGTTACCGCTAGAAATTCATCAAGGGTTATGCAACCATCTCTGCACCTATGGAAGAACTGCTAAAGAAGAAAAAGGGCAAGAGTATTACCTAGAATGCACAGCATCAAATGACATTTGACACTTTGAAGTAGAAGATAGCAAAAGCACCCATACTCATATTTTTAGTTCCATGTTCATCTGGATGTATCAAGGATTGCAGTCAGAGCAGTGTTGACCTAGCCAAGAGGTTCTAAGGATCACCCTATAGCATTTGCAAGAAGGAAGTTGTCAAAAGCAGAGAAGAACTACACCACAACTAAAAGAGAAGCCCTAGAATTGATATATGCACTACAGAAGTTTAGACATTACCTCTTGTCAACACCTTTTGTGTTCCATACTGATCATGAACCATTGAAGTACTTACTTAACAAGCCAATCATTCAAGGAATAATTTTTTGGTGGCTATTTTTGTTTCAAGAATTTGAATTCTCAATCACGATGAAACCAGGAAAGCACAATTTATACCACCAATCTTAAATATGTTTCTCATATCGCTCGACAGCATAATCCAAATAAATTATTTAAATTTCCTCATCCATATTAAATAAATATTTTTATTTATTTAATTAAATTAACATACCATATATGCCATTTCATTAAAAAATCATTTCATTCTTCAATATTAGTTAAATAATTCTTTATTAATTAATTAATTAATTTTCTTCCACATATTAACTAAATAAATTAATTTATTTAATTAATCTAAATAAAAAAAATCTCTGCATCACAAATAAATAAAATTAATATTTTATTTATTTATCTATGTGCACATATATTAAAAAAATTATTTATTTAATTTTCCTCCATAATTTCCTCTAACCATATCATTTTCTCTCATCATCCACCATTTTGTCTCATCACAATATGATTCTCTCTCATCACCCCACTATTCACTCTCAATCAAATATGATAACAAATCAACCAAACTAGTTGACTAATCAATCTATTTTGTCATCTCACAAATTAAGTTTGTCAACTTCCTTGATTTATGAGAGGACAAGGACACTTTTCACTCTCTCGTCTGTCTAATTCTTTCATTCAATTTCAACCATTGATCTCCCCAAGGATTCTCCACCATTGATCTTCATTTCTAGAAATCTATAAATAGATCCTCTTCCAAGCCATCACAATCATCTTTCCATATGCAAGTTTATGCTATTAAATCACATCCAAATATCCATTATCAAATGTAAAGGTTATGCTAAAGTTTTGAGAGCAATCCACATACATATATCATCACTCAAATCAAAGGAGCATATCCATTGGAGCTTGGGTGCACTCCATTACGCTTGATCGGTGAGAAAATATTACATTTGATGGGAAGGTATAATTGTGTTATTTGATTTGTCTTCATTGTTTGTTCTTCTTATGCACTTTTCTGATCCAAAGAACTTGTATTCATTAAAAAAAATCAAGATTTTATTTTTTATTTTTTAAATTAAATATTTTTTTATAAAATTCAAAACTTCATTTTAATTTGATAAGACTTTTTTGAAGCTCAAAGTTTGGTCTCTTATGAAACTTAATTTTTAAAATTAAAGTGACTTTCATTAGGCTCAAAAATCCCTTTCAACTAGAACAACTTTCATAAAACTTTAAACTTCCACTCAACTAAATTAAAGTTCATAAAAGAATTAATTGATGAAATTCAATGAAATCACCATAAAAAAATCTCATTCCAATTCCTATAAATATTGAAATACACAAGTTGAGACTACACAATATACAATAAAAATGTTTTTTCAAAAATTGAACATGAGTTAATTGACTAAAAACAACATGAAAGGTACATATGAGCAATAGATAATGTTTTTATTAGTAATTACATGCATCTCAAATTATTATAGTCTAAAGGGATTAATTTTTTTATATAAATCTAGGCTAATGAAAATATATGTATACAACTAGGCCCTAAGTGATTCCAGACACAAGGTGACAAAATCATTTGAGCCTTTGCTCCAATTTCCTCCCTTCAGTGAACTAGTGTTCATGGACTTGTTCCCCGTACCTCACATATATTGGAGACTCCCCTAGAAATCTTGTAACAGCCTAGATAAGACCTTTCAGCCATTTTCTAGTGTGGTGTAAGGTTCAACAACAAGCCTAATGATACTCACCATGTGCCTTCTTGAGATGAGATAGAAACTCTTTGAGCAAGGCATTGAAGCCTCCAAGGAAAGGGAAATGGTGATGCCTTGGGCCACTAGATCCTTATCTATCAACTCTCATGAAGTATTTTGTGTGGACCTACACTACGAAGACATGCCTACTTCAATAGTTTCTAGGGATGTGCTAAAGTGTTTGTCATGTTTTCTATGTGAAAAAATAGTAAAATCCATTTTTATCCATGAAGGTTAGGGACTGTTTGCACCATTTTACACCTTGAAATTTGTGTCAACTATCATGTTTTCTTGGTTGTTTAAAATCTCTTGCTAAAAAGATTTCAAATCAGCCAAAAACTATCATTTAGCATATTTGTCCTATAAAGTTGCACTTTTATCACATAAAACTATGCTTTTTTCAGATAGACCTACACTTTTGTCACATAAAACTATGTTTTTCTCATATAAACCAATGTTTTTGGTAGATAAGTCTACGTTTTTGACTGTTAATTGGTTCATTTGAGTGCTTTTGAATCATATACATGCACCTTTGAGTTGTAAACCTACACTTTTGACCTACAACTCAGTGCCTTTGTTAGGTTATCCTTAAAACAACCCTTTGAACTTGCAATGTTTGACAAAACTATTTAGGAAATTACATAATAGACCTGGGATTGTCTGTATTCTTCCTCATTCTAAATCCATTTCCATATTCCATATCCAAATCTTGTCCTATCATATTTCTTAGCTAAACTTCATTCCCCATCCACCAAATTTACCATCTTAAATTTCAAACATACTCTTAGACTTGGATTGGTGCCCAACTTTGAGACTTTGATTTTATCATCCATTTAATCCTATCAACCTATATCCAATTTATCTTTGAAATCCAAATCAAAATTCTCAAAATCTAACCTAGATATTTTCATCCTTTTAAATCCTTTATCCTATTCCTTATTTTGATTGAGATCTTATCTACCTCAAGTAGAAGAGGGAATTTCATCCTTATATCCTTATTGCTTAGGCATCTATCTACCCTAACTATTGAAGGATATCATCCATTGTTATCCAACAAAATATCTAGGTTCTACTTGAAGCCATTTTGGTTCTTCATCCAAAAAATCATCCCCAAATCAAACATATCTTAATCATCTCCAAATATCAAAGTCCAAACTTGAATATCTCCAAGTCTAGTCACATTATCATCCCTTTTTTCCAATCAACACATCTTTTCACCTCCAAATCCCATAACATTTACCTAGGTCTTTTCTTTGCATGCAAATCACAAGGTTTCAATAAAAAAAGGCTTATGGAGTCCAACACTCACATTAACACTACTACAAAGCCCATAAACCAAATGGAAAGTGGAAGAGAAACAAGGATGCCACCTCACCTCTTTATCCCAAGTGGCTATAAGGAAGATTCTAGACCACCTTCACCAAATGCACCCATCTTAGGAGAAACCTCCCATGCACCTCACAATCTCTCCCCGAGGTTATAATAATTCTCTGAAGATGTGGAACACATGGACCTTATGCATCATATTATTACAACCAATTTGAATAATTATTTCCTCATGTTAGCTCAAGGTGGAGCTCAACTACCTCCGGATTATGACATCTCCCCTCCAAAACCCTGAGATCCATTCACATCCCATGATCAAAATCATCCATCTGTTGGCAAGAGACACTACTCTGGTATGGATTTGTATATTGTCATTGATGGTAACAAGGCTTAAAGATCCTATCACCATGACAATAAGAGATATCTCTGGAAGAACATATGAGATTCTAAGTCCAATTGATAGAGAATGGCTAAGTATGGAAAGTATACAGAGTAGAGGAAAGTAATCTAGATAGTATGCCTCCACAGATAATGATCTAGTAATGTGGTTTAGGTATGATGTCAATTGGTGTGTGATAGTGTTATGTATTAGAGATTAAGTCATGATCCTCTCCAGAAGTCATCTTGAAGAAATGTCAAAGTTCGGGCAAGCAAAGATGTAGCCAGAACAACAAACAAGGTCTAGTGTAGTGGTCCACGTTCCTCCATAGACAAAGTATCTCACTATGTGGTTTTGAGGTGTTGTAAAAACTTATATGAAGTGTCTTATTCCAGACTTAGGAGATCTGAAGTTCACCGGAAGGATAGCTACAAGCTGCTAAGTATCGGCATAAGTGTTTGACAGAGATAGAGTCTGAGTTCTGATGATCCACATTTATTCGCAAGATGATATGATTCCTTGTGGTTCTAAGGGTAAGATTAGGAATGAGTAAAGATTCTTTGACATGATTTTGGAAGTGTTTTGTGATCAGTAGTAGAAGTTGTAAGTCAACAGATGAAGTTGTTAAGCATTTTCTTGAGGAACAGGCCGACTGGTGAGATAAATCATTGTGCGGAGAAGAGCTAATGTTTGGAGGATTTAAATGTAAGAAATTAAATGATTAGAGCTGACCTATATGAACATGCTTGGGAGAAGATTTGGGTCTGCGCGATGCATAGTGCATTGGATTGAGTGACAAGGTACATCTTTCTATGTACACGTTTCACTTCTTGGATGCCGACCTAATTATGAAGTAAATCATGATGTGGATATATAAAGGCAATGAAATTTAGTTGATAGTGAGGAGTAGTGGAGTGTGTGATGTGAAGATGCGAATGGTGGACCAGAGTTAGAGGATCGACAGCAATGAAGACTTGGGATTCATAATACAGTTGTTAAATAACTACACCCTGGCATAGTGGCAGATGCTTAAGGAGTATTCAGTTATCATGTGTGGAAGCATGTTGTTGTCATCAAGGTAGTAAGCCGACAGTGAGCCTCCAGTAGGGTTTAATAGCCCTCAGGGTTTAATAGCCCTTAGGGTTTAACAACCCTTATTGTAATCTTGCTAGGTTTAGGGTTGAGGCAGTGAGCCTGCTAAACTTAGTTGTACATCATGGTTGTGAGCCAACATGTTCTAGGCCCGTGGAGTGAACAAGCCTGAACATCATTTTTGTAAAGATTGCAATATGTATTTGAGAGATAATCCTCTCCGTGGTTTTTCTATTTTTGGGTTTTGCACGTAAAAACTTGTTGTTATGTGTCATGATTTTGTGGATGTTATTTAGTTGTATATTTTTCTTTTGTTTGATTATTCTTTGGAAATGGTTAAAAGTTAAAGTTAAAGAAAAGATTTATAGAACACTAATTCACCCCCGCCCTCCTCTTAGTGTTCCTGACAATCAACAATTAGTATCAGAGCAAGGTTCCTCAGAAGAAGTTTAACAACTTGAGGAAGATCTAGCATAGTGTGATCATGGTATCAAGAAGGTATGGAAATTATGAAAGGTGCAATCAACTAGAAGTAGCTCTGATCGATCTTGAAAACTTTGAAGCAAAAGTTAGGGATTTGAAAGAAAACTTGCAACAAGTAGATGAATGTATCTTATAGCTAAAAGAGCAAGTCAAGAAATTCAAAGACAAATACAAAGAAGTCAGTGACCAACTACTATCAGCAAATGAATCCCTAAATGACTTGGAAGAAGAAGTTATAGAAAGAACAAGAGAAGAAGATGATCTAAATTTGATTGTGAAGAATAGATCAAAAGATTGTGAAAAACTTGAAAAAGAAATTGTAAGTTTGAAAACAGATCTAGAAAAAGATAGAAATTTTGAAGAGAAATTCATGATAAGTTCTGCAAAACTTGATGAAATGATTGCTAGCCAGAAGAGTACTGATGACAAAAATGGTTTAGGATTTGAGAAAGGGGAAAGCTCAAACTTTGGTCAAATAAGCACTGAGTCAAGGCAAAACAAAGGATACCAGTCTAGAAATCAAAGAAGAAGACCTAGAAGACGTCAAGTTAGACAACCAAATGCTCAAAGGTACCCATCTTTCAATAGTTATTGTAATTCATGCAATAAGTTTGGTCATAGGGCTACTCAGTGTAGGAGTACAATGAATCAAAAGAATCCATTATTCTTTGGTCAATGTTTCAATTGTAAGAAATTTGGTCATAAAGAAAATGAATGTAGAAATCAGATCAAGAAAAGTTTCAACAATGAGAGGAATGAGCAGTCATTCAAAGGTAAATGCTTCACTTGCAATAGGATTGGTCATAGATTTGTTTGCAGAAGTAAAGTAAGACATAATTCTATTAGGTGCAATGCATGCTATAAAATCGGACATAGATCAAATGAATGCAGAAGTTCAATGAGAACTAATTTTCAAAAAATTATGAACAGTCAATCATTCAATGGAAAGTGTTTTGTATGCAATAGATTTGGACACATGGCAAATCAATGCAGATCAAATTCAATCAATGGAAGGATTCAAGGACAATAGAATGTGGTATGTTTCAATTGCAACAAATCTGGACATATTGCAAGGTTTTGTAGAAGCAGGAACATGAAGATAAATCGTTATCCTGAAGAAAGGAAAACATAGCAAAGAAATGATAAGGGAAAAGAGAAAGCTAATCCGGTTGCAACCAAGAAAGAAATGAACAAGGTATGGATCAAGAAATAAGTCAAGGATCAATTTGCACCAGTGTCTTATGCACATACTTCCTCCAGGAAGTAAATTGAGAGCTCTGGCTCATGGGGAGCAGTGTAGAAAATTCAAATCCCCCAGCCATAAATTGGGTGCCAGAATTCGGCATGAAGATATATCATGAAATCTGATGTGACACACCTATTAGAAGAAGAATCGAAAGAAAAGGAATCAATGTGGTATATTGCGAAGCGATCCTAATCAACTGTATTCTATAGTTAAGGGTTTTGACAGCTTTTTGGAATGAGTACTTAATGAAAACTAGGTCAGGCCATGCAGAGAATAAAAGGAACATGTTTGGTTTCAAAAGTCACTTTACACTCAAAGCTATCAAGTACTTAAAGAGATCAAAACAAACCTTGAGTAACAAACAACAAAGAATTGAAGGGCCTGGAGAATTTTGGATCAAGGAAACCCTACTCTGACAAAAGAGGTATTTGCAACTTGAAACCCTACTATGAAAATTAAACTGCTCTGAAAAATGTTTACTCCTCATGTAATCAAGATAGGAAAAATTTCTCACCCCAAGTTTAAGAAACAATTCTTCAAATTAGCAAAAAATGATCTGTTAGGGGCATTCTCAATTAGTCCACATGGGGTCTTGCATATGGAAGATATTAGGGCATACATTCATACAAGATTAGAAGAATATGACCATATGAAGTTAGGCAAACTGTATTTGGATGAACTGACTACTACAGACATTATGCTGAAAGATTATTACAAAGTCCTAGGAGAAAAGAAATTTGACACCTGGTTCGACTTTCCCGCAATTCTGATTGATGCATTGGTCAAGCTTGTGCTAAGAAGAATTCATGATGAATCTTTTTGGCTTGATGAACCCTATTTGATAACTAAAGAAGCCATTAAAGCAGTAACCGGTATGAGCTCCTCTAGAAGGGTTCTAGGCTTAAAGAAAATGAATAACAAAGTGGTAATATAGCTAATAGGAGCCAAATTTGAGAAGAATGGCCTTACAGTGAATTATATCAGGGATCCGGTTGTCAAATTTGCATCAATGATTATAGGATATAAAATATACTTCTCCAACAAAGAAAATTTTGTGTCTGCATCAGCCATATACACAGTGTATGACATGATCAAAAATAATATTGATTATGATCTTTGTGAATTGCTTCGAAAAGAACTTATGGAGAACTTGAAAAGGGAAAAAGAAACTAATAATTCTTTCAAATATGGAACACTAATTACATTTCTATTCTTTTACTTCCTAAAAGATCTACCTGGTCTAGGAAATGTTATCTGGCTCGATCACATTCCTGTAGCTGCTCAAACAAGAAATCATTTATAGAGTTTGGGTAATGCAGATGTGCAAAATAAAATCTTCTGGAAATATTTTAGAGATTTCCAACAGAAAATGGTAAGAAGGTGCCGGATACTTGAAAAAGTGGTGATAAAGTATGAAAAGGACATTTTCATTCATAGTGGATAAAGATAAATGCTTTATGGAAGCTGTGGAACCAAGAACTGTATGGGTCCCTACACTAGGTTATGAAGTTGTAGAAGATGCCTTGACTGAGTTAGCTAATACACCACTAAGTAAACCTACTGATCTTGAAGAAGACAGATTCAGGACTTTCTCAGAATTATCTTCCAGAATGCTAATGGAACCTGAACAATCAGAAAGAACATTAGATGAACAATTAAGTAAGGTAGAAACCAAATTAGGAGGATCCGAGTTCACAAGCACTCTAGAAAGGAAAGACAAGAGATCTGAAGAGGAAATACCATCATATAGTCTCAGAAAAAGAATAAAGATCTGATCCATTATAGAAGCCACAATTGAAGGAGAAAATAAAAAAGAAAGTCTCACCTTGTGAAGATAAGGTCACAAGAGACACTACTGCTTCAGAAAAAGAAGTGCTTGAAAAGGAGAAACAAGATTGGGATGAACTGGAATTACTACAGGACCAAGTAAATCTTGACACAATGTCTTTGACATAGAAATTTAAGTGGGCTTCAATTGTTCAAGCAAAGGCTTAAGAAGAGTTGTTGAAATCACTTACTAAGGATAATACCTTGATTGATGAAGCATTTGGGATCTTGGAGAAACTTCTGCCTACCCACAAGAGGGATTCATCCATGCCCCCAACAAGTCATTTGAAGGGATTAATAAATTTAGCAAGTAATCAATTTGAATCTTTTGAGAAATCTGTAGAAACAAAAGCAAGGTAGGAATTTGAAGGAAAAAGACAGGAAGAATTAAAAATAATGCTAGTCGAGGATAAGATTTTGTTAGATAATTCAATATCCAATATTCAAAGAGCTATGAAAGAAGCTAGAGATGTGTACAAATTATGCCTATCCTGGCCAAAAGATACTCAGGAGATTGAAGAAAAGATCAAAGAGCTGGAACAGAGAATGATGGACATCTCTAACAAATTTGATCCAACAATAGAATTAGTTAGAAATAAGGAAGTAGAAGTCATCCATATCCACAATGATTTGATTGAGTTGTTAAATCAGAAATATCAAATAAAAAGCAAAATGGGACAACTAAGGAGACTAGTCTTCCCTAAACTAGACTCAATGATAAATCTTACTGCATAAGCTAGGGAAGCTGTACAAATAGGCACACCTTCTGATCTCAATAAGGCAGAAACTTTAGCTTTTATCTACATTGGACACATTCAAATTTTGGATAATGCTTAGAAAGGTTTATAAATAAGTGGGAATAGATCAAGAACTTATTCAATGACATTCTCAATACATGTAATACAAAGAGGTAGATTACACTTGTAAATATGCGGCTGAATACATCAATTTTGAAATTTTGACAAATTTTTGAAGTTTGAATCACACTCTTTGCCATTGAAGTCAAAGGGGGAGAAGTAGATTAGTGAAAAATGGATAATCATCTCAAGGGGAGAAAGAAAGTACATTGTATATAGTAAGGGGGAGCAGTCAGGCATTTTTCACTAAGTGTTACCATCAATGCCAAAGGAGGAGATTGTTGGCAAGAGACATTGATCCAGTATGGATCTATATGTGGTCATTGATGGAAACAAGGCTTAGAGATCCTATCACCATGACAAGAAGAGATATCTTTGGAAGAACATATGAGATTCCAGGTCCAGTTGACAAAGAATGGCTAAGTGTGGAAAGTATGCAGAGTAGAGGATAGTAAGCTGGACAGTATGCCTCCGTAGATAATGATCTAGTAATGCAGTTTAGGTATGATGTTAATTGGTGTGTGATAGTGTTATGTCTTCGAGATTAAGTCCTGATCCTCTCTGGAAGTCATCTTGAAGAAATGTCTAAGTCCAGGCAAGAAAAGGTGTAGTAGGAACAGTGAACAGGGTCTAATGCATTGGTCTGTATTCCTCCACAAACAAAGTATCTCACTATGCAGTTTTGAGGTGTTGTAAACACTTACAGGAAGTGTCTTATTCCAGAGTTAAGAGATATGAAGTTCACCAGAAGGATAGCTACAAGCTGCTAAGTATCAGTATAAGTGTTTGACAGAGACAGAGTCTAAGTTCTGATGATCTGCATTTCTCCGCAAGATGATATGATGCCTTGCGGTTCTGAGGGTAAGATTGGGAATGAGTAAAGAGTCTTTCACATGATTTTGGAAGTGTTTTGTGATCAGTAGTAGAAGTTGTAAGTCAACAAATGAAGTTGTTAAGCATGTTCTTTAGGAACAGGCCGACATGGTGAGATAAATCATTGTGTGGAGAAGAGTTAATGTTTGGAGTATTTATGTAAGCAATTGAATGATTAGATGATGAGGAGCGCACAATGAGAATGGACAATTGATCAAATATTTAACTTTTGAACTCTTGAACCATTTGGAACCATTTCTAGTCTCTGGGAATAGATCTTATCCTTTCATTTTTGAACACTTTGTCTATCAGCCACTTTACAACTTATCTCTTTGAAGTCTTAGTCACTTTGATGTGAGGTTCAACACTCTTTGCCTATCGGCAAGAAAATCACCATCAGTCATCTTTGAACTTGTCACTCCAACATCGCAACTCTTCCTGATGGGTGACTCTACGCTTCTTGCCTATCGTAAGAAAAGTTCTATCAGCTACTTTAGATTCTACTTCATCGATACACTGATCACTTTTGTCTTCGGTGAGACTCTACACTATTGGCAACCATCATTTTATTAATTCTGATATGCGATCACTATCTTCTTTGCTGTGACCCTTGTCATCCATGAACACTTACAAACTTAGGCCAATGCACTGATGGACCAACCACTCTTTAGTCTGACTTCAACCTTTGGTGAACTTCCTTTTTGTGTCTCCAATACATTAATCACTTCGATCACTTTTCAGCCAGATGAATGCTATCAGCCAAACCTTAAGATCTCTTGGTAGTAGCTGATTTCTCCCAATGGTTCTCCATCTGTATCACTTATCCCTTATCACCCCAATTTGCCTCGATAGGTAAGACCAATACTGTCAGTCCAATGCCAAGTTATCTACCTAATGACCTTATCATCCCGATATGAATCTTTAGACCGTGACTTCCATTCAATGGCTTGAACCTCTCTTTGGCAAAATGTGGTGTTATCAAGTTGATACACCAAGAGTCTTCCCATGCTTGGCCAAACTATCCTTATCACTCCGAGAGGAATATTTTGTTGGTGGCCCCTGTTTCATCGACAACAACTTCAACTCCTCTACTATTTCTATGACTTGTTTACTCTCCAACCAAATCCTAGCACATGGAGATGCTAGGCCGTCTACTGTATAAAATGATCCAATTTGGTCCTCTGCACCGCTGAACAAGGAAACAAAATAGAAAACAAAAATGAATACTTGTACAATGAAGCCATTCCACCAATCTTGACAGGGACTGTACCGGTGGAATGCTTCAGTGAACCATTTTGCAACAGACTACAGGAAAAGGGAATCTACTAAGCACAATTACAAAATCCTTGAATCTAAGAACAAGAAAACACAAAAGGGGATAGAATAGAGCTTTATTGTTCTTCAGCACAATTCATACATACTTCCAGAAATGAACACCCAAAAGGACACAAAACAGAACCCAACCCCAATGTTTGTTCTGCTATGCTTTTAACCCACTGCTGTGGGAGGCCAACCGTTTCTCAACCAGTTGGTTACAAACTAAACAACAACAACTAAAAAAGAGACAACACTAGTCAGTTTGACCTTATTACAAACAAAAAACATGATTTATTAGGTGCTCTTGCACCATACTCCCCGGGTGAAAGTTATCTCAAGTCCTCTTAGAGACTAACTGCTGCAAATCACCACCCTACTTTTTGATGTCTTCTTCTAGCATCCATGTGGCTTTGGAGTTTGGAAGTCCTTGCCATTTAACCAAGTGCTCAAAATAGGTCTAATTTTTGGTCTTCTTAGCTATCCTACTATCCAAGATACACTCCAGTTTTGGTAGTTCCTTAGGTGGTAAATACTACACCCACTGTTCATTGTCCTGGGCAGAATTTGCTGCACCTTCTCCTATATCAGGACTCCTATATAAGGTTAGATCAGTAATATTGAATATAGGTGAAATAGCAATATCATCAGGGAGTTCAATTTTGTAGGCATTAGGACCATATTTTTCTCACATTTGACAAGGTCCAATTTTCCTCATCATCAACTTGCTATGGCTTCCCTTGGGTAGTATGTTCTTGTTAAGGTGAACCATGACCAGATCTCTGATTTGGCACTGCACATCTCTCCTTCATTGATCCACTCTAGCCTTGATTTTCTGACTAGTCTTGTTTAGAGTATCCCTGACTTGTTGACGAATCTCCTTCATAGCCTCTGTAAATGTATCAGCATGTCCACTCCTCTTGTCCAAACCTTGAACATCTCTCAATTCAAAAACTCCCTGAGGATGACTACCATAGACAATTTCAAAAGGACTTAAACCTGTGCTTCGGTTTGTAGAATCATTATAGGCATACTCTACTTGTGGGAGTACCACATCCCAACTACTGCCATGTTCTCTTGTCAAACATCTCAGTAGATTGCCTAATGACCTATTCACAACCTTAGTTTGGCCATCAGTCTGAGGATGGTAGGATGAGCTAAAAGACAAGTTTGTACCCAATCTTTTCCACAAGGTTCTCCAAAAATGTCCCACAAATTTTCTATCCCTATCAGACACAATGCTCAAAGGCAATCCATGAATCCTAATAATGTCTTTAAAGAACAAACCTGTAATGTAGCTATCATCATTGGTGGTTTTACAGGGAATAAAATGTGCCATTCTGCTAAATCTATCTACCACAACAAACACACTATCACAACTTGTCCTTGTCTTCGGCAGTCCCATCACAAAATCCATACTCAAACTTTCCCAAGGTATGTCTGGTATGGGCAAAGGTTGGTACATTCCTACATTGGTTGAGACCCCCTTTGCTCTCTGACATCAACTCTCAACAAACCTTTTGATATTAGATTGCATCTTTTTCCAAAAGTAAAATCTTCTTACCAAATCTAAACTCTTATTGAGTCCAAAATGTGTCTATGGCTGAGCTTTTCCTATCCATTCAAAAAATTGAGAGCATGATTGTCAGTGTACATAATGAATTCTTTGGGAAGCAAATAATGCCTCCACTTTTTTAGAGCTTGTACCAAGGCATACAATTCTAAATCATAAGAGGAGTACTTCCTCTTAGCTTCATTCAATTTCTCACTGAAAAAGGCCACCGGTCTGCCTTCTTGGCTCAACACTGCTCCTATGGCTAGCCCACTTGCATCACATTCAATGGTAAAAACCTTATTGAAATCAGGAAGCACTAAGACATGATACTTGGCAACTTTCTACTTCAAACTTTCAAAACTCTGGTCTGCATCTTTTGTCCACACAAACTTCACCTTACCGCCACCCTTGATGGTCTCCAACATATGTGCACAAATATCACTATAGTTCTTAATAAGATTTCTATAAAATGTGGCCAAGCCATGAAAACTTCTGACCTCTCCTGCTATCCTAGGTGTAGGCCAATTCAAAATAGCCTCTACCTTGGAAGGATCCATTTTCAAATCACCCTTAAAGATGACAAAACCTAGGTACACCAATTCTTGTTTCATGAAGTCACACTTTTCCAATTTTATCAGTAACTTCTGATCTTGCAGCCTCTTCAAGACTATCTCCAAATGTTTCAAGTGTTCTTCCTTTCTCTTACTGAACACCAAGATATCATCAAGGTAGACTACCACAAATTTCCCAATGAACTCCTGCAACACCTCATTCATCAGCCTCATAAAGGTGCTCGAGGCATTTGAAAGACCAAAAGGCATCACAAGCCACTCATACAACCCTTCATTGGTTTTAAATGTCGTCTTCCACTCATCCCCCTCTCTTATCCTTATCTGGTGATACCCACTCTTTAAGTCTATCTTGGTGAAATAAGTGGCCCCTCCCAAATAATCCATTAGATCTTCTATTCTAGGAATAGGAAACCTATACCTGATGGTTATCCTATTGATGGTCCTAGAATTGGTACAAAGCCTCCATTTCCCATCCTTCTTTGGGCCTAAAATAGTAGGGACTGCACATGGGCTAAGGCTCTTTCTTATCAGTCCTTTGTTTAGGAGTTCTTGAACCTGATTTGCTATCTCTTCATTCTGCCGAGGGGTCATTTTATATGCTGCCTTATTAGGGATTACTGCTCCAAGTATGAGGTCTATCTGATGGCTAATGTCTCTGACAGGTGGTAGGGAATCAGGTATATCTTTTGCAATCACTCCTTTGTAACTCTCAAGCAAATCTCTAACCTCCTTAGGCCCTACTTCTCTCACATTTTCCTTCTTTTCCTCCTTAGGCTTTACAATCAAAGTAAAACCTACTCCACCACCTTCCTTTAGTGTATCCATGAATTCTTTTTCTCCTACTAGCATTACACTAGATCCTATAGGCTGTGGATCCCCTTCTACCAATGATTGTATCCTATAAGTTACACCATCCTTTTGGAATGAGTAAGCATTCTTTTCCCCATCATGATGAGCCTTTCTGTCAAACTGCCATGGTCTGCCCAGTAGAAGATGGCAAGCATCCATTCGAAGGACGTCACACAAAATCTTGTCTCTATACCCCCCAATACTGAATTCTACCCATGCTTGCTCATTGATGACTATATATTGTCCCTTGTTTAACCAACTGACCCTATATGGACAGCTATGGGGTATCTTTTCTAATTTCAATTTATCTACTACTTCCAAAGATATAATATTGTTAGTAGAACCAGAGTCAATAATAACTTTACAAACCTTACCTTGGATCTTGCAGTTGACTCTAAACAAAGCTCTTCTTTTTTATAGTTCAGTATGCACTGGTTCTTTGAGTAGCGTCCTCTTGATCATCAGATTTTCTCCCATCTCTGATGTCAAATTCACTTCAGGAGATGTCACACTCCCTGCATCCTCTTGAGTCAATGTGGTTCTTCTCTCATTACCATGAGGAGTTGAGGCCTTCTCTGGACACCTATAAGTTGGGTGCCCTTTCTGATTACAGTTATAACGTCTCATATAGGTGAACTTGGATCCTCTACTTGATCCATTTGTCCCACCTCTTCCATCAGGCCTTCTTCCTCAAGAGCCGCCTCTGCTACTTGAGTCCCCAACTTGCTCTCCTTGGCTAGACTCACCATTAGGCCTCTGGTTAGGACTTCTTCCTCCAAAACTGCCTCTGCCTCTAGAATTTTTGCCACCTCTTCCTCTACCTTGTTGCTCACCTTTCCTCTTCAACGCTTAATGCTACTTGAAAGCATTTTTCCATGGTTTTAGGGTTCAATAAACTTATCTCATCTTGAATATTGAACCTTAGACCATTGAGATACCTAGCCACCTTAGCTTTTTCCTCCTCATTGTACCCACAGTGAAGAGTGTATTTATGAAACTCCTCGGTGTAAGTAGCTACATCCATATCTTTTTACTTGAGGTTCTGCATTTTCCTGTAAATCTACACCTCGTAGTTAGATGGAAGGAATTGGGACTTGATCTTCTCTAGCATTCTACTCCATGAAGAGATCATACTCTTCCAATTCTTTACCCTTTCTGCTTGGGTGTAATTCCACCACGTAAGGGAAGCATCTTTTAGTTTGGTTTTTGCAAATTTAACTCTCTTATTCTCAGGAACTTCCTTGTATTCAAAGTAGTTGTTTAGAGCCTCAATCCATTCCATGACTTTGTCAGCATTCATCTTTCCACTGAACATGGGGATATCTATCTGAGCCTACGAAGAGTCCTTGCCAATAGCCTTAATGGCTTCCAGGAAATACTTTTGATCAGCTGGTATCTCTACCTCTTCTTGTTCCTCTTCTTCTTCTTCATTCTCTTCCTCTTCATCTAAACCTTCCTCTATCCTTTTTCCTATCTTCAGTGCCTTCAACTTTGCTTGGAGTGCTTCCCTGACTCCAGTTTTGATCTTCTCTTCCATCTCCTTAAATTTCTTGACCACTTCGGTGGTCATCCCCTTTAGAGGCATATTGCTAGCCTCTCCTTCGTTCTCCTCTGCTGACATATACCAGATCAACAACATAACCTTTTATGGTTCTGATACTAATATGATGAGGAGCACACAATAGGAATGGACAATTGATCAAATATTTAACTTTTGAACTCTTGAACCATTTGGAACCATTTCTAGTCTCTGTGAACAGATCTCTTCCTTTCGTTTTCAAACACTTTGTCCGTCGGCCACTTAACAACTTATCTCTCCGAAGTCTTAGTCACTCCAATGTGAGGTTCAACACTCTTTGCCTATCAGCAAGAAAATCACCATTGGTCATCTTTGAACTTGTCACTCTGACATCACAACTCTTCCTGATGGGTGACTCTATGCTTCTTTCCTATCATAATAAAAGTACTATCAGCTACTTTAGATTCTACTTTGCTGATACACCGATCACTTTTGTCTTCGGTGAGACTCTACACTGTCGACAACCATCATTTTGTTAATTTTGATATACGATCTCTATCTTCTTTGTTGTGATCCTTGTCATCGGTGAACACTTAAAAACTTAGGCCGATGCGCCGATGGACCAACCACTCTTTGGCGTGACTTCAACCTTCGGTGAACTTCCTTTTTATGTCTCTGATATGTTAGTCACTCTAATCACTTTTTGGCTAGACGAATGCTATCATCCAAACCTTAAGATCTCTTGCCGCTAGCCGATTTCTCCTGATGGATCTCCATCGGTATCAGTTATCGCTTATCACCCTGATACGCCTTGATCGGTAAGACCAATACTGTCGGTCCAATGCCAATTTATCTACCTGATGACCTTATCATCCTAATATGAATCTTTAGACCACAACTTTCATTCAACGACTTGAACCTCTCTTTGACAAACTGCAGTGTTATTAAGCCGATACACCAAGAGTCTTCCCATGCTCAGCCAAACTATCCTTATCACTCAAAGAGAGGAATATTTTGCCGGTGGTCCCTGTTTAACCAATAATGACTTCAACTCCTCTGCTATTTCTATGACTCATTTACTCTCCAACCAAACCTAGCACATGGAGATGCTAGGCCATCTACTGTGTAAAATAATCCAATTTGGTCCTTTGCGCCACCAAACAAGGAAACAAAATAGAAAACAAAAACAAATACTTGTACAATGAAGCCATTCCACTAATCTTGACAAGGACCATACTAGTGGAATGCTTTAGTGAACCATTTTGCAACAGACTATAGGAAAAGGGAATCTACTAAGCACAATTACAAAATCCTTGAATCTAAGAACAAGAAAACACAAAAGGGGATGGAACAGAGCTTTATTGTTCTTCAGCACAATTCATACATACTTGTAGAAATGAACACCCAACAGGACACAAAACAAAACCCAACCCCAATGTTTGTTCTGCTATGCTTTTAACCCACTGCTGTGGGAGGCCAACCGTTTCTCAATCAGTCGGTTACAAACTGAACAACAACAACTAAAAAAGAAACAACACTGGTTAGTTTGACCTTATTACAAACAAAAAACATGATTGATTAGGTGCTCCTGCACCATTAGAGCCGACCTATATTAACACACTTGGGAGTAGATTTGGGTCCACGCGACGCATAGTGCATTTGATTGAGTGACAAGGTACATCTTTCTATGTACATGTTTCACTTTGTGGATGCTGACCTGGTTATGAAGTAAATCATGATACAGATATATACAGGTTAAAGAAATTTGGTAGAGTAGTGAGGAGTAGTGGAGTGTGTGATGTGAAGATGCGAATGGTGGAGCAGAGTTAGAGGATCAACAATGATGAAGACTTGGGATTCATAATACAGTTGTTAAATAACTAGACCCTAGCATAGTGGTAGATGCTTAAGTAGTATTCAGTTATCATGTGTGGAAGCATGTTGTTCTCATCAAGCCAGTAAGCCAGCAATGAGCCTCCAGTAGGGTTTAACAACCCTTATTGTAATCTTCAAGGTTTAGGGTTGAGGCAGTGAGCCTGATAAACTTAGTTGTACATCAAGGTTGTGAGCCAGCATATTCTAGGCCCATGGAGTGACCAAGCCTGAACATCATTTTTGCAAATATTGCAATATATATTTGAGAGCTAATCATTTCCATGGTTTTTCCCTTTTTGGGTTTTCCACATAAAAACTTGGTGTTATGTGTCATGCTTTTGTGGATGCTCTTCAGTTGTATATTTTGGTAATGTTTGATTATTCTTTTGAAATGGTTAAAAGTAAAAGTTCAAGAAAAGATTTATACAACACTGATTCACTCCCCCTCTTAGTATTCCTGACAATCAACACCATCAACATCGAAACCCCCCCATAATTGATCCCTCCTGCTCCTCTGCTTACACTAGTATTATCCAATCCATTCCCATCAATGTGTCACAAACCAACACCTTAGCTTATGCATCCCAAAAAATAAACAACCACAAATGTCAATTCCGATCCCTCAAGTTTAAATCATCATCCCCCCACTTAATCCTCAAGTGTCATCATCAATATAATCTATTAATCCCTAAATTTCCCAAATTTCAACTTAAAGATTATTGACCAATAATCAAGCCTCTAATCCACTCCTCAATTCCTATGTTTTCCAAAATACCAACCCTATGTTATATCCACCCATTACATATCAACACCAAAATTCCCTTATCCAACAACTTATAAATCAACAACCTTTGAACACCAATCCAACACCTCTCCTCCCCAATTTCACCCAAGAGTTTCAAGAACTAAGGAAGAATGTGCAAGACATGGAAACATGACATTCAATGAAGAAATACTCATTTGAGGAAGTATGTCCCTATCCATCTGATAGATCCATTATTATGATCCCCTTTCCAAATAATTTTGAAATGCCTAAATTTGATAAATACAAAGGGAAGGGTGATCCTAGAGACCATCTCAAAGAGTTTTACATAGCTTGTATGGAAGTCACCTACAATGACACTTATCTCATGCAATTCTTTCCCTGTGTTTTAGGAAGCCAAGCCATCAAATGGTTCTCCCATTTGCCTCATGGAATTAAAACATTTCAAGAACTTGTCGAAAAGTTTGTGGCACATTTTTCATACAACATAGAGCATTAGGTGTCTATAATAGACCTTTGTAACACCAAGAAAAGAAATGGAGAATCATCCACTACCTTCCTAGAATAATGGAGGAACCTTGCAAGTAAATTTTCTTATCACATCCCTGAAAAGAAACTTGTCAACATATTTGTTCAAAACATAAATCAAGAGATGGGTTTTCACTTACAAATTCAATGTGCAAACATATTCGATGACATCATAGACAAAGGTGTGACCTTTGAGAAAGCCCTTATAGACAATGATTTGGTTAAGATCTATAAAAGCAACAAGGATAACGACACCCAAACCAATGAGAAACCTTGATTCTTAGCTAAGAATTAAAAACATTGTTAATGATGGTATGATTGATGTCAAGAATGTCCAAAACATTCATGCTCCCACACCATCATCCTCACAACCTACCAATAAGGGTCAATCTAAATAAATATTCACATCTCGAAGACATCTTACTCCCTTAAATGAACCCATTGAATTTGCCTTATGAAAATTAGTGCAATCTAACCTCATAAAACTACTGCCCATAAGAGAATATGAGGAAGATCGAGTCAAACGTGCTTGCTCTAATGAGAGTGACTATTGTGAATATGATCAGGTAAAAGGCCATAAAACCTCCAATTGCATGAGACTCAAACACTGCATTCAATACCTCCTCATCTAAGGTGAGATTGTGGTTGAAGAACGTCCTCCAAAGTCATCTAATGTAGACTTAGGTATATATCAAGATTCCTAAATCTAGATAATGGTAAAGATAAGTCTACTAATAAGAAAAATGGCTCTAATAACACTAATAAAGTCAATGCCCCTACTTCATATGACTATGTAGTAGGGAATATCAAAGAATACCATCCCCAAGTTGCAACCATCACCATCATACCAAAAGGATACAATTACAATGTAACTACCATCATGATCATGTTGTCCTTCAAGGAGAACCATCTTCTTCCCAAACCCTTATCAAATATAATATTCTAGATCACCTGGAAAAGACCCCCACACATATTTCCATTTTAGAACTACTTTGTACATCCCCAGTGCATAAGGAAATACTTGATAAATCCTTACAGGAGTCACGTGTCCCCAATAATATAAATACTAATTAGTTCTAAGCCATGGTAGGACACCTATCCTCATCACACCATCTTGTGTTTAGTGAAAATGACCTCCCTTATGATAATTCTTCCCATAACGATGTTGTTCATCTAGAGGTGTTCATCCATAAGCATAAAATAAAGTGAGTCCTAATAGATGGTGGATTGGGTCTAAATCTTTGTACTCTAAAATTAATAAGACAAGTGGGATATTCTGACGGTGTTATCAACTCCTATAAAAGTATTGATATCAACAGCTGTTATGATCCTGATTGAGAGTCTATAGGTATTATAAAACTACCTATCTAGGTTGATTCGATAATAATGGAAACTACATGTCATATTTGGACCTTGATCTTCTCTATAACATCCTCCTAGGACCCTCATGGATACATTCCATGTAGGCTATCTTGTCTACCTACCACTAGTGCATAAAGTTTGCCCATAATGGCTCTGAAGTCATCCTTTTTGCTAACCTTGATCCACTTCAGTATTGTAGGATGATAGAAAAATTCCAACATTTGTCCTAATAACGACGTTGTACAAACATCCTCATCCTATGTAGACCCATCTTTACTATCCTCACCATCCACTTCAAAAACTCCCATCCCAAAAATCAAGGTCCAAATCAATGATAAAGGATTGGGGAGTATAACCTACTAGAATCCTTCTGTATAGGCCAACTTCCTCTCTGCCCAAAGTCACATGCTAAACCTCACCCTTCTAGCGTAGTGTCAACAATTTTTGTCAAATATAAACCAAGAATGTTTCAGTGTTGGGGAGTATTGGACAAAGAATCTTTTGAGGAGGATGTATCTACTTGGCTATATAAAGATGAAGATGGACAAGTCTCATTACCTATAAAGAAATATGATAAAGGTCTTCACATCATCAAAAATATGGGTTACAAAGGACAAGGTGGACTTGGAGTGCATGAGCAAGGTACCATAGAACCTCTAATCATAAAAAAATGACATGGCCATCAAGGACTATTGTATGGATCATCCGATTGTGTGCCGTCAGACCTTGAATGTATTCTTAGTGAGGCTGCCAAAGCTTTTCCTATTGTAGAGACCACCAATAAGGTTACTCACGAATACTCAGGTTTGAGCACATCAACAAACTATTCCAAGACTCCTCCATTTTCACCCTATCCTCCATTTCATTTACTTCCATTGACCTACTGCTCATTTATCCTGAACTTGTTGATTGGGAACAACAAGGTCCCCCCATCTTGGATAGTTTAAAATGATGAGGCCAATGTAGAACTCATGCAACTAAGAGAACACATTCCACTAGGAGGTCATAGAGTTGGATTCATTATATAACTTAACACCACAACATACTTTGGTGAACAGGCCAAATCCTGTAGTCACAAAAGTAAAATAATAAAAAGAACCTCTAGTGAAAACCACTTTGTGCCGCCATCGGATCACAAAAAAGTAAAAATAAAGGATGCATTTGATGGTGAAAACATCCTTAAGGCATTAAAGGATGCGGGATTGTACCTTCCCAGAGATGCTCACTATCATGAAAGATCTCTAGTGTTGGTTGAAGAATCTCAAGAGCTTAATTTGGGTACGCTAGAGGCCCCTAAGATAACATTTCTGGTTGTTTCTCTGTCATCAGAAGAAAAGAAGGATTTCACGTACTTATTTTAGAAGCAAGCTTGAAACTTTGCATGGTCAATGCTGACATGCCTAGTTTGGATCCATCCCTTGTGTTGCATCACCTGATTGTTTATCTTGAAACAAATCCTGTAAAGTAGAAACTTCATTAGATGCATCCCTAGATTGCACTATTAGTGAAAGAAAAGATTCAAAAATTGTTAGAGGTGGGATTCATTCAGCCTATTGATTATCTAGAGTGGGTATCCAATATAGTCTTAGTAACTAAAGTGACTAGGGAAATCTGCATCTGCATAGATTTCAAAGATCTCAACAAAGTGTGTCCTAAAGATGATTTTCCTCTGCCAAACATCAACATCATTATAGATCTCACTGTGGGACATGAGATGCTCTCACTTATGTACGAGTTTTCTAGCTATAATTAGATTTGTATTGCACTAGAGGGTCAACATAAAATAACCTTTATTTGTCCATGGGGTACCTACTATTGGGTGGTTATGCCATTTGGCCTTAAGAATGTAGGACCAATCTACTAGCACATAATGACAATGATTTTTCATGACTTTCTTCACAAGATCATGGAAGACTATGTAGATGGTCTCTTGGGAAAATCTACAACAAGAGAAAGAAACCTTTAACTCCTAGCCCAAATCTTTGATAGACTCAAGAAGTGCCAAGTATGCCTCCATCCAAAAATGTCTATGTTTGGCATCACTTCAGAAAAAATATTGGGATATATCATGTTAAGAAGAGGTATCAAAGTTAATCTAGCAAAAGTGAAAGGAATAGTCAAAATGTCTCCACTGAAGAATCTAAAGCAACTCCATAGTCTATAGGGTTATGTAAAGTGATAAAATTTCACATACTAAAAATATTATCCCAAAAAGCAATGCTCATTCCAAATAAGGAAAGTGAATCAAATTTAAATCATGATATCCATAGAAGTACAATTATAGCAAATTTCCAAATATGAAGTACAATTACATACACTACAAGAGTGTTACATTTTTATATACATACACCAAAAATGGTGTTACATTACATCTATTTCAATATTATAAGTACAAGATATTATATCAACTTCATCAATGAAAGTAAATATACATTTTAGAGAATGGCTATGCAAGCCATACAAGAATGATACAAAGAAATATATCCATAATGAACCATATAGCATAAAAATCTCTGTCCTCAACTGCTATGACCCCAATGGTCTTTCGTAAGTCAAGGCCAAGAGTGTGGTTAAGGCACCTATTCCACCCAACCATGAAGTACTAAACTTCCCCACGTTTCTTCCTAACTCAAAGAAAGCACCGACCTTGCATGTGGAGCCTAACAACCTGAAATGGTAAAGGCAGGAGGGAATCTCTTGATGCATGCTCAATGCCTATATGCATTCTTAAACTAGAATGACATAATTCTTGCATGTAGGATGTGACAGAGACATATATAACATATAATTTAGGCTTTTCAAACCCATCTATTTCAATGGCATAGTAGCTTGGCCAAGCAATAATAAACAAAAATGGTAATTTAGGAAAAGTAAATTACTGTCTCTGGGAGCCCACATTTGGCATCCTATCTTAGAAGTAATTACAAAAAAAATAAAATACCATTTCACTTAATTTCAAAGAAAAATATTCGTTAATAAGTGTTCCTTCGAAAAAAAAAGAAATAAAGTTTACTTCAACCAATTCACTATTTTGGTTTATAGGTTTTGACTAAGTTTACCATTTCAGTGCTATGTAATGATCTATGAGAAAATAAGTTGTTTTTCTAGTTTGGTGAAAATAATTGTTTGCACATAAAATGATTCTTCTAGTTTTCTTTATTGCCGGTTTAAATTTCACTTCAATGGTTTCAGTGTAAAATGTTTTGTTTATTATAGCAATACAAATACCTTCCTTCTTTAATGGTTTTACAATTGAAACTAATTTATGTGTAGAGGGTTTTCATCATTTCCATGTGATTACAACACTGTTAAAGTAAAATGTATATATCTACTATGACAACAAATTAGAAAAGTGAACAATTACATATATAAATATATATATATATATATTTCATCATATACATTGATGTATTTCATGTTTTACATATATATTAAAGGTTGTTAATAATACACATAATGCAGCACCTTGAAATCTAATCATTAGCAGATATGTATAAAAGTTTAAAGCAAGCGATCACTACCTGTTCCATGGGCATTGGACTCCATAGTTTACATTTCACATATGCTATATGGTATCTCAACAATTATACAGTGAACCGAATATAATTGAAACTTTACATAAAACAAAGAGTTGCCATTTAAAATTTTATGAAATTAAAGGAAATAAAGGGGAGCGACGGCTCAGGAAGAAGTCATTGAAATTTCCATCAAACCTCACATATATAGAACAAATGCCATATATAACATTTCAAAGGGTTATGAAATTATTGGCATGGTTTATCTAAATATCAAAGGCCAACGACCTCCATAAGGGTGTTGTTGTCCCCATTGGGGACTACGACCTCCTTATGGGGGTTGCCTATGCTTATTGCACAGCGTTGGTGCGGATTCACCACTGGTTTCAAAGCTTTTATATGTATAACAATTAAAACTATTGCCTATTTTATATAGTTCGCTGCAATATTACGGTACTATAATAATATAAATGTAATAGTATGATACATGCAGAACTAGTATCTATACATATTTTATATATATACAGATTTGTATGCATACAACAAAATAATAAATATATAAATGTTAATATTATTTTATATATAATTATAATATGATCCATGTATCTTCTGATATATAATCTTATATACAGTCTCATAATCATAACAAGATTATATATATATATATATATATATATATATATATATATATATATATATATATATATATATATATATATATATATATATATATATATATCAATCAGATATCAATATAATAACGATAGTATTGACAATAACAACAGTAAGATCTTACAGATACAACATTCAGCCATAGAATTGTTTTGATTCACAGATTTAGAAAAATAACACAAAGGAATGGATTAAAAACCTATTATATTCACTTCCCTGTGATTAAATCTTCCTGGTACTCCTCTCCCTCTACCTAATCTCCCTTTTTCTTCCTTGCCCCAAATCTAAAATCTCCTCCTATACTCTTAATTTCTCAGATTGAAAAATTGTGTATGAAACTTGTGTGTGAGAAAGAGGGTTTATTCTTTTTATTCTTTTCTTTTTCTTTTTCCCTCTTTATTTTTCTATATTTATTTTGCTTTGTTTTTGTGTTTTATTTCCTGATTTTAAGTCTTTTCTATTTTTCTAATTGTTTCTATCTCTTTGTTTTGTTTTCTAAATATTGCTTTCTTTTTCTAAGATTTTTCTCATATTTATCAAATAAAACATATTTTTCTATTTTCAACAACTCACATTTAATATCTAATTTAATTTTTATTAATCTAAATTTTACAACACAATTGTTTCTAATTAAAAGATAATTAAAATTCTAAGTTCAAATAAAATCAAAAGATAATTTAAAACTACTTTTATTTTCACTATGAGGATTTAATATTAACTAACAATAAATTAAATAAATAATTATAACATATCAAATAAGAAGCAATATAATATGATTAATTAATGCAATTCTAATGCAACTATATGCATGTAAGTGTCAGTGTGTGAGAGAGACCATTCCATCCTAACCCTGCGAGGTAGCTAACCACCTCTACCTTAACCACACCCTTGTCTTCGACAACCTGCAACTCATGAAACTCAAATTTTGTATTAATAGGTTAGTGTCCAAATAGCCAAAGCATAGCCACATCATTACATTTCATCATTTCAAAATAAAGTAATATTCACTATATTATTTCAATATAAAATAATATTCACTTATTTCATCTTTCAAAATAAAATAATATATATTTAATCTAGATCAAAATAAAATAACATTTATTTAATCCACACATAATTATCCATAATTATCTCTAAATATAGTATGTTCAGAATGCATCAAAGTTTGAGACGTGACATCCTTCCTGACTTGGAAGAGACATCATCTTGATGTCTTATTACACAAAACATCACATGAAAAGCCTTACACATCCATTATCAATAATATATTAAAAGTCATAATATGCAAAAATAAAAAGTATGCTAAAATCTTAGATGCGAGAAAGCTCTATATGTTTTCTCTGCATTCTCCCAAGGGGCATTATCCACTAAATACTAATCCCATTGGACCCTGTACTACATAACATCGTGGTTTTGCAGTTTAATGTTGCACCTCTCAAAAATTCTGGTGGGCTCCACTAGCACCACCCCTGGATCTTGAACCTGCAATGCATGCCAATCAAGAATATGTGAAGCATCTGGATGGTACAAGTTAAGAAAAGAGGCATGGAAGACATTAAGGATATGAGATAGAGCCAGTGGTAGAGCAAGCCTATATGCAACTGGGTTGATTACTTCCAAAACATCAAAGGGTCCAACATATCTAGGGGCAAGCTTGGAACCCTTACCAAATGAATTCAAACTTTTCCAAGGTTGAACTCTCAAGAAGACCTTATCCCCCACTATGAACTATCTAAAGGTTCTGTTTCTATCAGCAAAGCTCTTTTGATGATCTAAAGCCTGTTTCAATTTCGCCTTAAATAGCTTCATCTGATCCTCTATCTCTTTCAACATCTCTGGCCCAATCACTATTCTGTCCTCCACCTTATCCCAACTAATAGGTGTATGACATTTGTGGCCATACAAAGCCTCAAAAGGTGCCATTCCTAGGGAGGCATGATATGAGTTGTTATATGCAAACTCCACTAAGGGAAGGTACTCCTCCCACTTATGTTGCTGGTCCATCCAATACATTCTAAGGAGATCCTCCACCACCTGATTCACCCTCTCCATATGACCATCAGTCTGAGGATGATAAGTTGAACTGAAGTTCAATTTGGTCCCCAAAGAAGCAATCAATGTAGTCCAGAATCTAGAAGTCATCTGACTGTCACGATCAGAAATGATCATTTCTGGCACTCCATGCAAATGGAAAATTTCCTATACAAACTTTTTATCTAGGATCAACGATCCATCCTTGAGATTCCCAGGAATGAAGTGAGATACTTTCATCAATTTATCAACAACAACCAAGATGACATCATGTTAGTTCTTGGTCATAGGCAACCCCTGAATAAAATCCATACTAATTACCTACCACTTGTACTCTGGAACACTATGTGGGTATAAAATACCCGTCAGATGTACATGCTTAGCCTTAACTTGCTAGCATTCTAAACATCGGGCTACTAATTTAGTGACATCCTTCTTGAGTCCCTGCCAAAAGTACAAGGATCTTATTCCTTCTACCATTATCATTACACTGGGGTGCCCTGAATAAGGTGCATTATGAAATTCTTCAAGTACTAGTTTCCTCAACTCTCCTGAGTTAGGAACATACATCTGTCCCAGGTATCTTAAGAGTCCATTTGTCTCAAACATGTATCCATCAAACCTATGATCTGAAGGATCCTGTTTTGGGGCTTGTTTCACCCTCTCATAATGCTCATCACTTGGTAAGGCCTGAATCACCTACTGTCTAAAATTTGACCTTACAGTGAGCATAACTAAAAGATGTCTCCTCCTACGTAGGGCATCTACTACTTTGTTTTCCTTTCCCTTTATATATTCTATACCAAAATCATACTCACTCAAAAACTCTAACCACCTTTTATGTCGAGCATTTACATTGGGCTGAGTGAAGATATACTTAAGTCCCATGTGGTCTATTTTCAATTCGAATGGCTTTCCCAAAAGATAGTGTCTCCACATCTGAAGGGCATGCACTATGGAAGCCAACTCCAAATCGTGTGGTGCATAGTTCAATTCATGTTGTTTCAATTTTCTAGATTCATATGCCACCACCTGTCCACCCTACATCAGTACTCCTCCTACACCCTCTCCTAAAGCATATGTTATCACCATGAAGTGCCCATTTGGATCTGGCATAATCATGATAGGTGCAATAGTGATCTTTACCTTCAATAGTTGAAATGCCTATTCACACTTGTCACTCCATGCAAATTTCTTTCCTTTCTTTTGGAGCGAGGTGATAGGTGTTGCAATTGTTGAGAACCCCTTCACAAGTTTTCTATAATAGCCAACAAGTCCCATAAAGCTCTAAACTTCTGATACGTTTTGTGGTGCTAGCCACTCCATGATCACCTTGATCTTATTTGGGTCCACTGCTATCCCCTCTTCTAAAATAACATGGCCTAGATAGTGCACCTTACTTTGGTAAAAAGTGTATTTAGACAACTTCCCACAAAGCTTACATTCCCTTAAATGTTACAACACTATTCTTAGGTGCTTATCATGTTCTTCCACTGATTTGGAATATATCAAAATGTCATCCAAAAATACTAATACAAAATCATCTAGATAGTCTCTAAAGATGATGTTCATCAAGTTCATAAATGTTGTTGGGGCATTGGTTAGCCCAAACGGTACCACAATGAATTTATAGTGTCTATACAAAGTCCTGAATGCAGTCTTAGATATGTCCTCATATTTTATCCTTAGTTGATGGTATCCCAATCTTAGATTGATCTTCAAGAACACTTTGGCTCCCTTCATCTGATCAAACAATTCATCTATTCTAGGAAGTAGATATTTGTTCTTAATGGTAGCCTCATTGAGCATCCTATAATCAACACATAGCCTCAAGGTTCCATCTTTCTTCTTTACAAAAATGATTGGTGCTCCCCATGGAGACACACTTGGCCTGATGAATCCCTAATTTAATATCTCCTACAACTGTGCCTTCAACTCATACAATTCAGTGGTTGTCATTTTGTAAGGTGCCTTTAACTAAGGCTCAGCTCCAGGTAGCAAGTCTATTGAGAAATCAAATTCCTGTTTTGGTGGCAACTCAATTAGCTCATCTAGAAATACATCTTGAAACTCCCACAAAATAGGATAGTTATTAACTATTGGCTCTGAGTTTTCAAGATCTCTAACCTTAACTACATAAATAGCACACCCTTGTCTATTGGCTTTCTTTAGCTGTATAGCAGAGATTTGCCAGTGTTCTAAAGACCTTTTCATACCATGAATTTCAACACAATTTCCCATATCATCTAAACATTTTAAAGTTTTTCCTTCACAATCTACTATGGACTTATGGTCTTTGAGCCAATTTATCCCCAAAATTACGTCATAAGACCCTAGGGGTACCACATACAAGTTACCCTGAGTTTGGAAGCTAGGAAGTTCTAGTTCACTACAAGCTAGGCATAGCTCTACCTTTTTCTCTACCCAATTTCCATATTGCACTTTTCAAGAATTAGCCATATAGCTGGGTCTAATAGATAACTTTGAAATAACACTTGGATCTACAAAACACTCTGAGGCTCCAGTATCAATAAACATGGAAACAGGGTATCTGAAAAGCTTACCAATACACTAGATTGGCGTAGCCTGGAAATCAACTTGCCAATTATCAACCGCTGCATGAATGTGATGCTGGTTCCTGTTCTTCTGATTACCTCCTCTCTATGGGCACACGCTAGCATAGTGCTCGCCACCACAAGTGTAACAACCTCTGCGAGGTGCCCTAGGTTTGTCTAAAGCATCTCTCCTATTGTTATTATTATTGTTGTAATTGGCCCTCTTGTTATTGTTGTGATGATTCCCATCATTGTGGTCTTGAGAATTGTTTCCCCTCTTGAGATTTCTGATCTGTTGGTTATTGTTGTTGCCTTGGTTATTCTGATTCTGATTATTCTGATTGTTCCCTTGAAATTTCTTGTTACCATACTTGGCATCTATGCTCTTTCTATAATTGGCCACCTGTTGTAACTTTTGTTCCTATTTAATTGCTTTTATAAACACTTCATCCATGGTGGAAGGGTTGTGAATATCAATATTAGCCCCAATTTGAGGCCTTAGCCCCAAGATAAATTTTTGAATCCAGAACCTTTCATCTTGCTGGTATTGAGGTACATATTTGAGGAGGTGGGAAATTTTTTCCTAATATTGAGTAACTGTCATACCCCCTTGGGTAAGGTTTTGAAATTAGGTCATCTTCTTGTCAAAAAATAGTTGGGGTAGCCATTAACTTTTCCTAAACAACTACAAAAATTGCTCCCAAGTTACCTCACTAGGCAAAAATCGCTTCTCAGCCTTTTCATTATCCCACCAAGTGGTTTCCTGACTGGGGAGCTGATACGATCCCCAGATAGCATTGGCTTCATTAGATAAATTATGAAGGGAAAAGTACTTCTGCATCTCTATGATCCATGATTATGCCCCGTCCCCAATTATTTTTCCATCAAATTTTGGCGAGGTGACCTTTTTCAGGTCCTTGCATAGTTCATCGACTACTCTCTCCTAATTATTAGGGTTTCCTCCACCTACATCACTCCCATTACCTACATTCCCATTTGGTTTCTGTCCCACTTGACTTGCATGGATTTCCTATTCCAGACTGTCCATCCTAGTCCCTTATTGAGTCAACAGGGCTAGGATTTGATCCAGTATTTCATTTGGATCACCATGGGATTCTCCTCCATGTTGATAAGTGTGCCTAATATCCATCTAGATTACTCTATATAAATTTCCATGTTAAGCATAATTAGGCGAAGGTTCTAGAATTTAACCTAGATGCTCTGATACTAAATGTAAAGTGCTAAAATTTCACATACTAAAAATAGTATCCCAAAAAGTAATGCTCATTCCAAATAAGGAAAATGAATCAAATTTAAATCATGATATCCATAGAAGTACAATGTTACATTACATATGTTTCAATGTTACAAGTACAAGATATTGCATCAATTACATCAACATCCTTAATGAAAGTAAATATACATTTTAGAGATTGGCTATGTAATCCATGCAAGAATGATACAAAGAAATATATCCATAATAAACAATATAGCATAAAAATCTTTGTCCTCAACCGGCATGACCCCAATGGTCTTCCGCAAGCTGAGACCAAGAGTGTGGTTAAGGTACTTTTTCCACCCAACCACGAAGTACTAGACTTCCCCAAGTTTCTTCCTAATTCGAAGAAAGCACCGACCCTACACCAGGAGCCTAGCAACCTAGAATAGTAAAGCCAAGAGGGAATCTCTTGATGTGTGCCTAATGCCTATATGCATTCATAAACTAGAATGACATAATTCTTGCATGTAGGATGTGGAAGAGACATATATAACATATAATCTAGGCTTTTCAAACCCATCTATTTCAATGGTACAGTAGCTTGGACAAGCAATAATAAACAAAAATGGTAATTTAGAAAAAGTAAATTACTGTCTCTAGGAGCCCACATTCGGCATCATGTCCCGGAAGTAATTACACAAAAAATAAAATACATTTCATTTAATTTCAAAGAAAAACATTCGTTAACAAGTGTTCCTTTGAAAAAAAAAATGTTTACTTCAACCAATTTGCTCTTTTAGTTTATAGGTTTTGACTAAGTTTACCATTTCAGTGCTATGTAATGATCTATGAGAAAATAAGTGTTTTTTCTAGTTTCCATGAAAATAACTATTTGCACATAAAATGGTTCTTCTAGTTTTCTTCATTGCTAGTTTAAATTTCACTTCAATGGTTTCTATGTAAAATGGTTTGTTTATTATAGAAATACATATAACTTACTTCTTTAATGGTTTTACAATTGAAATTGATTTATGTGTAAAGGGTTTTCATCATTTTCATGTGATTATGGCAGTGTTAAAGTAAAATGTATATATCTACTATGAAAACACATTAGAAAAGTGAATAATTACATATATAAATATACATATATAGAAGTGTGTGTATATATATATATATATATATTTTAATCCTATAGCTCAGTGTTAAGTTCTCAGCACCAAGAGTATATATAGTCAATGATTTAAAACACAGTATGTATCCTTTTATCTGACAAGCATATACAACCAGATATATACCAACATATATATATATATATATATATATATATATATATATATATATATATATATATATATATTTCATCATACACAGTGATGTATTTCATGTTTTACATATATATTAAAGGTTGTTAATAATACACATAATGTGGCGCCTTGAAATCTAATCATTAGCAGATATGTATAAAAGTTTAAAGCAAGTGATCACTGCCCATTCCATGGGCATTGGACTCCATAGTTTACATTTCACAAATGCTATATGGTATCTCAACAATTATACAGTGAACTAAATATAATCAAAACTTTGCATAAAACTAAGAGTTGTCATTTAAAATTTTATGAAATTAAAGGAAATAAAGGGCAGTGACGGCTCAGGAAGAAGTCATTGAAATTTCCAGCAGACCTCACATATATACAATGAATGCCATATGTAACATTTCGAAGGGTTATGAAATTATTGGCATGGTTTATATAAATATCAAAGGCCGACGACCTCCATAAGGGTGCCGCAGTCCCCATTGGGGACTGTGACCTCCTTATGGGGGTCACCTATGCTTATTGCACGGCCTTAGTGCAGATTCACCACTAGTTTCAAAGATTTTATATGTATAATAATTAAAGCTATTGCCTATTTTATATAGTTCACTGCAATATTACAACATTATAATAATATAAATGTAATAGTATGATACATGCAGAACCAGTATCTATATATATTATATATATATATAGATTTTGTATGCATACAACAACATAATAAATATATAAATGTTAATATTATTTTATATATAATTATAATATGATCTATGTATCTTTTGATATATAATCATATAGACAGTCTCATAATCATAACAGGAACATATATATATAATAACGATAGTATTGACAATAATAACAGTAAGATCTTACAAATACAACATTCATCCATACAATTGTTTTGATTCATAGATTGAGAAAAATAACACAAAGGAATGGATTAAAAACCTGTTATATTCTCTTCCCTGTGATTAAATCTTCTGGGTCCTCCTCTCCCTTTGCCTAATCTCCCTTTTTCTTCCTTGCCCAAAATCTGAAATCTCCTCCTGTACTTTTAATTTCTCATATTGAAATATTGTGTATGAAACTTGTGTGTGAGAAAGAGAGGATTTATTCTTTTTATTGTTTTATTTTTCTTTTCCCCTCTTCTTTCTTTTTTCTATTTTTATTTTGCTTTTTTTTTTGTGTTTTATTTCCTAATTTTAAGTCTTTTCTATTTTTCTAATTGTTTCTATCTCTTTGTTTTGTTTTCTAAATCTTTCTTTCTTTTTCTAAGATTTTTCTCATATTTATCAAATAAAACATATTTTCTATTTTCAACAACTCACATTTAATATCTAATTTAATTTTTATTAATCTAAATTTTACAACACAATTGTTTCTAAATAAAAGATAATAATAATTCTAACTTCAAATAAAATCAAAAGATAATTTAAAGCTACTTTTATTTTCACTATGAGGATTTAATATTAACTAACAATAAATTAAATAAACAACTATAGAATATCAAATAAGAAGTAATATAATATGATCAAATTTTAATGCAATTCTAATGCAACTATATGCATCTAAGTGTTAGTGGGTGAGAGAGACCACTCCATCCTAACCCTTCCAGGTAGCTAACCACCTCTACCTTAACCACACCCTTGTCTTCGACAACCTACAACTCATGAAACTCAAATTTTCCATTAATAGGTTAGTGTCCAAATAGCTGAAGCATTACATTTCATCATTTCAAAATAAAGTAATATTCACTATATTATTTCAATATAAAATAATATTCACTTATTTCATCTTTCAAAATAAAATAATATATATTTAATCCATATCAAAATAAAATAACATTTATTTAATCCACACATAATTATCCATAATTATCTCCAAATATAGTAAGTTCAGAATGCATCAAAGTTTGAGATATGACAGGTAAACTCTAGGCACTCATATGCTTTATTGCTCAGTTGGATGATAAATATTATCCCTTCAAACATCTTCTCTAGAAAAATGACACATTCAAATGGGATGCTTCATGTCAAGTAGCTTTTGACAAATTAAAAAAATATCTTGCTTCCCCTTTGATTCTTATACCTCCAATTCCAGGGAAGCCCCTACTATTGTATATTTCAGCTACATCGACAACATTAGGGTCTCTTCTAGCACAACATGACGAAACAGGCAAGGAGAAAGCTATATACTAGCCACACCTTAGTGGGATATGAGATTAACTACACTCCCATGGAAAAAGCATGTTTTGTTATTGTCTTTAGTTCCCAAAATCTAAGACATTATATGTTTAATCATCAAGTCAAGCTGGTCTCAAAATTGGACTCATTAAAGTATCTATTGTCAAAAGCCACACTCATTGGACAAATGGCAAAGTGGGTAATGATCTTGATCAAATTTGGCATTGAATATGTGGACTGCAAGGCTATCAAAGGACAAGTTATAGTAGATTAGTTGACTAATGCCCCTAGTAACACAGATCATCCACTTGTAACAGAGTTTCCTAATGAATCAATATTTTTAGTCATTCCATCCACACAATGGAAATTATATTTTCATGGATCATACACTTCTCATGGGTCTGGAGTAGGAATTATTTTTATTAGACCTCAAGGAGATTGTATCTCTAAGGCTTACATAATTATTTTTCCATCTACTAACAACATAGCCAAGTACAAACCCTTGATCATAGGATTGTGAATGGTTGTCCAATGGAAGATTGCAACATTACATGTATATGGATATTCACAATTGGTCATTAAGCAAATTAATGATGAATATCAAACCAAGAATGACAAGTTAATCCCCTACAAAAGAATGGTTAAAAACTTCAAATCATATTTTTTAGAAATTTAGTTTGAACAAGTACATTGACTCAGTAACAAAGCTGCACATGCAATTGCACCATTGGTTCTCTCCTAGACATGCCAAATAACAGTCAATCGTGTGAGTTTCTTGTTGAACAACTCTTGATCCCCGCATATGATGTCCTAGAGTCTGAACTTGTTTATGAATTGGTTGGCTCTGAATCCCATGGTACCAAGAAATATATGCCTACCTTCAAGATCAATCCCTTTCACCTAACCTATACATTAATCAATGTAGAACTTTCATTCACCACTCATCCCATTTTACCATCCTCAGTAATGTACTTTATCAAAGGAGTCTTGAGGGAACTCTTCTTAGGTGCCTTAATGTAGAAGAAGCCCAAATTTCCTTACACGAGGTACATGAGGGGCTTTTTACTTCACAATCTAGTGGTCTTACCTCAGCAAAGAAGTTGTTACAAATAGGATACTATTAGCCCACTATGGAGAAAGATGCACACCAGTTCATCAAGAAGTGTTTGTGGTGCCAACAATATGGTGATCTAATTCATGTTTGGTCTCAAGAATTGTAACTGATCACAAATCCTTGGCCCTTTCATAGTGGGGGCTTGATCTCATTGTTAAAATCCACCCTCCATCCTCTAATGGCCATAAATTCATAATTACTACCACTGAATACTTCACCAAGTGGGTAGAATCCATTCCACTCACTTACATTACCGGTACACAAATAGCCAAGTTTCATCTACATTATATCATTTGCTAGTATGGAATTCCCTAAGCCATTATTACTAATTATAATGGAAAACCTTTTAAAAACCAAGAATTTTGGTCACTTTGCCACTAATTCCACATCCAACACTATTTCTCAACCCCATATTACCCACAAGGTAATTGCCAGGATGAGGACTCAAATAAAACTATACTTAAAATTCTAAAAAAGACAATTAATGAAGCTAGTCATGACTGGCATCTACAACTCAACCCAGCCTTATGAGTTAATCAAACCAATATTTTTACACCTACCAAAGCCACTCCATATTTCCTGGTCTTCATTTCAAAAGCTATTTTTTCGATAGAGCTTGAGCTCCCCTCTATGAATATCATTGCAAATCTTATTGACGAGGAGGAGTATTGTGTATCATGGTTACATGAATTAGAACTACTGGATGAGAGGTGTCTCCATGTACTGAATCACCTATAAGCATATCAGAATCATCTCCATAGAAATTATAACAAAAGAATCAAGACACACCACTTTGAATTTGGTGACCTTTTCCTTAATGAGAATCAACAGAATCTATAGGATCAAGACAAGAAGGGCAAATTTGAGCTAAATTGGTTAGGACCCTTTGTAGTCACAACTAGTTATGGATCAGGTGTATATCAACTCACTACACCAGAGGACAAGCCTCTTGAAGAGCCAATAAATATTATCAACCTCAAGCGGTTCTATACTTGACTATCAAAGCATCCTATCTTGCAAAAATTTAAAAAATTAAAAAATATCAAAAATAAAAAAAACCAAAAAATTCAAAAGAAAATAAAAATAAAAATAAAAATTGTGAATGGGGTGTGCTTGAATGGAAAAGGCCAAAGATTCTCATGATGGAGATCCAAGTTCGAATCCCCCAAGTAACATGTGGTTTCTATGTGGCTTCTAAGTTGATTAAGTTGATTAAGTAGATATGTTGACTCCAATGCTTACGAAACAAAAAACAATATATATATATAAATTAAAAAAATTAAAAAAATTAAAAAATAAAGAAAAATAATTCATCCAATGTTGAAAACCACTTCGGTGGTGCCTTGGGCCCATGTACCATGGTGAAAGCCTAGAAAACAAGCACCATGTGTAGAGGTCTATCCATTATCTATCAAGTTCTTATTCATCCCATCCATAATAATATATACTCTAGCACATATATTATCCTCTGTATCATATCCATTTATCCAAGTACCATGGCTTGATAATTGTCAATGTTTGTTATTACCCATCCCATCCGCTATCATTAATTATCCTATTCACTCCATAATAAATAATCTTATACTTAAGCAGGGGTAGATTTCTCAACCTAGTGTAGGGAATTGGATTCTTGATATATACCTTGTCCTCTTAGAGAAAGTAACACATTACCACCAAAGCCACTCTTTCCATAATAAAATTGAGCCACTTACAACAAACCATAATAACTATATGTATTATCTAGTTTTGAAGGGGTTAGTTGTGCCCCTGGTGGTAGTACTAGAGGTGGTGGCCCCATAACTAAACCCCCTGACCTCCCTAATGTCGAGGCCCTTGAATGACTCTGTGTAGAAACACTTAGAGCCCACTGATCTACAAGAATCACACTCTCATATAGACCTTTGTAATACTCGACCTCCTGAGTCAACCATGTAGTCTCTCTCTGCAACTATGACAACTCTACCACAAGTTGCTAGATCAGCTAACCATCACCTAACAAAGCTTAAGAAAAATATCATTCCGTCCTATAGTGATCCATCTATGTCTCCATCCTCTGTCTCAAAGCCACCACTACATCTCTCTCTATTGTCAAATAGATAATCTCCCCATCTACAGGCATCTACACCAATGCCATCTTTCTAGTAGAATCTCACTCCTATCAGAGCCTAACTACTAGTGTCTCTGCATGCTACCTCTAAACTATGTCAACATCTCTCTCTATGTTCCTCTACACTAATAGCCCCTACAATCTCTGTAACTCACTCTAAGATTGGTCCCTCTCGATGACTAAGGAATCTCGCTTAGAAAAACAATGTCACCAGTCACACCTATAGATCCTCCTCCCCCTCATCCCCACCAACTATCCCCACCCTCTCGATATCCTCCTCTTAGACCACCTTCTCACCTCTGCCATCTCTATCATCACTGCCATCCACTCCCCCATCACCTCTTCCCTCTCCACTAGCCCCTACTTCTGCTGACTATCCCATCTCTACCCTCCTCTTTTGCCTATCCCTCCTCTCTTCATTGCTATCTCCCCTCCTCTCTCCAACCTCACCAACATCCCCTCATCTCCTCTTTCCTCCTATAACCCTTGGTACAGTCAAACACACTAGCTGATGGGCTGCCCACTATGCATCATACTTGGGAGTAGTTACTGTGTCTTCTAAATCTAGCTACTGAACGCAAGGAAATGGCATCAGCCCCTCAAACTCTACAATAGCAACATTCGGATCCACTAGTAGACCCCAGTCATATGCCTCTTGTACTATCTTAGAAAAAACTACCTCCTATAATGGCTTTATCTATCATACACCAAACTATCATAGTACCCTCTTAGGCATGTAATGCTCTATAATATGAGGTGTACGCCCCATGATGTATGGTGTTTGCCTAATGTAGGCTAAATTCTCAACATCCCCATCCCATGTCTCGCATAATCTCTATGGTCTCTAGATAACTATATCCAACTCATCAAAAATATGCCTCTAATATACTATATCTCACAAATGTCGATGCCACAATATCCCACCATACATGTGTACATACAACATACCTACTAGTCTCATTCAATCTTTCACTAGGTGCATGACAACAATATGCTCCCAAGCCCATATGTGTAACAATGTAACACCATAGTCAAGGCTCTATCTTGACCTATATACAACTTGGTGCATCCCATGATATAATTATTCTAGTATGCATGGCCCCCACACATACACAACTGCATCCAGTAGCATCCTCTCAAAAACTCATCCCCACCTAGTTGAAAACCCTCAAGGTCTCTAATAAAGCACCAATAAATGCCCAATCAATCTTGCTAAAACAAGAGGTAGCACATCGAACCTCTGTATCCCTCTCCTTAGATCATCAGTCATAAATACTCTATCCAAAGCCTCCTCACCTCCAGCCATGTCATAGATAACTCTCTCCCCATGGATGGGGATCCGAAGTATCCTTCAGACGTCCTCCAAAGTGATGTTGATCTTACATGTTAGCAAGACAAACGTACTCCTCTAATTATGCCATCTCTCCACCAATGTTTTCATCATTGCATAGTGTACCCAAATCTTGACCATGAATGTGATGTGCCATAATCTAATGACTCCCATTAACTATAAGCACTTAAAAGATGCATGGGCCTACATGGTTATCCTATGATGAATTTTGATCGTAAACACGTACATATAAGAGTGTATATATGACCTCTCAACAAGCATTCCTCTTGATGACACATGGATTGGACTCCCCTTTTTCTTTCTTCCTTTTTTATCCCCTTGTTAACTTGTGAAATTTTGTCCCTTCTTGATTCTCCCCTTGTTGACTCTTTGTTTTCTTCACTTTCTGGCCTTGTTGTGACTACAGCCAGGGTAACAGATCAACCCTTAGTTAAGAAATTAAGGGATGACTATAATGGGAGAGATTATTATGCCATGAATGTTAATGCAATAGATCATCCTTGAAATAATGCATATTATCCAAGGGATAATTATTGGTCATGGAACCGAAATGGTAATGGAAATGACGGTAGATACAAAAGACCTCCCTTCGAATACAATCAATTTTGTTTCTTCCATAAGACTAGGAAGCATAGCATGGAGTCTTGCAGTGAATACAGTAGGTTCATAGCAAGGTTGTCAGAATATCAACAAGGGTTGTTCATATAAATGTTCTTGAAGCCGCAATATAATTCACACCGGATAAGAACAAAGGAACAAAATAAACACAAATGCCAATAGCTCCACATAACGTAGATATGAAAATGTATCAAGATCCACTTCCTACACATAGAAATACAGAAATAATTGGTCAAAAAAATGTAGCCAAAAGTACTGAATGCATATATCCCTATACAACTAGGACCAAACAAAGAGTCCAAGATGTTAGGATTGGGTGAAATATTGCATGATGAGGAAGAAAAAGAAGAAGAAGAGCTCGACAATGAGGAAAAAAAAATCCATGAGAAAGTGGTCTTGGTAGTTGAACCAATACTGACACCGATTTGACACTATGAATTAATCAAAGATCTAAAGAAAATGTATGCCCACATCTCATTCATCTTGACCTTCTAAAAAACTCCCCTTTGCACTGCTATGCACTCCTGAAAGCAATAGGATTAAATTACTTGAACCAAATCACACTGCTTCCTAGCGAATAAATCAACCATGTAGAATTTGATGTAAACCCACCTAACTCTGAATTAAAAGACCCAACATTATTCTTTGACCTAAAACAAATGCCTTTCGAGGTAGAATTGACCAAGAAGGGAGATCTTGCATTATACTTATAGGTGAAGATTTATGACACATGGATTCAGAAAACACTAATTGATGACGAAGTGGCAATGAATATCGTTCCATTTTCTCTTTTGGAGAGGATGGGTTATGGTCACACCAACATCACTGTGTCCCGAGACACATTAAATGGACATGCCAATCTAAAGGCTGCAACTATAGGGAAAATCACACTCCCAGTATCGTTATGACCAAAAGCTATCCCAACCACATTCTATGTCATTGATAACAATATAGGGTATAATCTAATCCTTGGGAGGCCTTGGATACACAGGATGAAAGCTAGCCATCGACCTTATTCCAAGAAGTTTGATTTTTACACCTTGGAAAGGTCTATGTTATGAAGAGGGATCCAAAACCCTTTAGTATGATAAAGTCCAACATGACAAACAAGAAAATTGGGATCCCCATTGACTATGAGATTTTGACAAATAAAATTTATGTTCCTAGTCTAATACTACAATCAATATGTATCAAGAGACCAAAGATTCCAACAAAAACTATAAACAACGTGGAAGTAAAAACATTAGAAAAGGGGACACCATCAAGACAAAAAGAGATTGTCCCTAAGGAAACAACAACGAAAGTCATGGAATGGTTAGAAAAAGATGGACCCCTTGAGTTTCCCTTAGAAATTCTCATAATCAACCTTGAACCAACTTCTAATGTTTTCCCCTTCATAGGAGAAAAACCTCATCAAACTAAAGGACTAGAATTTGAAATAGATACACTAGACTTAAGAAATGTGGACCTGAACACTTTCTCGGATCATGAGGAAGACATGGCAGAAAACTACACTCCATCAACACCACCGAGCAATCATATGCTCCCAAAACATAAGAAGAGAGCAAATCCTATGAACCACTCACACCTTTGGAGTATTCATACGGACTGATGACACCATTAGAGGAAGTAAAATCATATATAACGAATCAACGAATGTGCTAGGAAACTTACCAAGGGTGTTCATAGTTTCTCAACCCCAAACACCATCTACCACCTCAGCTTCAGTGCAATCAAATGAACTTGAAGAATGGGAAGTACCCCTAGTGCAGATTGAGATGGTTGAGAGACTACCAAATGAAGATGAGGAAAGTGAGGGAACATTCCATTAGGACTGGAAGATGCGAGTGACAATGGGAACAATTGATCTCATCATCTTTGATTTACCAAAAAGTTACATAGGATATTCGATGGATTTGATTCCTGAGCCTAATGGAAAGACAAGTATAAGCTTTGTTCCTCCTGATAAGCAAAGGGAACCTCAAACCCCGTTTGAGTTATTCCAGTTTCTCTAGAGAATTGAAGATTGACTAGAGGTGAAGATTTATATGCAAGACAAGTTTGATGTACTTATGGAAATGTTGAGATGCAATGGAGTCTTGCATTGGACTCTCCTACATCAATAGGATTTTCAAGATTTGCTTCATATAACTTTACCAAGAGAAGTCTCAGAACTAGGAGTGCCAGAACAAAGCAATCGTATGGGACCTTATAGGATAGGAGAGCTTGTCTTGAGAAGAGGTAGCATAAAGAATAAGAAACATAGACAAAAAAGGAAATTTATAGAAGATTGTAAAGGACATTACATGGTTAAAGAAGATGTTGGTGCTAGCAAGATGTAGGGCACAGAGAAGAGTAGACCGGAACCTAATGCATACATTATGCAGAGGCCAGAAGCTGATAGAAGATGCTAAAGAACACATCCCTATATGTAATAGACATAGTATATATATAAGATAAGATAGGAAGATAGTAGATATCATAGGTTCTTATATGAGGTAGTGAAGACATAGAAGTTTGATAAAGTATGTATGTAGATGGATGAGGTAGAGACTATTAGTTGTTGTTGCACCAAAAGATCAACCTTTTATTGCCTAATACAACCACTTGATTTAACAAGTATGGGAGGTGGTTAAGCCCTTGTCACAAACCATCACAGTGCAGCGCTGAACAAGGAGACCAAGGGCCACACCTTGTAACAATCCCCCTCCCAGGACAAGCACGGGGTTTGAACCTGTGACCTCGGCTCTGATACCAATTGTTAGCTGTCGTTACACCAAAAGATCAACCTTTTAATGCCCAATACAACCACTTGATTTAACAAGCACGGGAGGTGGTTAAGCCCTTGTCGCAAACCATTGCAGCGCAGTGCTGAACAAGGAGACCAAGGGCCACACCTTGCAATAGAGACCAACCGAAGGATGGATGTATGATATTTGATTGTTGTTTATATATATATGAAAAGTGGGAAGATGGTGGATAGTGATAAGATCTATCAAATCAAACCCTCCTTTCACACTAACACTCAAGGACAACAACTGAGCCAAGTCACTACAGATTAAATATGACTCAGCTACAGGTTGGTGTACTCAGGAATGGTATGGAAAGATTGATTAGATTGAGAGATTTTTCAAACCCTAATTCGAATAAGCCTCAAACCCAAATCATAATGTGATCAAGTACAGATTCAAATAGAATGCTATAGATCACCAGATAGGAAGGTACTCAGGAAGAATTAGAAACTTACTAGAAGTTGGATTTCTAGAGTTAAATACTTTGCAGAATACAGGGTGGTCATCCAAGTTTGATAAGGCTATATTTCTGCAAATCCAGAGCAATGAGTAGTGTTAGATGATTTTCAGCTCCTGAGTTCAAGATAAATCCTATCAGGAGGACTATGGGGTGGGTGCCCTAATCTAGTACGGTAAAATATCAACAAAATTTCTCTAGATCCCAAATCATTATCCTCTAAATTGCTTCTTTATACCTGCACTTCACCAAATCCTGCACTTGTAACCTACAATCACAAAGAGAGTAGTTTGGGGGTTGTGGTGTTTAAGAGCTTGCCTTGTTTGAGCACCGAAATGACATTTAAGTCTTCCAACACCTTTGTTAGATAGAGTGTGTGCCCAAGCAGGGAAGAGGCCAAATCCAGTTATGAAATGAAATGACTGAAACATAAATAGATGTCACCTTAGAGGTGAAGCCCTCACGAAGATGAAGATCCTTCAAATCATGAGGAGATGGATTTATGAAGCCAGATCTACAACAAATAAATGCAATAACAACATAATTTTGCTCTGCAACACAATGAATGCCATTAATGAAATGAAGCTAGATGTGTAGAAATCACTTCCTAAACTAATCTAATGAGGGGAGTGTTGGAAACAATGCAAATAACTGAGAGGGGGGTGAATCAGTTATCTTATAACTTTTCTATTTTCTTTCTTTTTCTTAACTTATCGTTTAATGTTATACCAAAACAAGACAATCATAAAGAGTTGAAAAATAAATTAACACATGACACAAGGATTTTTACGTGGAAACCCTGTTAAGGGAAAAAAAAATGGGATGACTAACCCAATATTGTATTCTCTTTTAAAAGAATAAAGAGTACAAATTTGGCACTTGCCAATTAGGTCTCACTACCCGAGCACACTGCTCACAAGAGGCCGCCCACTGCCTATAGGAGACTTATAGTCTACAAATGCTTACAAATGATACCAAGGTGTCTAAACTTATGAACAACATCTATTGATGTAGGATTTCAGTTCTAGTTAGGTATAGTATACTGATCTGACACATTTCATTCTTCCTCTGCTTAATATAACTTTTCTGTCACATTTTAGGCTTGAATTACTACCTTCGCACTTGTCTCTTCTTTTCTTCATACTTAACCATACATATCATCACTATCACACACTTACAAGATTGAATCCATTAGGTATATATATCCGCATCAAGGATTTCCAACAACTTCTTAGTCAGCAACAAGAACACCTAAGATATTTGCAAGTTATTAATCTGTCGGCTGAATCCATGCTTGATTAGTGATGCACATCAAAAACATAGGCATAGAAGTCATAAATCATGTTAGCTAACAATGTATAATATCACATATTGCTTGATCAAGACCTTTTACACAATCGGATTGAAGTCTGATACTTTGTCAATTAGTTCTTCCTCTGTCTGCTCTGCCTGATTGGAACCCAACACTCAGATGCTCATATATTTTTCTTGCTTTATCACTGGAGGCTAAATCTTTGAAATATAGTAGTCATGATAACCCTTTTGACTTGTCCAAGTGCTCAACTTACTGAGTTACACCATTTGAGAGATCCGAACCTGATTGTCGGACCTTGTTACATACTCTGTTATTGTTTACCGGACCAAAATAATCTTCAATCTGACTTCCGATATAGGCATACTATGTACTGCGGATGTGTGGGATAGACTTTGTTGCCATCAATGACAACACTTATGAAGCCACATAGTGTCTCTTTCCAAATATCTCCCCCTTTGGCATTGATGGCAACACTTAGTGAAAAATGGCTAAGTGTCACAGTAACTTCCCCTTGGTTGATGCTCTGTCTTTTACACTATTTTACTGGAATTCCCCCTTAGCTGGACTCCACATTTTTCACTACTCTTCACTCCCCCTTTGACATCAATGGAAAAGGATGGAATCCGCATACGAAATTTTTGCAAAAATTATTCTATACATGGCCGCATAAGTATATATAAATCATATGTTATACTTACATATAGTTAAGTATATCTGTAAAGGTTGTCTTCAACTAGATGTTTTATGTGGCCCAACTCATTTTCATTATGTCCAAAATAGAGATGTGTCCATTTAACAAAAACACATATGCTTCTGCCCTCTTTAAGTCTATTGGATCACTGGTCCAGATTGTATTTTGTGCCTCTGTCAAGGCATCATGCATTGTCTCTAACTTAGGGATGATTATCCCTCTGAGCTCACCCATTCTATCCATTATGTTCTTTTTCTCCTTAACTAGTTATTTAATTTCATTTATTATAGAAATAGCTTGACATTCATGATTCACCAGAGAGGTAGTAAGGGGACCAAAATTCTGAGATAAACTTGACAGTTTTCCTTCTTGTTCTTTCACTTTCTTCTCAATGTCCTCTATCACTTTGGGCCAAGATAAACAAAATTTGTATATGTCCCCACCATCTTTAATAGAATTTTCAAGGCTCTTTATGCCAATGGCTAAGGTTCTTCTATCATTAGTAATTAGCCCTTGTACTTCACTGAACCTTTTTTCCCAAGAACTCCTTTCGGACCTTAGTTTCTATCAATTTCTCTAAGGATTCAAAATGAGTGTTAACAGAATTGACTAAGTTTTTTAGATTACCGAATGGAGAGGCAGAAGGATCCTTTTGATAGGTTGGCATAATCTTCTCTAGCATCCCAGATGCAATCTCCAATAGTTCACAATCCTCCATATGAGATTTTAGAAGTTTCTCTTTTGCTTTGGCCTGAGAAAAAGATGATACCTTCATTATCTGGACTGGAGATAGAGAGTCAAAGTTTAGTGGCCCTGGAATTAGATCAGATTCATCTAGCTCCATTATTTCTTTGTCCAGGAAATTTTGTACTGTCTCTGCAGTGTCTCTTGTAGACTCTACTTCCTTTTGGGGACATCCAGACTAACTTTCTTATTGATCTTTGTTTCTTCTTCCTGTCCTTCCTTTTCTGGAGCAGAGGAGTCTAGTGCCTTAGATGGCTCTTCATTATTTTTCTTTAATCCTTCGACATTCTTGTCAGAAAATGTTTCTTCTTTCTGTCCTTCCTCTTTCAGAACAGAGGAATCTAATCCCTGAGATGACTCTTCATCATTTTTCTTTAATCCTTCAACATCCATGTTAGAGGGCTCTTCATTTATTTCCTCTATAATGGGAAGATTGAATCTCTTTAAGGTATTCTAGAGGATTTCTTTTGTTTCATTGGCTATTTGTGCAGTCTCACCGAGCATGAGTTTGTTTATTCTAGATTTTCTCCGGAAATCATCTTTACACTCCTTGAAAATCATGTCCATTTGTTTTGGAGTGATGGAAGGATAAAGCTGAATTACTATCTGCTCCCGAATCTCTAAGTCTTTTGCCATTGCATTCTCTTTTCTCAGCTCAAGTACCTTTTCTAGGCTCTTAGGAATAAATGATATAATTTTAATGAAAGATTTATTGTAAATGTTCAAGTACCTGATAGTAGCCTCTTCCAGAATTCTCTTGTCAGCATCACTGTATGCATCATAGAACTTAGTCACCAGTTGTAGGTTCCCATCCACAGTAACTGCCTTGATGATGTTATCAATGGAAAGAGTGGGCTTTTCAACAAATTCCTTTGCCTTCTCTTCCTCATTTTTGCTAGCAGAGAACTTCCTGGATGTTTTCTTCTTCTTCATTTTATTGATTTCCTCATCAGATTCTATTTCTTCATCATCTTTATGGCTTGTATATGTCCTTGTGGCTTTGATCTTCATCTTCTTTTCTCCTTTTTTGGATGTCTTAACTTCTGGTTTGGTAGACTTTAAGATTTTGGAAGCGACATGAGCAAAGATTTTGGAGGATCTAGTCCAAGAGGAGGTTTGTAGAGGAGCACTGTCTTTCTTTGCTTCTTGTCTTTCTTTCTCTGCCCTCTCTATTTTCTCTATGTTAGCATCTACAACCTCCTTTGATATGCCAAATCTTAGGGCAATTTCATCAACTTCCTTTCTTAATTTCCTCTTCATCTCTGACTGTCTTAACTCAACATGTATTTTTATACTTAGCTCTTCAAAGGTGCCAAACCTTTCTGCTTCAGTGTCCTTAGGCTGGCTCAGCAGGCGTTGAATATGTAGCTCCAAGATTTTTTCATTGACCTCATATCCCATAGGAATTATCCATACAGTTCTTGGCTCAACTACTTCCATTAGGAATTGATCAGTGTCAACCATGAAGCAGACTGTATCTTTGTATTTTTCAACTATTGTTTGTGGTATTCTTTCTCTTGCTTGCATTATGCTTTGGAAATTCTTAAAGTAACCCTAGAGGGCTATGTTTTGGGCTTGAACATCACCAAGTCCATACATGTAATCTTTGATGTGAATTGCAATGGGTTTATCATTTTGCCAGACCCAACCATTTGATCTAGGTAGCTCATTCATATAATAGAAGAACATACACAGTATTAGACTACCATATTTAAAGGAATTTTTCTTATCCTTTTTGATCTTCTACAAGTTCTCCAACACTTGATTTAGAAGAAGCTCACACATATCATAATTTGCATCTTTCCTTAACATTTGATATGCATCATAGATTGTTGTACCAGACACAGGATTCTCCCTGCTCAAATGGTAGATTTTGTAGCTGATTATCATTGAAGCAAACTTGACATCTGGATCTATGATGTCATCTATAGTCATTGCTCTTTTGTCAAATTTTGATCCGGTGGCTTCAGTTACCACTTGGTTCTTCATAGATTTGAGTGCGGGTAACCCACTAGATGAATGCAGTTTGGTCACTACCCTGATGGCATCTTTAGTTATCTTGAATGGCCTCATTAGCCACATAAAATTATCATGCATCCTACTTAGCACATACCGGACCCAGTCATCTTCTGCAAAACATGGAAAATATATGCAATGTCTGAAGTGTTTGTCCCAGAGGGCCTTGAATTCAGGTTTGAGTTCAAAATTCTCATCTATTAGCTATTTGTGATAAATATCCATCAATTTTGAGTCTCAAAATTCTTCAATGTTTGCATGGATATAAACCCTAACATCTTCTACATGAAATACTCCATGTGGAATGCTAGAAAATGCACCCAAGGGATCAACTTATAGAGATTTGTAAGGGTGTTTCTTGAATTTAGGTCTTGGCCTATCATAAATATTGATAACCATTGGAGTAGCCATTTTGCAAGAGATCTAGAGAGAATTTTTAGAAGGGAAGTACATTTTCATGCTTTAGGGTTTGAAGCAGAAACTAGAACGATTCTCTGGTTGAATTCAATCTTCAGTTGAACTTGAGTGAATTTTAGGATCTTCTTTGCAGAGCTCTTCTTTTCTTCTTCATGAGTGCAAGTGTGTAAATAATGAGTGAAAGAGCCCTTTTATCCATGCGTAAACCCTAATTTCCTTTTGTAATAAATGCAGAAGTTTTTAAGTCATCCAATTACCTTGCTTCTCAAATGAGGTTTTCCTGGATTGTCTTGCAGATCTTCAAATCATTTGTTTATGAGGATTGACAACATATTTTCACCTTTTTCAAACATGACATGAGTCTGCAGATTGAAATATTTCAATTTTGGATCATACCAAATCTATTTGTGAAATTTTGCTTTACCGGATAGCTGCCGATACAGGATCTCCTCATAACTAGCTCAAATCTACATGCAGATTTGTCAAATTTAGACTAGATGATCTTCAAGTGAGTCTCCTAAAACCTTTTAAACCACAACCTCTTATTTTGACTAAAAGTGCCAAATTTAGGCACTTACTGACTGGATGGGGGAAAGGGATCTTCTCTGTAGCTCCCCCTAAACCAGAGCTAGTCTTTTAGTTTCTAGAAGAAATATTAGCACTGGATTCTGATGCAGATCCATCCCCAATATCCATTGTACTCCTTTTTACCCAAATATTTCTCATTTCCTTTTGAACTTCATCTGCATTTACTTTACCTTTGCCTTTATCTTGTTTCTGATCATTTTCCACTGGACCTTTTCTATCCTAATTTCTGCTTTTGTAGAATTTGGCAATATGACCGGATCTATTGCAATTGTAACACACAACATTTCTTTGCTTATTTGAATGATATCCTCTTGATCTAAACTCATTATCCATATGTCCAATTCTATTGCATACAAAGCATTTACCATTGAATGAATTATTCATTTGCATATTTCTGCATTCATGAGATTTGTGACCATACCTTTTGCAACTGAAACATTGACTGAAGAAGGATGGATTGAATTGATTCATTCTGTTTCTACACTGGATTGCTTTGTGACCAAACTTGTTGCAATTCAAGCAATATCCATTGAAGGATGGATATCTTTGAGCATTTGTTGCCTTACCAGAGGTCTTCTAGGCTTGTTTCTTTGATTTCCTGATCCAAAGTTCTTCTGACCGGATCCAGAGCTTTCACCTTTCTCATAACCCAAGCCACACTTATCATCTACCCTCTTTTGGCTTTCAAGAAGAACTTCAAGTTGGGCTAAGCTTATCTTGAATTTTTCTTTGTATTCATTTGCAGTTTGAAGATCTTGCTTAAGAGTGTCTATCTGATTCTCAAGTTGTTCTTCATTGTCTCTAGCTTCTTCAAGATTAGATTCAAGATGCCTGATTATTCTGTCCATTTTGTGGTAGTCCTTTGTTTTCTCCTTGAGGGATTATTTTAGATTATCTTCAATATTTCTTTTTTCTTCAATTTCTTGGGTGAATCTCATAACCCCTGATTCTATTTCATGCCTTACCATAATGACTTATTTTGACAACTTCTCACATAGCTTATTTTTCTCATTCAGATCTTCATTAGTATCATTGACTTCACTCTGATTGGCTAATTTTTGAAGTAGTTCCTTTCTCTTTTTCACAGAGATACTATTTTTTTCTTTTAGCTCATTTATGAAATCATCAGCTTGTTTGAGTCTTTCTCTCAAATTATTAACTTCAGAGTGGGATTGTTCAAGATCATCCAAGGAAGACTGAAGTTGTTCCTTCATACCATATGCATCCATTGAGATTCCCAGATCTTCCTCAAGTTGTTAGGATTTGTTCAGAAGAACCTTGCTCTGATACCAATTGTTGGAAATAATGTAGATAACTGAGAGGGGGTGGGTGAATCAGTTATCTTATAACTTTTCTATTTTCTTTCTTTTTCTTAACTTATCATTTAATGTTATACCAAAACAAGACAATCATAAGAGCTGAAAAAGAAATTAACACATGACACAAGGATTTTTACGTGCAAACCCTATTAAGGGAAAAAACCACGGGGTGACTAACCCAAGATTGTATTCTCTGTTAAAAGAATAAAGAGTACAAATTTGGCACTTGCCAATTAGGGCTCACTACCCGAGCACACTACTCACAAGAGGCCCACTACCTATAGGAGACTTATAGTCTACAAATACTTACAGATGATACCAAGGTGTCTAAACTAATGAACAACAGCTATGCATGCATGATTTTAGTTTTGGTTAGGTACAGTATACTGATTAGGCACATTTCATTCTTCCTCTGCTCAATATAACTTTTATGTCACATTTTAGGCTTGAATTACCACCTTGGCACTTGTCTCTGCTTTTCTTCATACTTAAACATACATATCATCACTATCACACACTTACAGGCTTGAATCCATTGGGTATATATATCCGCATCAAGGATTTCCAACAACTTCTTACTCGGCAACAAGAACACCTAAGATATTTACAAGTTATTAATCTATCTGCTGAATCCATCCTTGATTAGTGATGCACATCAAAAACATAGGCATAGAAGTCATAAATCATGTCAGCTAACAATGTATAATATCATAGATTGCTTGATCAGGACCTTTTACACATCCAAATTGAAGTATGATACTCTATCGGTTAGTTCTTCCTCTGTCTGCTCTACCTGATTGGAACCCAACACTCAGATGCTCATATCTTTTTCTTGCTTTATCACCGAAGGCTAAATCTTTGGAATACAATAGTCATGATACCCCTCTTGACTTGTCCAAGTCTGTAACTTGCTGAGTTACACCATCTGAGAGATCCAAACCTGATTGTTAGACCTTGTTACATACTCTATTATTATTTACCGGACCAAAATAATCTTCAATCTAACTTCCAGTATAGGCATACTATGTACTATAGATGTGAGGGATAGACTTTGTTTCCATCAATGACAACACTTATGAAGCCACACAATGTCTCTTGCCAACAGGGAGAGGTATGCAAATTAATTTTAACCCTTACAATTTCAGCAATATTAAACATATATCAAAGATATTAGAGTAATAAACACAATACAAGAATGTAGACAGAGAGAAGTAGACACAAGATGTATCGTGGGGAAAACCTTTCCAAGTGAAAAACCTCACACTCTAAAACCTGCACTATATATTATCTGAAACAATAATAATTTACAATACACTTGCAATGCAAGTTCTTCCAAGAGTCTTCAAATGTCAATTTTGGAGTTATTCCAGCAGCATAATAGTACCTATAGAAATACTATGCAAATACATCTCCAAAATAATGCATTTTATAAAGATAAAAGGCATATTATGGAAGCTTCTTGAGATAGGCGTCCACCTTGGCCACATGGCCATTATCCCACATCAAAGGACACTTGTCCAAGCTACAAATACATCTTTTATATCTGTCATACATGCAGATTTGACTTTCCCAACATGGAGTGCTCCAAAGCTAAAAATAGACTATGACAGATGCTGTTACGCATCTTACAGTTGTCATAGATTTTCCCAACATAACAACCTTAAATGTTGTAAGAGAATCTGTCATATAATGATAAATATAGCATATTCCTATTACAACATGTCATAGCCCAACTTGGGCCCCCAAAGATGTCTTTCTCTCATGCAAAGATACTCACTGACACTTGTCACCACTTGTCATAGGAATCTCCAAACTTGGCTCTTATGCGTCATAGATTCTATCATATGGAATATCCTCTTCTACATACCACAAGATACCAACACATGGCATAATAGTGCCACCTCAAATGGGATGTCTAAATCCATGTAGGTTTGATTTGACCATCCAAGTCACATTCCAATTAAGAAGACATGTCACCATGCCACCTCAACTAAGTGACCAAACTGAATGTGTAAGTAAATAAAATATTTGGCAATAAATAAATATACAATTTAATAAATAATGCTAGGAATTTGAAAAGGTTGAGACACCTTAATTCCCAACATTCTCCCACTTGTCGAACACATTGCAAGAGCCAAAAGAAATGACAAGATTTAACTGCTAGGGGCCTAGAGGCCCATAGACTTCGAACACCATCTGAACTTCTCTATTCCCACTAGTTTCATCTATGCATATGAAACATTCTTCAAAGTGTCTACTTTCTCCAATATCACCTTCCCATCCTCTACCATGTCTCATACAAAATGAAACTATACATCAATATGCTTTGTTCTGGCATGGAAAGTCAGATTCTTTGCTAAGTAAATCGCACTCTGACTATCACAATAGATAATAATATGTCCTACATCAACACCAATATCTAAACACAACCTCTTAAGTCAAATGGCTTATTTACAATTATGAGTAGCTTCCATATACTTATCTTCTATCATGGACAAAGTGACCACAGGTTGCCACTTACACATCCAACTAATTGCACCACTGAACATAGTAAACACAGAAGCACTAGTGGATCTCCTGCTGTCAATGTCACCTGCCCAATCAGAATCCACAAATCCATGAATACATATAGAATGTGGAGGTACTATAGGATGACCATGATAACATAGGGAATACTTAGAAGTACCTTGCAAATATTTGAACACTTGCTTTATTACATCCCAGTGTACCCATCCAAGATTAGCCATAAACTGACTAAGGACTCCCACTGCTTGGGCAATGTCTGGTCTTGTACAGACCATGGCATACATCAAGATGCCAACAACACTAGCATAAGGTACTTTGCTCATATCCTCCATCTCAAAAGGAGACTTTGGACAATCATTAACAGATAACTTTGTCCTCAAAGAAATGGGAACAGATAATGGTCTACAATCTGCCATGCTAAATCTATCCAACACGGTCTTCACATACTTACTCTGGCTTAGCCAAAGTTTTCTGTTTGCTTTGTCTCTTCTGATTTCCATTCCCAAAATGTACCTGGATGCCCCTAAGTTTTTCATCTCAAACTATGCTGACAATTGAGACTTCAAATCTAAAATCATATTCTTACCATTCTCAATTAACAACATATCATCAACATATAATGCAATAATAAGAATGCGATCATTGCCAAATTTGTAATACACACAATGATCTAATTTTGACCTCAGAAATCCAATCGACAACACAAAGGCATCAAATTTCATGTACTACATCCTAGGAGATTGCTTCAAACCATACAAAGACTTCTTTCACTTGCAAACCAAATTTTCTTTACCTTTTTCTATTTAATGCTCTAGTTGTGACATATAAATTTCTTCCTCCAAGTCACCATGAAGGAATGCTATCTTCATATCCATCTATTCCACTTCTAAATCATAAGCTGCTGCAAGAGATAACAGGAACCGAATAGATGTCAACTTTGTAATGGGAGATAAAATTTCACTATAATCAATTCCCTCCACTTGTGAGTACCCCTTCGCAACCAATCTGACCTTATACTTCTCAACAGTACCATCTGCACCAAATTTCTTCTTGAACACCCATTTGCATCCAACGGGTTTTCGTCCATCAGGCAAAGGCACAAAGTCCCAAGTTTTATTCTTTTCCAAAGAAGCCATCTCATCTTCCATGGCTTCCTTCTAGGAACCTGCATCTTTCATGACCATAGCCTCTGCCACAATTCTAGGCTCATCAGTGTTAGTAAGCAAAGCAAAAGCACAACTAGAATCAAGCAATGTATAACCAAACCTCTCAAGTTGCTTCCTATTTCGTGTGGACCTCCTCAAAGGCTAAGGTTGAGGTTCTACTTCTTCTAAACTTTCAGAGCTGCTAGAGCTCTCCTCATCATAAAGTCTAATAGGGTCTTTCGGTTCAGTCTTCTTAGGGGTAGAAGGAAACTAAACCACATCCTCTTTCTTTTCTTTTTCTTCTGGCTGTAGAACAATAAGAGAAGGTGTTAGCTCTCTGAATATAACACTTCTGCTATACAACACTTTTTCAGCCATAGGATCCCAAAGCTTGTACCCTTTCACACCGACACCATAGCCAACGAAGATACACTTAACTGCCTTGTTTTCTAATTTTTACCTCTTCTCCTTAGGCACGTGAGCATATGCCTCACAAAATAAAACATGAAGATGTCTTATTGAAGGCTTCTTATCAGACCACACCAACATGGGTGTCTTACCAACAAGAGCTAATGTAGGAGACCTATTTATTAGGTAGCAAGCAATGGCAATAGCTTTAGCCTAAAACTTTTGTTTGAGGCTAGCTCCACTAAGCATACTCCTAACCTTCTCCATCAATGTCCTGTCCATCCTCTCTGTAACTCTATTTTGCTGCTTGGTGTATGGAGTTGTATTATTTTTAGTTGTCGTTGCACCAAAAGATCGACCTATTAATGCCCAATACAACCACTTGACTTAATAAGCACAGGAGGCGGTTAAGCCCTTATCGCAAACCACCATAGCGCAGTACTAAACAAGAAGACCAAGAGTCACACCTTGCAATAATCCCCTGCTCAGCACAAGCGTGGGGTTTGAACCCATGAGCTCAGCTCTGATACCAACTGTTAGTTGTCGTTGCACCAAAAGATTGACCTGTTAATGCCCGATACAACCACTTAACTTAACAAGCATGGGAGGCGGTTAAGCCCTTGTCGTAAACCACCACAGCACAGCGCTAAACAAGAAGACCAAGGGTCACACCTTGCAACAATTATGTCTTTCAATACCATGTTCTTTATAGAACTTATCAAATTCTGTGGAACAAAACTCACCACCATTGTAAGTTCTCAAACACTTAATATTTTTACTAGTCTGATTCTCAACAAAAGCTTTAAACTCTTTGAACTGACTAAAGACTTCATATTTTCTTCTGAGAAAATAAATCCATGTCCTTCTATTGTAATCATCTATGAAAAACAAAATATATAGATTGAGATCGAAGGAACATTAACTGGACCAAACACATCAGAATGAATAAGATCCAACACACTAGAAGACTTATGAGAACTTGAGTAAAACTGAACATGGTTTTGCTTTCGATATATACAATGTTCACAAAAGTTGAAATTGAGATTACAATCATCTAACCCCTCAATGCTCAGTTTTTATTTTTTAGGGTTCTAAGACCCTTCTCACCAATGTGGCCAAGTCTCTTATTCCATAACATTGTCTTCTCAGTAGGAAGTTTAACTTCCAAAGAATGAGCACCCTTAGTACCCAAAATGCATTACAATCAAAAGTTGATACAACAGATCTTTTAGTTGCTGGTTCCAATGGTGGGGATGAAGTGACTACGACTCTTTTCTTTGAGTCAAAAGAACTATTGCATTATGAAATGCATGCCTTCAACTGAAACAAAGTACCTCTTCGAGTACTCTTCACAAGCACCATAGCTCCTCTAGTCATCTTACATCCTTCTTTCAAGAAGAAAACTTGCACACTTGCATCATTCAATTTACTTACAAAAAGTAGGTTTCATGCTAAGCCTGGGATATGCATAACCTGAGAGATCCCCTTTACTCGTCCATCAGGGAATCGGATTGTGACTCTTCCACGACCAACTATCCTTAGATAAGACTCATCACCTAGGTACACTCTTCCACCACCAAACTCTTCATACTTTGTAAACCAGTCTCGATGTGAGGTCATGTGGAAAGAGGCACCAGAATCAATCAACCACACATCATCAGATGCATGGGTGGCCAAGGCTGTAATGAAAGTATCACCATCATGTTGTGACTTGTCAAAATCTAAATCTAAGACATTCTTCTTCTTTTTCTCCTCTTTGCATTCCTTTCAGAAATGCCCAGTTTTTCCATAGTTCTAACATAGTGCCTTGGGCTTTCTAGGAGATTTGGATCTACCCTTCTTAGCTTTCTTGTCCTTCTTTCTCCCTTTCTCCTTGGGTCTTCCACAAACTGCAAGAGCCTCTTTGGCCAACTTGGATGACTTTCTTCGCATCTCTTGAGATAACAATGAAGACACTAACTCATCCATTTTGAAAGTGTTTGTAGTGCTTCTGATGGCCATTACAAGATGATCCCACAAATTTGGCAAAGAACAAATCAAGGTCATACAAGGATCCTCCTCCTCCATCTTCACACCAATAGATGTCAATTGTGCAACTAGCATATTAAAGGCATTCATGTGATCAGCAATAGATCCTCCATCTTCCATCCTCAGAGAATATAGCTTCTTCCATAGGAATAACTTGTTTACCAGGGACTTAGCCTGATAAACATCACCAAGTTTCTTCCATAGCTCCTTCGTAGTTTTCTCTTCTTGAACATTTAACAAAATGGAATCAACCAAATAGAGTCTCACAAGACCCTTGGCTTTAAGATCTTTGAGACCCCATTCATCTTGAGGCATTACCATTGGTTTTGTACCAGAAATTATTTCCCATAGGTCTCTATCAATGAGCATATCTTCCATTTTGAGTTTCCACAACTCAAAATTACTGCCATTAAACTTTTCCATCTCTATTCTTCTGGATGTTCCTACCATCTCCTTCTTGCAAAAAGATTATAGAATACTCTGCACAGACTCTCACTTAATCTAAGATCGGTACAGAAAACTCCTACCTAGCAGCTAGGACCAAAACTAGCCAAACTCTGATACCAACTGAAAGGAAGCTAGATGTGCAGAAATCGCTTCCTAAACTAGTCTAATGAGGGAAGAGGTATGAAAATTCATTTTAACCCTTACAATTTCAGCAATATTAAATATATATAAGAGATATTACAGCAGCAAACACAATACAAGAATGTAGACAGAGAGAAGTAGACACAAGATGTATCATGGGGAAAACCTTTTCAGGTGAAAAACTCCACACTCTAAAACCTGCACAATGTATTAACTAAAACAATAATAGTTTACAATACACTTGCAATGCAATTTCTTCTAAGGGTCTTCAAATGTCAATTTTAGAGTTATTCCAGCAGCATAATAGTACCTGTATAAACACTATGCAAATACAACTCCAAAACAATGCATTTTATAGAGATACAAGGCATATTCTAGAAGCTTCTTGAGATAGGCATCCACCTTGGCCACATGGCCATTATCTTGCATTAAAGGACACTTGTCCAAGATACAAATACATCTCTTACATCTGTCATACATGCATATTTGACTTTCCCAACACGGAGCACTCCAAAGCTAAAAATAGACTGACGGATGCTCTTACGCATCTTACAGTTGTCATAGATTTTCCCAAAATAACAACCTTAAATGTTGTAAGAGAATTCGTCATACAATGCTAAATATAATATATTCCTCTTACAACATGTCATAGCCCAGCTTGGGCACCCAAAGATGTCTTTCCCTCATGCAAAGATACTCACCGACACTTGTCACCACTTGTCATAGGAATCTCCAAACTTGGCTCTTATGCATCATAGATTCTATCATATGGAATATCCTCTTCAACATACCACAAGATGCCGACACATGCCATAATGGTGCCAGCTCAAATGGGACACCCAAATCCATGTAGGTTTGACTTGACCATCCAAGACATATTCCAAGTAAGATGACATGTCACCGTGCCATCTCAACTAAGTGACCAAACTGAATGTGCAAGTAAATACAATATTAGGCAATAAATAAATATACAATTAAATAAATAATGCTAGGAATTTGCAAAGGTTGAGACACCTTAATTCCCAACAATTAAATCCCTTAGCTCAATATCAGAAGTTCGTATTATCCATCTAGGTGTAAAATGAAGACATAAACTCACCTATATATGCTTTCCTACTAAATTTTATAATTTAAATTTAATACATTGACAAAGGGAAACCTTTTGAGAGGGCCCAAGCTGACATACAATTGTTTTAACCCTATCAAATTAGGCTAGACTTGGGCATAGGTGCCCAAGTCACAAGGCCATTTTTGGTCATGTTTAAACATTTAGAATGGACCCCTAGGTCCCATTTGACACAGGTTTTAGGGGAAATTGCTCCAGGATAAGTATTACACTTGCATAATATAAATGAGGGGACCTAGGAGCACAACTAGGAGGTAAAAAGACATAGGGATACTTTTTACTCCATACCATTTAGCCCCCACTTTAATATATGTATGATCTTACGATTCCATACTTGCATTAAAGTACAATCGAAAACACATCAAACACACTAGGCACAAAAAGCTAAGGCATACCCAAAGGTTGGAGGACTATTTATAGCCCCCAATCTCAAGTAAGTACTAGAAAACACATGCAAGACATGCAAGACATGAAGAAGACATGATTAAGAAAATACATACATATATGTATATATATGTATATATATATATATGTATATATATGTATATGTATATATATGTATATATATGTATATGTATATGTATATGTATATATATATGTATATATATATATATATATATATATATATATATATATATATATATATATATATATATATATATATATATATATAACTAAGAAATGGGGAGGGAGATTCATCTCTATGTACCACCATCAAAAGCATGCCAGAAACATATTAAACACAAAAGGTACACCAGACACATAGGGAAGACACACAGAAAATACACAGAATACACAAGCGCCACATAGTATGCCATAGACACACTATATGTCTTATACATGGCAAACATAAGCGATGGGAAGGAGCTTATTGCTATGTCCCACCATCTAAAACACACCAAACACACCTAATGGTTGAGCTATGCTACCACAACCACCAAAGACACACTTAAGGGTGGATAACTCAAGATCCATCCCCACCTCCGTAGAGGACTTTGTATAAAAGGATGTGCACTAGCTCAAGAGATACACAATCCTGCCTTCTGCAGAAGGGCTTTGTATAAAAGGATATGCACTAGCTCAAGAGATATGTCATCCCGCCTCACGATGAGGGATTTCTTGCTTGCTTTTTAAAAGTAAGTGCACTAGCTCAAGAGATACACCATCCCACCTCGTGATAAGGGCTTTCAAACACACTTTGTCAGTGTAAAAATAATCTGACAGATACCATTATATATGCCCCCACCTTAAGGTGGTTGTTACCACTTACTGGTATCAAGCACATTAAGGTAGAGTGAAGACACACAAGGGAACAAGATCTCTCACAAAGCCCTTGAGCACGGAGGTGACATGTGCCATGATCATCGAATGTTCCCAAAAACACATTAATTTTGCTAAGATAATCAACAAGAGATAAAGTTAGAAAATCTTACTCTAAGATAATAACCAAATCAAATCATGAAATCTATGCATAAATCAAATATTAGATCACATCCAAAAACCAAGGCTACACTTGTAGGTTCAGAACCAAGTATAGCCGTTGGGCTTATACTGCAGGTATCTCAGGACCGAGTGTAACAACAAGGTGAGAGACAAAACTATCCAAAGTGTGTAGAAGCAGATTGAGTGTATTGCAAAAGTTTGTTACAAAAGATATGAAAATATGATAGATCACATGGAGTGATTCTACTCTAGTCAAGCATCAGATATATATATATGAACCACATCTTTATATATGGACTAAGTCCATTTTTTCTTACTCGCTGAAGGGACACATGGTCCTTACTAGTATTTGTTTGTTTTCATCATCTATCAACTAGGTAGAATCACTAAAGAATGTAAACAATAAAAATGAGAGAGGAGAACCAAGTGCCTTAGAAACACCACGTAGAAGGATGCCCCCAAGACATCTTCCGCAACACTATGCCCCCAAGGCACAACACACAACAAAAAAGAGGAGAGGAAATATAGGAGAATGTAGAAACAAATAGAAGAATGTTCACAACAGGGGCAGTCTCCCAGTATCCTTGACCTTACAAGAGTATCAATGGTCATCCAAGGGGACCCAAACAAATCACAACATGGGGGGAACACAACACAACATATCAACATATATATCTAGGAGGAGGCCACCTTGAGAGCATCTGGAATAGGTGCTACATCGAGTGTGGCTGAACGAGGGAGAAATACTTAACTGATTCAATGGGATATTTCCTAGTAGATAATCCATGTCTATAATCATAGGATGTATCACATTAAGTTTTGGTCTTATTGATATTGTATTAACATTGAGTTTAGGATGTTGATAAGCTTTGGTGGGTTTCAAAGAACGGTATCCAATATCGGCCATGTAATTAATTCCAGTAACTTGTAGAGGTACTCTAATTCCTTATTGATTTACACCACAACCATTGCCTATGTGTTGGAAATTTGGTTGAGCTTGATGTTTGAAGGTGTTGTCGTTGATGGCAACAAGAAAAGGAACAAGGTTAGAACAGAGGTTTTGGTCCGGTGAAGAAGACTTAGTTATTTTGGCTAAGTGTTGGCAGTATACAAAGATAGTGTTTGGATTAGCATTGGTCTGCAGTTGCAGATCTGGTCCTATGGTTCTAGCATGATGTTCCCAACTCTTAAATGATCTTATATCCTGAGTTTTAGACTTTGATCAGTTCCAGAACCATATATTCAAGTAGCCTAAGTTTGGCACTACAAAGAATAGAGGTAATTAGAACATAGCACTCATTTTCTTTGGTCCACATTCCTTCGATGTTAGATTTTTAGTTATGTGGCTTTGAGGTGTTGTAAAAACATGTATGAAGTGTCTAAATCCAAAATTACAGAGTCTGAGGTCCACCAGAAGGATAGTTATAAGCTACTAAGTATCGCTACATGATTTGATAGTGACTGGCTATGACAGAGTCAGTGTTTTAGTAGTCCGCATTTTGCCACATGTTGATATTATGTTTTGTAGTTCTGTAGGTATGATCTGTGATGTCTAAGAAGCCTTTGATATGATTTTGAGCAAGTCTTGTGGTCCACAGTGAAAGTTGTAGCCTGATAGATAGACTAAGTCAGTAACAGTCCATGTTTGAAGCTGACATGATAGTTTGATTTGTGTGTGGTAAGTTCTATTGATTGGAACTTTATTTTAAGGGGTTATGTAGTTGAAGCCGACATATGAGAATGTGATTGAAGCATGGTTTGTATCCAGTATGTATTTTAGTTACTAAATTTGGCCAACAAGTTAAAAATTGTTTGACTACATGTTCCATCTAATTAGGTCGACCTAATATGAAGAATCTAGGTGTTGCGGATATATATATGAGATCCAATATAGTGTTTGGTGTATTGGTGTATGAATATGAAGGTGTGCATATGACATACAAAAGATTGTGATTTTGTGAAGGCAATAAGAGAAGAAGAGGAGAGATCGTGTTCCCATGTAAAAACAAAGCAATGAAATAGAGCAGTCAGAAATGAAGAGTTTTGAGATAGTATTTCTATGCTTCATTAGAGTTTAACCATGCATGTATAGATGCAATTAGAGTAGTTCAACTTGGCAGTGAGCCATTCTTTTTTCCTTCTTTCTTTCTCTAGGCAGTGAACCTGTTTTGGCAATGAGCCTTTCTTGCAGTGAGCATTTCTTTGGGTAGTGAGCCTCTTGTAATTTAGTATTGATATTACATAATTATTGTGAGCTAACACTCACCGTGGTTTTTCCCAGTTTTGGGTTTTCCATGTAAAAATCTTGTGGTTCATGTGTGATGCTTTGTGGTTGCTTCTTCTGTGTTTAGTTTGTTTTGTTGTTATTTGTGGCAAATGGATTACGGGTTTAATAAGTAAAATGTTTAATAGAATACTGATTCACCCCCCTCTTAGTATTCTAGGTGTTCAATAATTGGTATCAAAGCCTAGTTCCTTGGAAGAAGTATAACAGCCTGAGGAAGATCTTGGAGATTGAACACATGGCAGGTAAAAAGTATTCTACTCCTCCTGAAGAAATTGATTCAACTGAAACTATAGAAGAGGATTGCATGCTTGTCAGTGAAGAAGAACTCAAGACTGCCCTTGAAGATCTTGAAAAGGTTGAAATAGAAAATAGGGATCTAAAAGATAACATGTCAAGGAAGCAAATGAGTGCATCAAAAATTTGAGGGAGGAAGTCAAGAAGTTCAAAGAAAAATATAAGGAGGTTAGTGAACAATTGATATTAGCAAATGAAACCTTGAATGATCTAAAAGTAGAAGTTGTAAAAAGAGAAAAAGTAGAAGCAGACCTAAAAAAGTTGGTGAAAAGCAAATCTGAAGACTATACAAAGCTTAAACAAGAAGTTGTGGATATGAAAGCTAATTTGAAATATGCATGGATTCAAGAAGATAAATTCAGAGTGAGTGTTGCCCAACTTGATAGGATACTTGCAAGTTAGAAGAGTCCTAATGAAAAAGAAGGCTTGGGATTTGAGAAAGGTGAAGGTTCTAAAATAGGTCAAGAAAAAAATGTTGAGTTCAAGAAGGAAAAAGGCAAACAGACTCAGAATCGAGGGAATAGACCTAGAAGATCACCAGTTAGGAAACCACATGCTCAAAGGTACCCTTCTTTTAATGTTTATTGTAATACATGCAATAAGTTTGGTCTTAAGGCTACTCAATGTAGGAGTAGAGTGAATCAAAATGTTCCATCATTTTCTGGTCAGTGCTTCACCTGCAATAAAGTAGGTCATAAAGCTAATGAATGTAGGAGTCAAATAAGGAATGGTTACAATAATGGAAGGAATGCTCAAACTTTCAAAGGTAACTGCTTTATATCTAAGAAATTTGGTCATAAAGCTAGTGAATGCAGAAGTTAGATAAGGAACAACTATAATAATGGAAGGAATGCTCAATATTTCAATGGAATTGCTTTGCATGCAATAGATTTGGACGCAAGACTAACCAATGTAGATCAAGGATGAATGGAAGGAATAATGGTCAGAGAAATGTTGTATGCTTCAATTGCAATAGGCCTAGACACACTACAAGATTCTGCAAAAGCAAGAATATGAAGAAGGATAATCAGGAAGAGATGAAGAAACTAGTACAAAAGATAGATTTGATAGAAATCAAGAAGGAGATGAACAAGATTTGGGTTAAGAAGGAAGTACATGAAGTTAAGAATGAGTCTGCACCAGACTCTGGTGTAGGTACTTCCTTTAGGAAGTAAATTGGGAGCTCTAGCTCAGGGGGAGCTTAAATGAAAATCCTACTCCCCCAGCCAAAAAAGTGGCACTGACATTCAGCACGAAGGTATAAGCTAGAAAACAAGATAATAGAGCTTTTTGAAGAGGGTTTTGGCAGAAAAGAATCTAATGCGGTGGATTATAGAGAAATTTAGATCGACTGTGGATGGTAGAGTAAGAGTTTGATAACTTTTTGAATCAGCATTTATGACGATTAGGTTTTAATGAAAAAGGGTTAAAAGGGAATCTATTTGAAAGGAAATCACATTGTATTCAAACCCTCAAGTGTCTAAGGAGATCTAAGAAGTGAAGCTTAGGCAAATCCAAGTATTCAACAATTGGTGCGAAGAAACCCTAACTGGAAACAAAAAGGTATTTATAGCTCTCTCTCTCTCTCTCTCTCTTGAAAAATTTCTATGTTGAGTCAGTAAAGATGTCTACTCCTCAAGTAATAGAGATTACCAAGAGGTCCTGACCCAAATTCAAGAAACACTCGTTTAAATCCCTAGAAGCTTATCCAAATGGTGCATTTTCTAAGGTTCCGCATGGGGTTATGTACACTAAAGACATTAGGGCATACATACATGGAAACTTGGAAGAATATGATCATATGAAGTTAGGGAAAATATACTTGGATGAGTTGACAAATGATAATTTTTAATTGAAAGAAGAATATAGTGCTCTACATGAGAAGAATTTGAATACTTGGTTGGATTTTCTAGTATTCTTAGATGATGCTTGGGTTAGGTATGTTTTGAGCAGGATTCATGATGAGTTCTTTTGGCTTAATGTGCCTTATATGATAACAAAGGATGCCATTAAGGCAGTCATTGGCATGAGTTCTACAAAATAGTTCTAATATTAAAGTCTATATGAAGAATAACACTGTGATGCAATTGATTGGTGCCAAGTTTGACAAAAGGGCACTAACAGTGAATGATATTCAAAATCTGTCAGTAAGGTTTGCCTCAATGGTGATTGGTTATAAGGTCTACTTCTCCAATAGGGAGAATTTAGTCTCAGCAATCACTATACACATAGCATATGAACATTTGGTAAAGAACAATATAGACTATGACCTATGTGAATTGCTCTGACAATAATTGTTGGAGGATCTGAAAAGGACAAAAGACACCAAATACCCCTTCAAGTATGGAACTCTAATCATTTGTCTATTCTTCTATTTTCTAAAGGAGTTACCAAGTATGGACAATATTGGTTGGCTTGATCACTCACCAATAGTAGTACAAATTAGAAATCATCTATAGAGTTTAGGAAATGTTGATAAACAAAATACAGCATTATGGGGTTATTTTAAGAATTTCCAAAAGAAAATGCAGGCTAGGGCTCAAATCCCTAAAAAGGTTGTGAAGAAATATGAAAAGGACATTATATTTATGGTGGAAAAAGATAAATGCCTTATGGAGGCTGTAGAACCCAGAACTATGTGGGTCCCAACCATGGGATATGAAGTCACAGAGGACATCCTAACTGGTTTGGCAGACCTGATGTTGAGCAAACCAAAAGATCCTAAGGAGGAAAGATTTAGAACATTTGAAGAATTATCTCTCAAAGTCTATTTGGAACTAAAACAACCTAAAATCAAGAGGAATGTGAGAAAGTGGGTGACTGAGTATGTTAAAAGAAAAGGATTTGTAGATGAACAAGTAAATTAAGCAAGAGCCAAGGCAGAGGCATCTAAGGCTACAAGTGCTCCAGAAGGACAAATATCAAAAGCTCTAGAGAAGAAATAAGATAAATATGAGAAAGAAAAGGCTATCTCCAGCTCTAGAAGGTGAAAAAGAGCCTCCTCCACAACAGCTACCTCTAAGAGCTCCGGACCACTCCATGCTACAAAGGTTGAGAAAGAAAAGACAAAGCCTACAAATATTGAAGAGCAAGTGCCAGAGAAGAAGCCGAAAAAGAAAAAGAAAAGAAAGAAAGCAAAGGCCAAAAATAGAGTATATGTAAGCCTTGGAGTTGGAGAAGAAGAAGAAGAGGAGGAAATAGAAATAGATGAAGAAGTCATGGCCAAGAAAGTAAAAATAGATGAAACAATTGCAAGAAAGAAAGAGAAGCCCTCTGGAAAGGGTAAAGAGAAGAAAAAGAAGAAAGGTGAGAAGACTGAGATTAGAGAAGATGAAGCAAAAATAACCTTGGAAGCCATAGTCAATGCATTTTCTTAGCATGGAAACCTGAAACCCATTGCTAATATGTATGATGAAGGATCAGATGCAGATAAGGTGATAATTGAAGCAACAATTGTAAGATATCTGGATATGTTTAGTAAAACATTAATTGAAGTTATAGATGAGTTACCAAATAGTTTAGTCAACATTATGACAGCAAGAAAATAAGGGGCCATAGCTAAAGATGTTGAGATAAAGGAATATGTCTTGTTGAAACTTTGCCCAAACATCACAAGAGAAGAAAAGGTTGAAGTCACTAAGAAGCTTAGTGATGAATTCAAAACCAAGAAGAGATTCAATGCTCTAATGTCTAGAGACATTGGGAATCTAGTTAAATAAACTAAGGAGATAACACTAAAAGTGTTACATGAGTTGCAAATCCCAACCATTGATGACACTAATGAAGAGGAACAAAATACTGATGTTGATAATATAGTTCCAGAGATAAATATGGAATAGAATATGGAACAAAGTACAATTATTCCTCCAGTTGGCATAGGGAATGAAGAGTATGTAAATATAGAACAGAGTATGGATCAAGGTGAAACACCTCCTCTAATAAACTCTGGGCAAGTTGAAGAAATAAAAGAGCCTGTGAAAGAAAAGAAGTTTGAAGAAGCAAAAGTGGCACCTAAAGAAAATGTTGCTGAGGACTAAGGTGAACAAAGAGAAGCTGATGAATAGATGATTGACAATCCTACTCTGGAAATAGGAGGGAATGAACAAGAACTTATTCAAGAAGACCCTCTGGAAAGCAATGATGTTGAAATGTCTCATGAAGTGCCTAATGATGAAGATAAAAGAAACACTGTTGGAAGAGACTTAGTTGACTCTTTAAGAGAAATTTGGGAAAAACAAAGGAAACTAAAATTTTGACTGCACCTGAGCTATTACAAGGATCGATAAATCTGGCTACAATGTCCCCTCTACAAAAACTAAGGTTAGGGACAATCTTTCAATCCATGACACAAGAAGAGATTTTGAAATCTCATGTGGAAGATAGTGAGCTGATTGAAGATGCATCAACAATTTTTGAAAAGATTATGCCCAGGATAAAAAGAGACACATCCTTTGCACTAACTGTGCAATTGAAGAAGTTTATGGAATCAATAAGTTCTCATTTTGAGTGCTTGGAACAAGCTGTAGAAAAGAAGGTAAGGGTAGAGATTGATAGCAAGAGATTAGTTGAGCTTACCGAAAAACTTGCTCAAGATAAAATTTTCTTAGATAAGAGCATATAGTATGCACATATGGCCATTGAAGAAGCTAGTGAACTATATTGATTTTGACTTACATGGCCTGACAAGACTAAGGACATAAAAGAGAAAATAGATGGATGAAAAACTCAAATAATGAAGATCTCCAAAAGTTATGATGTGGTAAAAGATGCAATTGGGAATCAAAGGGATACAATTGAAACTAGCCATTCTAACATAAGCAAGCTGCAGACCTAGAAGGAGGTCATCAAACCTAGAATGAGCTAGCTTTGGGAGATAGCAAACTTCAAGATTTTATCCATGACTAGGCTAGTAGAAGCAGTAGATAAGACAAAGCAAATCATTGAGGCCCCTACTACTGTGAAGAAAGAAAAAGAGTTCGTATCCCAGGTTAATGGGTATATACTAGTTTTGAGTGATGCCAAGGTCATTTGGGATGAAGAAGTGGTGCAACTAAAGAAGATCTACAAGGATATTCTCCCTAAAAAATAGTAAGCAATTTGACTTCACTTGTAAATATGCAGACAATACAAATAATTTTTGAAGTTTTGGTAACTTGTACATATCTTCATATCATATACCTTTGCCATTAGTGTCAAAGGGGGAGAAAAGTATGTGAAAATCATAAAAAGAAAATAACTAAAAAATAAAAAGAGAAGCATGAAGTTAGGGGGAGCAACGTAAAAAGAGTAAGGGGGAGCAGTATAACAATTTTTCACATCAAGTGTTGCTATCAATTGCAAAGGGGGAGATTGTTAGCAATTTGGCTAAGCTTGATGTTTGAAGGTGTTTTCGTTGCTGGCAACAAGAAAAGGAACAAGGTTAGGATAGAGGTTTTGGTCTAGTGAAGAAGACTTAGTTATTTTGGCTAAGTGTTGGTAGTATATAGAGACAGTGACAGAGAAACAGTGTTTAGATTGGCATTGGTCCGCAGTTGCAGATTTGGTCCTGTGGTTCTAGCATGGTGTTCCCAACTCTTAGATGATCTTATATCTTGATTTTTAGACCTTGATCAGTTACAGAATAATATCTTCAAGTAGCCTAAGTCTGGCACTGTAGAGAACAAAGCTAATCAAAACAAAACACTCATTTTCTTTGGTCCGCATTCCTCCAATGCTAGATATATAGTTATGTGGTTTTGAGGTGTTGTAAACACTTGTATGAAGTGTCTAAATCTAGAATTGCTAAGTCTGAGGTCCACTAGAAGGATAGTTATAAGCTACTAAGTATCGCTACATGATTTGATGGTGACTGACAATGACTGAGTCTGTGTTTCAACAGTCCGCATTTTTATGCATGTTGATATTATGTTATGCAGTTCTGTAGGTATGATCTGTGATGTCTAAGAAGCCTTCGATATGATTTTGAGCAAGTCTTGTGGTCTGCAGTGAAAGTTGTAGTCTGACAGATAGACTGAGTCAGTAACAGTCTATGTTTGAGGCCGACACTATAGTTTGATATGTGTGCAGTAAGTTCTATTGATTGGAACTTTTTTCTAAGGGGTTCTATAGTGGAAGCTGACATATGAGAATGTGATTCAAGTGTGGTTTGGGTCTGCTATGTATTTTAGTGATTCAATTTGGCCGACAAGTTACAAATTGTTTGACTACATGGTTCATCTAATTAGGCTGGGCTAATATGAAGATTCTAAACATTATATATATATATATATATATATATATATATATATATATATGAGATCCAACTCAGTGTTTGGTGGATTGGTGTGTGAATACGAAGGTGTGTGTATGACATGTGAAAGATTGTGATTTTGTGAAGGTGATAAGAGAAGAAGAAGAGAGATCTTGTTCCCATGTAAAAACATAGCAATGAAACATAACAGTCAGAGATGAATAGTTTTGAGACAATATTTATGTGCTTCATTAGAGTTGTAACCATGCATGTGTAGATGCAATAAAAGAAGTGCAACCTGGCAGTGAGCCATCCTTCTTTCCTTCTTTCTTTCTCTAAGTAGTGAGCCTGTTTTGGCAATGAGCCCTTCTTGCAGTGAGCATTTCGTTGGGTAGTGAACCCTAAGGCAACAAGCCTCTTGTAATTCAGTATTGATATTACATAATTATTGTTAGCTAACACTCATCGTGGTTTTTTCTAGTTTTGGGTTTTCCATGTAAAAATCTTGGTGTTCATGTGTGATGCTTTGTGGTTGCTTCTTCCGTGTTTAATTTGATTTGTTGTTATTTGTGGAAAATGGACTACTAGTTTAATAAGTAAAAGGTTTAATAGAATACTGATCGACCCCCCCTCTTAGTATTTTGGGTGTTCAATACTATGTAGTCACAATTGTTATAAAGGATTTTAAATCCATGACCATAGAGGGATGCCATCTCTTTAGAAGATGGTGTGGCCAAGTAGGTCTCATAATTTGTAGTATAAATAAGAGTATTGTCTTTGTTTTCTACCAAGGATACTTTGGGTTTAATAGGTGTTTCCAAAGATTTCTTGGATGAGATCGATGCGAGTTTTGATGTGTCAGGATTAGAGTTATTAAGTTTATATTCCCCCATAAAGGAAGGAGTAAAATCTAATGAACCCCAATCATCACCAAAAATGTATTAGATGGTTTAGAGTCTTGCACAACATTATCTTTGGCAAGAGGTATTGATAAATCAACTCATAAGTTGTTTAGACTCCTATGATTGTTAACTTTTTTTGGTGTTTCATTATGTAAACAATTATTTGGTTCAGGATGTTGAAAATGAAGGTAGAACTACCGCTATAAACTTTAAAATTATGTGTATGCAAAGCTGAAAATAAGATTAATTTGTAACAATTGATGTGTAAGTGATTTTGTACTTTCAATCCAATGTAGAAGAGAAGAGAATAGCTTGAAAGAAGAAGACACATATTTATGTGGAGAAACCCCTAAGGGGAAAAACTCCACATTCAAAGATGTTTCCTTCTTGTATTAAATCTCTTTGGAAAAGATTACATTTAATACTGAAATTCATCTAAGTCCTTGATGCACTTCAAAAAAGCTTCTTTCTTTTTTCTTCTATGTCTTTTTCACAATTCAACTCTCTGGAAAATGTATGGGGCTTTTTTAATTAATACAAAAACTTATTAATTCAAAAGATTCTTAATTGGAAATCTTGAAACTCAAATTACAATCAATTGTAATTGATAACATGAGGACAAATCCTCATGCAAAAACAAAGTGCTCCAAATAGAAAAGATTGAAGTCAAACAAAGACAAACCTTCTATTAACTGCCTATCCTAGATGTGGGTGCCAAAGTTTGGTCAAGTAAACTTAGCCAACATCAAATACATTTTCAAATAAAAGCAACAACAGAAAGTCCTTAAATTGGGCATCCACATTTGCCCAATCTCTTTCTGTTAATTGAAGTGATCAACACACACCAATTTCATGCAACCAACATGCAAGATTGATGTCCCCAAAGTTATTCTGAATTACCTTGTTTTGTACATGCAAGTGACATGTAAACACCTAATTCAACATGCAACTAATACCCATTATCTAAAACACTAAGATGTCCCATCCTGCAAGTTTCTAGAGTTGGATTGTTTTGTAAGCAACCTCTCAAAACTGACATGTAACAACATGCAAGTACATGCAAGTCGATAGGAGTGACATTGAACAACATGCAAACACATGCAAGTCCATATGAGTGACATGAAACAACATGCAAGCACATGCAAGTCCATAGGAGTGACATGCAACAACATGCAAGCACATGCAAGTGAGATGCAACAACATATAAGCACATGCAAGTCCATAGCTCAGCAACATGTAACAACATGCAAGCACATGCAACTGACATGCAACAACATGCAAGAACATGCAACAACATGCAAGTACATGGAAGTAACATGCAACAACATGCAAGTAACATGTACCAACATACACCAACATGCAAAAACATGCAAGTCCATGCAAGCTTTTATGAACTCATGCAAGCAATATCCAATTCATATCTAACACTTTAGTTAACTCCAACATTATATCCATGCAAGGTGTCTCAACATTATCCACTCATGTACATAAAAAAGCACAACTCCAAGTCTAAATAAAGTTCCAATAAAAAGGGTACACCCAAGTTTAACTCCCACTCACTAGGAGTTATCAAACTCTCAAAATAGACTTAGGAGAAGTCAACAAAGTCTTCATGGCCCCCACCCCAAAAGTGGGCACCCAAGTTTGATCCTATCAATTAGGAATTGATTGCAATTAGTCAAAGTGATATAATTAATTAAAAAATCAAATCTCTCAAAGTCCTTATGTGTTGGGGAACACATTCCAATAAATTTGGAGACACATGAATTGGTTAGGATTGCAAGTTAATGGCAACTTATCCCAATAGAGGATTGGCTTCAATGGTGTGGAACTTGTTTTCATAATTAAACTTTTTTGATCGATCAAGGGTAGACCAAACTTCCCCCATGGCATGAATCCATGGTCTACCAAGAATGATGTTATATGCAAGCGCACTAGGCATGACATGGATAAGAGTAGGCAATGTTGTAGGATGGGTAAAGTTATGGTACCTAATGATTGTCTACGAACATTATCAAAACAACTAATGTAATCAAGATTGAATTTTTTCTGAGTAACCATGGGTTACCATTGACTATGGTGAATAGTATGCATGCTTCCTTGGTGTGGAAATTTTAGGCATTTATGAATTGTGGAAGGGACAACTTTCATGGCCTTAAGCCATGGATGGCCTAACTTTATACGAAAGAGGTCAAATGTAGGGATGATGTCGAAAGATTGTTCCAAAGATTTGTCAAATACTTTGATCAATAAAGTAATCTTCCCTATGGCTAGGAGGAAAGCTCCAGTATGTGTTTTAATCATCATGTCCATGGGCTCATAAGATTCTTGCATCAAATAATGTGAATAGAGACTCTTCCGTAGCCACATTAGTCATGCAATTAGGATCAATAAGGGCTCCCCTTGTAGGATTCCCCATTATCTGTACAGTGATGTAAAGAGGTCCCTCATTGCGTCCAATTGTTCTATCATGTGGTTTAAAGATTAATTCAGGTTCAGGAGTCTTCCTCTTCACATAAACTCTAGGAGGGGCCATAGTATTTTTTGTTGTGATGAGAAGCCATGTATGTGAGATCGTTTCACACCAAAGCAATTGTTTGAGGAAATTAGGTTTTTAAAGAGAAAAACACACAAATTTCACAACAAAACAAATGAGTAATATGGAAATAGTGCTGCACAACAAGGCAAGGGGAATGATTTGAATGTTTGTTTAAAGAAGTTTGAAGAAAGTGTATAAAACCCTTAGTGTTGAAATACATAATGTGTAAATGCAAAAGGTGAAAGTTTCAAATCTAGGATGCAAAAGTATGTACTATGATCCAACACTACACTTCAAAATTAGATTTGAATGAATGTTGAAAAGGAGTAGAAAAATCTGAAAATGAAATTTTGATTACAAACCCTAGTTTTTGCCAAGACTAGGTTATATGAAAAATGCAACTTTTTAAGCAAAACCCTAGCAAATGCAACTTGTAAATGTAAAATTTGATATGATTTAATGATGAATTACTGTAATAAAGATCAGATCTAATGCAAATATCAGAAAATTAAATCTTTTTATGATATGCATTGATGTAAAATATGCAAAACTATGCCTTAATGCAAGCCTAAAATGCTTGTTTTTTTCAATTTTTTCAAATGTCTACAATTTGTTCTAATGTAAGATGATAAATATGATTTGAATGAATGTAAAGACTGGTTACAACACTTAGAAAGATGCAAGTTCAGTAAAATCATGGGTTCACAAAAATGTAATGTATGAAAAGTGGGAAGATGGTTGATAGTGTTAAGATCTATCAAATCAAACACTCCTTTCAAACTAGCACTCAAGGACAACAACTGAGCCAAGTCACTACTGATGAAAGAGGACTCAGCTACATGTTGGTGTACTCAGGAATGATAAGGCAAGATTGATTAGTTTGAGATATTTGTCAAACCCTAATCATAATGCAATCGAGTATAAACAAACATAATGCTACAGATCACCAAACAGAAAGGCACTTAGGAAGAATCAGAAAGTTACTAGAAGTTAAATTTCCAATGTTGAAGACTTTGTGGAGTACAGGGTGGGCACCCAAGTCTGATAGGGCAATATTTCTGTAGATCTAGAGTAGCGAGTATTATCGAATGATGTTCATCTCCTGAGTTCAAGATAAATCCTATCGTGAGGACTATAGGGCAAGACCCCTAGTCCAATAGGGTGAAATATCAAAAAAATTTCTCCAGATTGCAAATCCTTATCCTCTAAATTGTTTCTTTGTAACTCCACTTTGCCAAATCCCATACCTATAACCAACAATCACAAAGAGAGGGGTTTGGAGGTTGTGGTGTTTAGGAGCTTGCCTCGGTCAAGCCCTAGAATGAGATTCAAGTCTTCCAACACTATTGTTAGATAGAGTGTGTGACCAAGGAGGATAGAGGCCAAATCCAATGATGAAATGAAATGATTGAAACACAAATAGATGTCACCTTAGAGATGAAGATCCTTCAAATCATGAGGAGATGGATTGATGAAGCCAAACCTGTAATAAACAAACATAATAACAACAAAATTCTACTCTACAACATAATGAATGCCTTGAAATCCCTTAGCTCAATATCACAAGTTTGCATTATCCATCTAGGTGTAAAATGAAGACATAAACTCACTTATATATGCTTTCATGCTAACTTTTGTAATTTAAATTTAATAGGATGATAGATGGAAACCTTTTAAGAGGGCCCAAGCCAACCTGCAATTATTTTAACCCTAAAAAATCAAGCCAGACTTGAATTGTGTCTAAGTCCCAAGGCTATTTTCTGTCATGTTTAAATATTTAGAATGGGCCCCTAGGTCCCATTTGACATGGGTTTCAAGGGAAATTGCTCCGGGATAAGTATTAAACTGTATAATGTAAATGAGGGGACCTATGAGCTAAACTAGGAGGTAAAAAGGCATAGGGAGACTTTTTACTCCATATATATGTATATGGACATCTGTCGGTACTAGATATTTCTTTGTTGTCTTATGGCTATGATTTGTATGTGATACTATGTTTCTATTAGTCTTTGTGTTTTGCTATCAATCTCTAACTACTTGATCAGGGTATAAACTGACTACAAAGACTTGACTAAGGACTAGATCTTTGGATCAATATCCCTCCCCATTTCTCACCAACATTTGGTTTCATTGTTGGGACCCAAACTCGGGTTTCTCAGGTGAGAGCCGAGTATCATAAGCAACTAGACTACAATAGATGAAAGGAATACGTATGTGAAGGATATCACATATCCTGGGGTTATATATGCTGCCATGGGCATTTCCTAGAAAGTGTACTATGCCAATCGAGAGGGTTCAACCACCGCCACTACTATTCATACCATGTAGTAAATGGTGGAGGGAAAGGATTTTGATCTCTATGAGGTAATGCATCAACAACTGTTGGAACATTTGTATAAGATCAAGGATTCAAATTATAACTTATGGTATGGTAATTTGATTTTTTACCTAAAATTTTATTTCTTGAATGAGTTACTAGGGTTTTGATGCAAATATGTGCCTAAGTGGTGTTGTCATTGATGTCAACATATCCTTGTTGCCATTGGTGTTAGTTGTATCTTATTTTGTTGTCTGTATAGAAGACTGGATTGTTTAGGATATTGATAAAATTAATAAAGATCAATGTATATGGACCATATGGATGAGTAGAGGATTTTCTAAAGAAGCTCTAGTTAAGTTTTGAAGGGTTCGCATGAAGATTTGAAGAAGCTATGGCCATCTGAGTTAAACCAATTTTTACAGTGTTCAGAAGAGACAGAGTGACAAGCAAGAGGTCCAGATTATTCCAAATATGTCAAATGATGATATGCGGATCTAGAGGCATGTTTGAGAAGTCGGTGTGTATCATCCATTCAAGTGGTTCATGGTTTGGAGGTCCACAAGAAATCTTTCTAATGTGACAGTCATGGCAGATATTGTTCTTGAGGTTCTAGAGGAAGATACAAGTGATTCTGATGATTTAGAGGAGTGTGGATGTTTTTTGTTCAATTCAATGTGCTTGTGGAGGTCTCTGGATTGTGTGACTACTATGTTGGAGGTCCGCATTGAAGTCTGAGCTTATCAAAGAAGATTTCCTTCTTGGTGTTGTTGTTCTTCCCAATCTTGGCCGATCAGATGATTCAAGCATGTTGCAGATGTTCTAAAAGCAAGTCTATGAAGCATGGCATGTTGATCTAGGAAGATTTGAGTCCCAGTTATGTTTGGCCAATAGCTTAGTGATTTGCATTAAGTCAGTTGTTTGTGGTGCCGACCTTGATGTTCATTCTGAGGTTGATGAAGCATATAAATACTTGATGAGTTGTTGAAAATCATCCTTAAGCGAAAATAATAAAGTCAAAGAAAGGATCAAAGGTAGAGTAGAGCAGAAAAGAAGAACAAGAGATGTTTGGATGAAGAACTTGAGAATAAGTATTTGGAGTAGAGCAGAGCTTTCAAAGGAACTGAACCAGGCATGAAGTAGATGTTATTTTTCAGTTAAATCTTTCTGTGTTTAACTCAAATTTCTTATAGGCAGTGAGCCTCTCTTTTGAGCAGTGAGCCTGAAGGAAAATGCCTTCTCATTCTTTTTAAGTACTTTTAACAGGGTATGAATCTTGTGGGCTAACACCCACCGTGGTTTTTCCCTTAACTGGGTTTCCATGTCAAAAAATCTTGGTGTCAAATGTGTTGATTATGTTTCTTCTTATGTGATGTTGTTTCATGCTTTAAAGTTTACATCATTAATCAATTTACAATTGTGAAAGAAGATTAAAAGGAAGAACAAATTAAAATTTTGGGACAACTAATTCACCCCCCCTCTCAGTTGTCTAGTCTAATTTCAACAATTGGTATCAGAGCTAAGTACATCTAAAAGAAGCTTGACCGCTTGAGGAGATCCAAGATGTCATCTTACAACAAGGAAAGTCTGAGATTTGATGGAATAAATTACTCCCTCTGGAAAGTATGCATGCAGTGTCATCTAGAATGTATGGGTGATGTCTTTTGGTTAATAACCAAGAATGAGTATAAAATTATGAAGAATGGACCTTCAACTATAGACGAACTCAGAGATGCTGAACATGTAATATTCTAGCCAAAGAAGCATTGTTGAGTGCCATGTCTGATACCAAATTGGAAAATGTCCTGGATTTGAAAACTGCTCATGAAATCTAGAATAAGTTGGAAAATCTGTATGAAGGTGACAAATATGTTAAATGTGTCAAGCTACAAAGCCTGAAGGTTAAATATGAAAGATTGGTAATGAGGGAAGATGAAAACATTACTTCCTACATGCAAAAAGTAAATGAACTTGTGACCAGTATTAGAAATGCAGGTGGAGTATTGGAAGAATCAGAAATTGTTACCAAAGTGCTCAGATCCTTACCTGTAACATACAAGCATAAAGGTGTAGCCATTGGAGAAATTAGGATAGCAACAACTGTCACAAGGGATCAGTTAGTTGGTAAGCTTTCAACATTTAAAATGAGTGAGTTTGGTGATTCTCTCCCTAAGTCTGAATCTACATTTAAGGCCAGTGTGTATGGAAAGCAAAGATATGATCCAGGTGAAAGTTCTTCAGGAAGATCAAACAAATTTGTGAAGACAAGGAAGGATCTTGAAGATGATGAAATTGAGACTACAGATCTTGAAGCTCTTATTGCCAAAAGAATGCCAAGAGGATCTGGTAAGTATGAAGGAAAGTTGCCACTCAAATTTTTTTCTTGTAATAAGATTGCTCATTTTGCCTCAAGATGTCCGAAGAGGTTTTCAAAACCAAACCCTAACAGATATAAAGGTCAGAAAAAATGTTACTATGTCCAAGAAGATGGAGAAGGAGTCACAAATGATGAATCTGATCATGGAGGTTCCACTAAAGGTGATTGGGTGTTCATTGCTATCAAGGAAGAAGATCCAATGTCTACTGAATCTGCTAGTTGTGCAAATATGGAAAGTGTCTTGGCTGCTCAGGTTGTTGAAAAGGATGAATGGGTAATCGATAGTGGATGTTCTCATCATATGATTGGTAATAAAAGCAAGTTTGTAAGCTTTGAAAAATATGAAGGTGGGCTTGTAAAATATGGAGACAACTTAGTTGGTAGAATCTGTGGTAGAGGATCCATCTCTTTTGATGGTAAGAATAACACAAATGATGTTCTGTATGTGGAAGGACTAAAGCATAATCCTCTCAATGTTGGATAGTTGGTTTACAAGGGTTATGATCTCCGATTCAAGGACGGAAAATGTAGAATATTGGAAAGCTTCAGAATTGAAATTACATCTGGTACTTAAACTAGAGGTAACATCTTTCATTTAAGTAGTTCTGGCAAAAGTTGTTTGATTGCTCAGTCAAATCAAAGTAGGATATGGCATAGGAGGATGTGTCATGTAAATTTTGATAACATTGTCAAGATAAGTTCTACTCAAGATATAAGAGATCTTCCAAAACTTATGAAACCTGATAACATGTGTAGAGAATGTCAATTAGGCAAACACAACAAAATTTCATTCAAAAGTAAAGAACAATTTTCAAGTGAACGGTTGGAACTTGTGCATACTGATCTATGTGGTCCTGCTAGAATTAGGAGTGTACAAGGAGATGGATATTTTATGTTGCTGATTGATGATTACTCTCAGATGATGTGGGTAACCTTCTTAAAGAAAAATCAAAATCTCTTGAAAAATTCAAGGTATTCAAGGGTATGGTGGAAAATGAGATTGGTGTGAAGATAAAGTGTCTGAGATCCGACAGAGGTGGAGAATTTACTTCTAGTAAGATTGATTCATTTTGTGCAAAGCATGGAATAAAAAGATAGTTATCTACTCCTAGGACTCCTTAGCAAAATGGAGTTGTGGAAAGAAATAACCAAACCATTCAAGAAGCTTCTAGGACCATGATGTTGGAAGCAAATGTTCCTCAAGTCTATTGGAGAGAAGTTGTAAGTACTGTTGTCTACACTCTTAACTGGGTACAGATCAAAGGTAATTCTGGTAAGACACCTTATGAACTATGGTTTGGTCATCCTCCTACTGTAAGATATTTCAAAGTTTTTGGTAGTAAATGCTATATCAAAAGAGATGAGGATCTAGGCAAGTTTGAAGCAAATGAAGGAATTTTTCTGGGTTACTCTACTCAAAGTAAAGCATACCGGTGCTTTAACAAGAGGTTGAAGAAGATTGTTGAAAGTGCTAATGTCAGAGTTGATGAGAGCAAAGAAGGACATTCCAAGTCTTACGGATATGATTCAAATGATCAAGATGAAAATCCAAGTCAAGAAAGGCAAGTGCAAACTCAGATTCAGATCCAGATTGATTCAGTTAATCTAATAATTCAAGAAGATAGTACAGAAGTTGAGGAACAAGCTTAAGAAATAGAAGCTCAAGCAATTCCCAAATCTCCCAGGTATGTAAGGATGAATCATCCTAAAGATCAAATCATAGGAGATAGAAATAAAGGTGTTCGAACTAGGAGAAGAGTTGCTAAAGATCAAGAAGAGATTTGTTTGATTTCAAAGATTAAACCAAAATCAGTAAGTGAAGCTTGTAATGATGAAAACTAGGTAAAGGCAATGGAGGAAGAACTAATGCAAGTTGAAAAGAATCACACTTGGGATCTTGTCTCTAGACCTGAGGACAAAAATGTCATTGCAACTAAATGGGTCTTCCAGAATAAACTAAATGAAGATGGTGAAGTTGTAAGAAATAAAGCAAGGTTAGTATGCAAAGGATATTCTCAAGTGGAAGGAATTGATTTTGAAGAAACTTTTGCTCTGGTGGCAAGAATAGAGGCAGTCAGATTGTTTCTTGCTTTTACTTCTTATAAAGATTTCAAGGTTTATCAGATGGATGTCAAGTCAGCATTTCTAAATGGAGAGTTAGAAGAAGAAGTCTACATTGAGCAACCAAAAGGATTTTAGTTGTCTAATTAGAAGGACATGGTCTACAAATTGAGGAGAGCATTATATGGACTCAAGCAAGCCCCAAGAGCCTAGTATGAAAGATTAGATAAGTATCTGCTAAAGCTAGGGTATAACAAAGGCACTGTTGACAGTAATCTTTACTTCAAGATTGATCATGAGAACATTCTGATTATTGAGGTATTTTTTGATGATATCATTTTTGGTGGAAATGAGAGCATGTGTGAAACATTTGCTGATTAGATGCAAAGTGAATTTGAGATGTCCATGTTTGGTGAGATGAATTTCTTCTTAGGCCTGCAAATCACTTAGTCAGATAAAGGTATCTTTATATCTCAGTCTAAGTATGTGAAAGAATTGTTGAAGAAATTTGGAATGGAAGATTCAAAGCTAGTAGGTACACCTATGGTAACCGGATGTAAGTTGAGTAAAGATGATGACTCTCCTAAGGTAAATTAGAAAAGGTATAGATTAATGATTGGAGGACTGCTCTATCTAACTTAGACTAGACCTGATATCATGAATGCAGTTGGGTTTGTCACTAGATTCTGAGCTGATCCTAAAGAATACCATGTTGTAGCAGTCAAGAGAATTTTTAGATATCTCAAAGGGACAATTGATTATGGATTATGGTATCCAAAGGATAATGACTTCATTTTTCATGCATATACAGATGCTAATTGGGCAGGAGATGTGGATGATAGAAAAAGCACTAGGGGTGGTACATTCTTCTTAGGAAGTAGATTGGTTTCTTGGCTGAGTAAAAAGTAGGAGGTAATTTCCCTATCTATTGCAGAGGCCAAGTATATAGCAGCAGCAAACAATTGTACTCAAGTCCTATGGATGAAGCAAATGTTGAAGGACATTAGAATTGTGTTTGAGGAGCCTGTCACAATCTTCTGTGATAATTCAAGTGTAAGAAGTATCTTAAATAATCCGGTGTTGCATTCAAAGACAAAGCATATATCCATCAAGTTTCATTTCTTCATAGAGAAGGTAAATGAGAATGAAGTCAATTTGAAGTTTGTGTCTTCAAAGGATCAGATTGTAGATATTTTCACTAAGCCTCTTCCCAAGGATACTTTTGAGTACCTCAAAGAGGAGTTAGGGGTTATTACCCCTCCTGATCAGAACTAAGATGCACTAAGGTGCATCAATCTAGTGGAATTCACAGTCACATCTTGTAGAGGATTGTTTGAAGAAGGCCCAGTTAAGTTTTGAAGGGTTTGGATGAAGATTTGAAGCTATGGCCATCTAAGTTGAACCAATTTTTGTAGTGTTCAGAAGAGACAGAGTGACAGGAAAGGGGTCCGGATTATTCTGGATATGTCAAATGATGATCTGTGGGTCTACAGGTGTGTTTGGAAAGTTAGTGTGTATCATCCATTCAAGTGGTTCATGGTTTGGAGGTCTGCAATCATTCTTTCTAATGTGATAGTCATGGCAGATATTGTTCTTGAGGTTCCGAAGGAAGATACAAGTGATTCTGATGATTTAGAGGAGTGCATATTTTTTTTTTGAATTCAATGTGCTTGTGGAGGTCTCTAGATCATGTGACTGCTATGTTGGAGGTCCACATTGAAGTCTGAGCTTGTCAAAGAAGATTTCCTTCTTGGTATAGCTATTCTTCCCGGTCTTGGCTGACTGGATGATTCAAGTAGGTTGTGGATGTTCTAAAAGCAAGTCTATGAAGTGTGGCATGTTGATCTAGAAAGATTTGAGTCCCAGTTATGTTTGGTTGACAACTTAGTGATTTGCATTAAGTCAGTTGTTTGTAGTGCCGACCTTGATGTTCATTCCAAGGTTGATGAAGTGTATAAACACTTGTTGATGAGTTGTTGAAAATCCTTGAGTGAAAACAATAAAATCAAAGAAAGGATCAAAGGTAGAGTAGATAAGAAAAGAAGAACAAGAGATGTTTGGATCAAGAACTTGAGAAGAAGTATTTGGAGCAGAGTAGAGCTTTCAAAGGAACTGAACCAGGCATGAAGTAGATGCTATTTTTTAGTTAAATCTTTTTGTGTTAAACTCAAATTTCTTGTAGGCAATGAGCCTCTCTTTTGAGAAGTTTGCTCTGGGCAGTGAGCCCGAAGGCAAGTGCCTTCTCATTATTTTTAATTACTTTTAATAGGGTACGAATCTTGTGGGCTAACACCCACCATGGTTTTTCCCTTAACCAGGTTTCCACGTCAAAAAATCTTGGTGTCAAATGTGTTGATTATGTTTCTGCTTATGTGATGTTGTTTCATACTTTAATGTTTACATCATTAATCAATTTCCAATTGTGAAAGAAGATTAAAAGGAAGAAAAGATTAAAATTTTGGGACAATTGATTCATCCCCCCCTCTTAGTTGTCTGGTCTAACTCCAACATGTTTAAGGGGAAATATTAGCAACAAAACATATCAGTAGGGTTAGAAGTGAAAAGACATATATCTCAATTCAGGGAGATAAAAGCATATAGTGCCACATATTGTGGTTTCTTCAAAACCCTACAGGAAGAGATGGGGGAAAGAGAAAGAATCCCTTATGGACTGGTTAAGCAATACATCAATTAGATTACATTTTTGGTAGATAAGGACTTCACTTACATGGAAGCAGTTGATCTAAGAAAAATATGGGTACTCCAATTTCCCTATGAGATAACTACAACAGAGGCCAATGCTTATGCACAAAATCTACTAAGTAAACCTAAGGATACAAGTGTGGAGAGATTTTGTACTTATTCAGAAGTGATGAACAAACAACATAAAAAGCATGCGGAAGAACATCTAGAGAAGCATAAATATAAGTTGCATAAACAGTGGGGAGTTCTAGAAATGGGAACTACCTCAACTCCAAAACCCTCCACATTAGATCTCCTACCTACCAAGGAGGCCCCGATAGTTACAAGGTCAGAAAGAACTACATCCTAGGTGCCATCATCATCAAAAATATCATCTAGAGGGAGAGCAACATCAAAAGTATTGCCAAGAATGAAGAAGAGTACACAAAAGAAGGCTCCTCGATAGAAGCAACAAGAAAAAAGAAAGAAAACCCAGGAAATGTTAGAGGTGGTTGAGTCTAAAGAAGAGGGGGATGAACAAGAATCAAAATTGAAGAGAAGGAAAAAAGGAAAACAGACACCGAGAGAAGAACAAGTGGGACTACAAATAGAGGAACCGGCATAGGAGCTTTACAAAATGGATGTACGCCTCAATGCCATGGAGATTATAGGTATGTTAAAAGAAACTACTTATTTATATGATGATTCATTTGAAGAAAGTAAACAAATAATAGTCCAAGCAATTGTCCAATACATGAGGGAGAAAGAAAAGACACTAGATGAGATAATGGAAGGATTTCTGGAGAGCCTGATAGAATCATTGAGGTAAAGGAGGAATGAGGCACTCCAATTGGAGAAAGAAATAAGGTAGAATGTCATTGAGAAGCTTAGTGACACATTGTCACCAGAGAAGAAGAATGAATTGATACAACTACAAGCCATGGAGTTGAGGAGAAAACAAAGAGTAGATACACTCATGGGTGGAAATAAGAAGGAAAAGGATAGGATACAAAAAGAGACTAAAGAAATAACAAAAAAACTATATTAGTCTATTAAGGATCAAGGACAACAACAAGAACAATCACCTCCACACAACACTGAAATACTGGTAGGAGGACAAGATAGAACAAAGGAAAGCCAGGAGAAAAGTTAGATGGAAACTTTTGCACAAGGGGTACCTCCTCCGGAGAACACAAGGATGGAGGAGAGGGACACATAGCAGCAAGAAATGAGCCCACAAACACAAAATGTGGAGGATAAGGAAGATGAAACATGGGAGAATAGAGAAGAGTCAAGAGGATTAGAGTAAGTTGATAATCCAGAAGCCTCTTCTTCTTCAATAGAATCCATTAAGGAGTTTTTGGAGAAGATAAAGCAGATAACACCTATTATAACTCCACAGTTGCTACAATTTTTGTTGGTAGAAGGTCAGGTGAATCTAGCTGGAATATCTCCTTTACATAAGCTGTAGTTAGGAGATATCTTCCACTCCTCGACAAGAGAAGAAATTTTGAAACATGTGGAGGAAAGTGAATTGCTTCAAGATGCAGTGAATACATTGGAAAAGGAGATGTTGGAGACACTAAGGGATATCACTATGTCCTTGTTAGAGCAATTGAAATAATTAACACATGGATTCAAGGAGTATTCTAACCAGTTGGAGAAGAAAATAACAGAGAAATTTATCAAGAAAAGGTTGGTGAAAATGATAAATAAGTGTGCCAAGGCACACACTCAATTGGAAACACACATAAATAGTATTCAACAAAGCACTATGGAGGTAAACATTATTTACCAGTTTTGTTTAAAATGGCCATAGTCAACCAAAGCAATAAAAAACTAGATGGATTCTCTAGAACTACAAATAACAAACGTGGCAGCCCAGTATGATCATCTGATGGATAAGGATGGAGTAATAAGAGCAAAGGTAGGGACACTTCACAGCCAACATCAATAGCTCCAAGACCAGAGAGATCAAATAAGGATCCAAATAAAGCATTAAAGGGAAGTGGTCAACCTGAGACTGGCTAACCTAAAGGGTAGTTTTGCAGAAGCTAAGGAAACTACACAAATAATACATATACTGAAAAATATATTAGAAGTAGAAGACACATATATGAAGATAGAAGGACACATAATTATGTTGGCTAAGGATAAGAAACAATGGGACACCAATTTGGCATAGCTGAAGTAGATCTACAAGACTATCTTACCTAGCAGCTGATTTTACATGTCTTGAGGAAAAGACATAATTTTGAAGGGGTGATGATGTTAACATGATGCAGGTCATAAAGAAGAGCTGAAAAGAAGTTGGTGCATACATTATGTAGAGGTCAGAAGCTGACACAAGATTCTAAAGAACATAGCCCTATATGCAATAGCTATAGTGTATATATATAAGATAGGATAGGAATATAGTAGATATCATAGGTTTTGATATGAGGTAGTGAAGACATAAAGGTTTGATCAAGTATGTATGTAGATGGATGAGGTAGAGACCTGCCAAAGGATGGATGTGTGATATTTTATTGTAGTTTATATATATATATGGAGATTTGTCGGTGCCTAATATTTCTTTGTTGTCTTATGGTTATGATTTGTATGTGATACTCTTTTTTTCTTACTATTTGTGTTTTTCTATCAATCTCTAACTACTTGACTGGGGTACAAACTGACTACAAAGACTTGACTGAGGACCAGATCTCTGGACTGGTATACCTCCCCATTTCTTTCCAATAGTCAGTAATAGTGCATATCTCTTGTGCACAAATGGAAGATGAGGAATTTGGTGAAACAATCAATTCCTTTCACCTTAGAAAGTGTTATGTCTAAAAACCATAAAAAACATAAAATCGTGAAAGATCAAAATTTTGCATTGTTCATTCTATTCCATCATGCATTTTGGGAGTGTCATGTTGTTGTTCAATTTTTGTCTTAGTAAGGAATCTAAGGTTTCTTAGGTATAGGTTGACCCTTTGAGCCTTTGAGATCCCATAACAATTTGTGTTTACCGCTTATCACTATTCCCCTATTCACATTAGTCAATGATTCTAATCAAAGCCTAGCTCTTAGCTCTACATTGATCCTGGTCTTAACAATTCATGATGTTAAGTCTAAGAAAAGTTGGTATTCAAAACTATAGTGTTCAAAGGAGGCTTGCAAGTAGACCTTCCCCATTCTTCCCTAGTAGAAAGGAAGTTTGATTGTACTATGAAAACTTTTGGTGGTGCTCAGCCCCTTATCTTTCCTAGTCAAAAACATCAGGAATATCCTAAATTTGAAGGAAGCAATCTAAAATATGAGTGATAAAAAAATAAGAGTGACGTGAAAAGTGAGAATAGAGAGACCAAAGTTATTACATATCCAAAATTACTCTAAAAGTTCAAAAGCATTCGTTCCCATAAAAGTCAAAATATCAAAAAAATGAGAAAATCAAGCGAGGCATTGGAAAAATCTTACAAAAAAAGTGATAGAGAGAAGATTGTTGAATGTCCATACCCTTGGGTGGAGATAAATCTAAGCTCGAAGTTTCAAGGGTGCAATTCTACTAGAGGAAGTGAGAGAGAAAGATACAAAGAACACACACCACTAGCTAAGAAAATCCAATAGGCTTATAGTCTTTAGGACCATTTTCTATTTAGGGACCCTTGTTTTCCCCTATTTATTTTACCCCATGTCTATCTTGTTGGCCATCTATGATCTAATTTTAGTGGTCAACAAAATTTGTTACTCGTCCAAGTTGAAAGCTTGTCAAATTGTCTTATCTAGATAAGGATCAGTGTCCAGCCTCTAGCATAGCTCAAAATCTAAAAGCATTCCATTTCCTCCCTGCTCCTAGTTGAGTCCCTAATCCCATCCAAAAGATCAATAAGTCTCTTTACACCAAGTTAACTCGCAATCCCCTAGGTCAAAAATCCTACTTAAGAGTAGTCACATTATTTATTCCACCTGCATACATGCTATCATAAAAAAAACAAAAGCAATAAAACATGGCATAACATCATGTCATTCATAGTAATTAGAACATAGTACTTTGCATTTCATATTTTTGAATCACATCCAAACACATTGCATGTCATTCATATCATAAAAAGACAAAAACAAATTGTATCATCCATATGTGATCATCTTAGGTATGCATTCTCATAAGGAAAAAAAATCTAGCCAACCATATGTGCTAGAGGGAAAGTGAAGTACAATATATTGACTAAAGCTATGTATATATCTCATCCAATTAAGTCTTGTAACAATAAGTGCAAAACAATGTCTAAGCACAAGTAACTCCAATAAGTCAAAAGAGCAAAACTGTGTAATCAAGTTCACAAGTCTCCCCATGCAAGGGGGCAAGGGTGTAAATATCTTCAACATAGGTCTCTCAAAAACCTCAATGAATGTCAAATCAGACCTTCAAATAAACCATAAAAATTAGGAAATTTGAAAAAAACCAAAAAAATTGTAAAACCTCAAAAATCCCTAAAAATTGAATACGTTCTTCAAAATTTGCAATAAAGAGATAATCTATTCTTCTCTCTAGCTTAGCATGTCTATTATTTTCATAGTGGTCTTGCACCCTCATTTTGCATGCTTGCATTTTTATAGGTTCCCTACTAAAGTGAAACAAGTTAGGTATACATATGACGCAATCGACGGTACATTTAATCATTTCAAATTTAGTATTTATTGTAAAAAAATTTAAATGTCAAACAAATACTTCTCATTGTAGGTACAATTGTGGGAAATCAACAATAGATAAGGCCTAGTTTAGGAACAACACCTATCTTTCATATAGACTACCGTTCCCAAGGGGGCAAATATGTAAGCACTAAAAACACGCATAGCCTCCATGAGGACCCCATGATGATGTGTAATCCTTGTCACATACATGTAAATTTGAAAGTAAAACCCTCTCAGTAGTGCTTCTCTTGGTTACACATGGGTCTTTGCTTCTTCCTTTAATTCCCCTTTGTTGTACTAACTTTTCCCTCACTTTTGACATTTATCAATCTTCATTTTATATGCTTGCAACTTTGTCCCTAAGCCTCTTGTTTGTCTATTTATCATAAATTGACCTTTCCCTTGTATTTTTCATCTCACCCCACCCATAGGAGCCCTCCAAGGGGCCTCCCAAGCCATCTCCAATTTTTCATTCAGTTGTGATTTACTAGGACAAATCTCCCCCTATTATTTCAAGATCTCCCCTAGGAGATTTTACATTTGTAAGTAGAGATTTGGTTTATGGTCACCTTTTGACCTGGTTCCAGAGACAGATCAGTTCTTCGTCCCCTGACTAATAGCTTCAAACCTTGCATGGGTAAGTGAAAGAAAATGAGTTCACTTTTTTGCCAAAAAGTGGAAGTATTTTTCCCATTTTTCAAATTTTGTCATAATTGGAGTGAAAATGTGAAGCACTTGCACATAAAATATTAATATGATGTAAAAATATGAAATGTAAGATTTTGTTTCTAGTTTTCAAATATGTATTTTTTTCTAGTTCCTAGATGAAGAAAGTTGATTTTTTATAGGATGTACAAAAGGGGACTTTTTAAAAGTCCCTTGTTTTTTGCCAAAGCATGCATGTGTATGACCAACATAATTTGACCTAAATGAAGGTATTTATCTAATTCCTTTTGTGGAAAGATGCACATGATGCTGAATTTTCTTCAGGATATTTTTTTGTAATTTTTTGACACATTTTTATTAATTTTTTAATGGCCCTAATTAGTGTCTTTTAAAACCCCTCGTGTACGACCATCATAATTTGAGAGCTAAAATAATTAATTCACTAATTTTGTTTCATCATGTAAAGAATAATGTTCTAGATTGGTTAGACATAATTTTTTTTCAAGAAACTTTCAAAATCAAAAGTTATTAAAAAAAATAGTAACGCATGTTATTTCAAGTTTATGACTCTCTTTGTTTAAAAAAAAATTAATATATAGAAAATTATGTCCAATAGTATAATAAATTACATATTTGAAAACTAGACTTTTAGATCTACAATGGGTTTTAATCTCATTAAATTATTCTGAAAAAAAAGTCATCACCCATAGTGGTGAAACTAGCTTTTTTCTTTTGTTGTTTTCATAGTCTCCTAGTTGCAAGTCCGAGGCTAAGGCTTGGGTTTCCAAGCATAAAATCAATGTAAATATGTGGGTTTACAATCTCAAGGTTTTAGAAATGGGTAGCCTTTCATAAACAAGTACCCCTTCATAATGGGTACCTGCTCTAAAAAATAACAGGTATCTATTTCTAAAAAATCTAAAAAAATTAGCCATATAGGCATGTTTCAAAAAAATAAATACTTTTCAAAAATAGGTACCCATTTCATAATGGGTGCTCGTTTCATAACGGGAGCCCATTTGGCTTTCGGTGCTCAAGCCAAAACAGGAGCTCATTCCTTAACCGACACCCGTTTAGGCTCGGGCTCCCGTTCCTAAATGGGCACCTATTATTTTCAAAATGGGTGCACATTTCTATCATGTTTTTTATTGCACAGAAAACTTTCATGAAATGTGTACTCATCTTTGTCCACTTACCTGCATACCAACCCAAACCCTCTCCTTTGTGGGTTTCCCATGGGCCACCCCCATGCAACCCAAGGTCACCCCCCAATGATTTGGACTAGTAAAAGGGGTTGGCAGCCCATGGATGACCTTGTAATCTTTCCATCTGTGGATTATTTTGGAGTTTAGACGTGAAAAAGCTATGTTTTCCTCTATTTTTCTTCCTGTTTGCATGTAATTTTGATCCAAATGTGGAGTGAACTATTCTTAGCTCATTCATCTCTTCCAAATTGGCTTAATTAGCTCTTGTTTATCTATACTTGTAACCTCTTTGACTCTTGATGACTCCATTGTTACTTCTATGATAATCTATCTTTGCTTCATCACACCCTAATTAGCTTAGTTCACTGTCCAATCTAATGAGTTAACTCTCCAATCAAGGGAGTTAACTCTTCAATTCTTCCCAACTTCCATGCTCCATTTAGACCTATAAATAGCCCCCTCTCTCAAGAACAAAGGGAGGAAATTTCATTTGTACAACCAAGATTTACAAGTTTTTGCTCTCCACATGGCATTCTTATGTTCATGCAACACTTATGAGCCTTTTTATTTGAGTCTTGTTATGCCAATACTTTTCCAAAAGGTTCTTTTGCTTCATTACGCTGCTCCTTTAGCAAGCCATAGTGCTCTTTTAGTTCACATTGAGCTCATATTTTGAAGCTTTCTCAAGCCATTTTTGTGTCCCTTCCCTATTTTTTCCAAGAGGAGATCCACACTACTACAAGAGGATGAAGAGGTTTCTAATACAAGGATTCCTGATGGTAGTGGAGGCTCGTGTGTTGACACATTTTAGGTTCTTTTATACTTTGTGGTAGTAATTAGATAATCTCAAATTTTCTTTTGGAGAAAATAATTTCATATTGCAATTTACTTGATAGGCTAGATAGAATTCTATTGTTAGATTAGTTTATTTCATTCAATTTGCATTATTAGATTAGTTTATTTCCACATACTTTCATTTCCTAGAATAATTGAAATCAAAACACAAGAAAATGCGAAAAACATAGATTAAGATTGCATAAGGAAAACTCATTTTAGAATTGTATTCATATTTGAACTCTAGATTAATTAAAACACTTTCCTTTCAAAAAATCCATAAAAAGAACACAAACGTTATCTTGCATACATATAGAGTGCATACATAAAAAAATAGAAAACAACAAAAACACAAGCATTACACAAAGTTCATAAACCCTCAATTTCGTCACAAGGTCAACCGAGGTCAAAACAAAGTGAAAAACTCAAGTAAACCCTCGATTTCATCATGAGGTCAATACAGGTCAATGCAAAATCAACCAACTAAAAGCAAAGAAAAGAAAAACTTATGTCATCACCCTATGTTAAACGTAAGTCAACTCAAGGTTAACTCTAACCAACTCTCTTGGTTCAGGCTCACGATTGTGCCCTAGACTTATAGGTGAGTGGGTGAGGGTGATCCTCGAGGAGATCAATGAATCACACCCTAGGCCTCAACATGATCAATTAACAATCCAAGAACAAGAACATAGGATAATGTTACTTCAGACACGAGTTGTCATATAATGATTTGAAGAGCAACTACAACTTGATAGAAACATAAATGAAAATAATTGACAACCCACTCAACTTTGGAATCTCTAGAATCCAAACAAGAGAACAGTAACTAGTGACCCTTTGGGTCATATAAATATATCATTACAATAGTCACTGAACACCACATAAGAAACAATGCCCAGGAAAGGCCCAAGGACCGGTTGACTACTCTTTGTGAAGTCCAGCTCTCAAAAAAAGTAGAACTACCCCCGTGTCTCACCTCCTCTTGATTGGCTTCTACAATGAGAGAGAGAGAGTGATGTGGAGGTTCACTTGTGGCAATGAGAGCATCTCGTGTGCTCCGTTAGAGATGACTCGATTGCCCTATGTAACTGAGTCGTGTTTTTGAGTGTACAAGTACATGAGGTGGAACAATGGAAGAAGTAGAGGGAAAAGATAGATGCACTAAACAAGAAGGTAGAATAAAAAATGTTACCACCCATAGCCTTTAAGACCTCTATCCCTTCTATCTTATTGATTAACAAACTACAAATCATGTCTACTAGTTGTTTCTAGGATTTTCTACATTAGCTAAACTATCAAGTTCATCAACAAAATCTTGTTACTCCACACGGGCATTGTGATCATAATAATCCACATTATTCTCAACATGGGCAAGAAATTTACCCTAGCATCATAAGAGTGTGTATCCATAGTGTAGTTTAGATGAGCACTCCTTCTCAATGAAAGTTTAGGATCTTGAATAGCTTGTGGCATAAACAATGCAATATGGCTTATCGAAGATAGGAAGATAAGGCAATATTAAATACTTCTAGATTTAAAGATTTAACAAGTTAGTAGTATATCAAGTCTAAAAATTAAGTTCTAATGAGATATCTAAGAGTGGGTAGAGTGGGAAAAAAGGATGTCACATAATGTAGGTCAAAACCTAAAATGAGAGATAATAATGATATAACAATAGAAAGGAAGAAAATCCATACTAAGATTTAAAAAATTATTAATCCATCAAAAAATTTAGATATGAAACCATACATGAAAGTGTAAACCCTAAAGTAAAACCCTAGGGTGGTGTATGATCAATGGGTTCACTAAAAGTATAAAGGAAAATTACTAAAATTCTTAAGTTTAATCTAGGCTAATGAAACAAATGCACACAAAATCAAGCATGAACTACCATATATTAAATAATATCAACAAGGAAATTTGATAATTGCAACAATGAATAATTTAAATTTACATGAGGATTAGGCACTTAGCTATTAGAATTATGATAAAGCATAATGTGTTGATGTTGCATATATCTCAATCAATTAGGTACAAAAATTGGACACTCTCAATGTGCTCACTATTTGGGGACTATAACAAACACATAAGTCTATGGAGGTCAAGCCTGTGCTATGTAGGATCAATTATACACTACACCAAAATGAACATTCTAAGGTGCAAAACTAATTTGAAACTTGTTGGATTCATCTAGATGGATGTATGTTTTCACAACTTGGTTCACCCCTTTCTCCATTGTCTACTAGCGTGCAATAACTAACGATATTTAAAATAACTAAGGGAAGTTGTTGGATTTTGAGGGTTTATGTTCTTTTCTATCAACCCTCCAATTTATCATCTTTATAGCCTTTGATGAGTGATAAAATAAAATAGACTTGAAAGCATGCAATGTCCTAGATGATTTTGATGTAAAATTTTGATTCCTTTATTGCTTCAAATTGAAATGTTCTTATGGATGAATGCCCTAGGATTGCTTAATGATTTATGGATGATGTTTAAATGTGCAAATGAATTTCTTTAAGCATCAAGACATAATAAATTGTCACACAAATGTGTATGAAGTTAGCTCTCAATGGCTAGCGAAAAGAGGTGGGAGTTTGTAATTTAAGTTTGTAAATTTTGAATCGGTTAGGTGTGCATCATGTTGGTGTGAACTCGCATGTCACAACATCGACCTAGGACAAGGAATGTGATATCTTGAGATTAAGAATGAATATGTGGAAGTAAACAAGGTGAATGTGTGGGTACATGTGCAAATCAGGTTGTGTGAAGGTGATAGTAAATGAGGAGGAGATGCGGATTAGGGAAGGAGCCAAACTTAGCACAAAAATGTGCCACATGTCACTATGTAATTGTATTAAGGCATTCCATCAAAATAGACCCAAAACTAAATGGAAATGAGCATGGATATGTTAATTTCACCATTACAATATTTTTATTTTAAAATTAAATCACCAAAGTGAAATAAAGATGTCCTAAAAACCTATTGAATTGTATAATTTATTAAAAACAAAATAAAACAAACAAGAAAATATCTACAAACTTACAAATTAAAAACCTTTTTTCAAACTTCTTTAAAAAATTATCATTTCTCTCAAATAAAAAAAATCCTAAAAAATTATAAATTTTAAAATTACTTCTACAACTAAAAAATCATAATGGAAAAGGTCAAGACTTCAACATGCTCCCATTTGGTGCTAGAAGGAGAGGTTGCCTTGGGGCTCTCCTTGCCACCCAAAACATCAACCTTTTTTTGGTTCAACTCATGCATTACTTTGATTGGAAACTTGAAGGCAATGAAGATCCATCACATTTGGATATGTTTGAAACATCTAGAAGTAGTATTCCTCCAAAAGTGAAACTTTTTGTAATTCCCACATTCAAATTGGAAATGATATCTAAATATGCAATATCAACTTGCCCATATTATCTTACTTACAACTATTCTCTTTCAATCCCCTAACCACTTTTCTATGTGATGCAATGCATCTAGATAATAGATAGAAAGAAATATATTCCTACACTCATCCTAAGTAAGGATAGTAATACCATCCTTATTTCCATAATAAGGTTTATCATAGTTTACATTGAATACTTATTGAAATTCTTTTATTAAATTTGATCTTCGTGACTCTCAATCTAATGAATTGGCTTTAGAAGCCATGGTTTTTAAAATAAACTATTATGGCATTTTATCCAATTGAACTAAATGTTGGAAAGTTAATTTAAACTTGTATAATAAGACTTAAGTAATATGAATTGTAAATTTGGGACTAGAACTTCATTAACCTCAATGCTTTAGGTGTGGCTTTAAGAGAGAATTTTATTATCCTCTACAATTTATCCTTCTTACAACTATTTGAGTTGCTTCTAGATTAAATCTGTATAATTAAATTATTGTATGATGATCAATTGTATATTCTAACTTATGAAGATGGTATAGTTATATATGACTAAATCTTCAAGGTTCCATTCCATTATTCCATGGCAATAAGTAAATTTAATTAGTTTATGTTTCAAAAAATAGTCACTTGAGAGAAAGCATCCCACCCTTAATATTTCTTTTTAAATATTTAGTTTCTTTTTATTTTAGTAAACAAAAGACATAACTCATTGTGTATCTAGAAATTTGTCACCTGTAACTAACTTGTGCTTATAATCACCTTTTTTTAAAGAAAATTGCAGATGAGTTGATTTTAATGCTTCTACTAAAGAAAAGATTCCCAAAAATAAAGTGAACAATATAGTAGATGTAATTAGTAGTAGTTGATATAAATATATATTAACATTTTATTTGTAAGACTTCATAAAACCCTGATGTAAAAAGCTAGGGGTATACACTCTAACAAGTTTACCAAAATGAAAAGAAATAAAAAGAATATTTTCAAATAAATCTTGGCTAACCTAATGCAAATAAGTAAATAATAAATAAACAAACCTATTTATTAGAGTTGTAGAATAGAAATATGTACTTGATTGGATCTAAAATAAGAATAAGATAATGAAATTAAATGAATACATTGACAGTGTGGAAAATGATACTAAAAAGACTATTTAAGATAACTATTACTTAATCACTAAAATTATATTTGAGATGAAATGATTGAGAAGACTATGCTTTGTGAAACCTAAAATTATGTGTGAACCTATGTCAATCCTACACCTATGACCTCGATCCCAATATCTATAATTTTGACTTGAATGATTGTAGTTATAATCTTTTGTTGTGGGACTAAACTTGTGATCCTCAAAAATTGAGTACCTATAATAAAGATTTTCCTAATATCTACACTTGAAATTGGTAACTTGGTGATGTCAAGGAACACCATTGGAACTTTCCATGCTAGGAAAGAAGGCAATGAGCATCCCACATTTCACCTTGGTCAAGCCCCATTAATTAGTTAATTATTTGAATAAAGTTGAAAGATAACAAGAAGCAAATGAAAATGAAAATGATGTTGTTGTGGTAGTGATAACTTGAAACTTGAATAAAGTGTAAAAGGGTGATTGAATGACTTGGTACAAAAAATAGTGTTTTGGTACTATACTCAAAGTGTTACTCAGGCACAACATGAATGAGTCAACTTTGATACAACACATGAACCCTCTCACTCTTGTGGAAAAAGCCACTCAAGTGGAGGCAAGACCTAGGGGTGGTTCTATTCTCTTGGGAGTATAACGACACAGAGATTGGTCGATTGGTGTTGGGGCCTATTGTGCATTGCAATGTGTTGAGCCATTTCTATGGTTGTTGTGGTTGAGATAATAATATGACCTAAAGGGTCACTAGTTATCAATCTCCTCTTTGGGTTCCTTAGGTTCCAGTGCCTAAACGGATGTTGATTTTGATCATTGATGATCTTAGTGCATTGTAACCCATTCTCAACTTCTTGAATGCATTGTTGTATTTGTTCACTTTATAGAATAACCCTATGAGTGTGTTCTTTCTCTTCTACCATTTATTGTGCTTGTTGTGGCCTAAGATGTATTTTGTCTATATTCCTTAAGGATGGCCCTAACCCACTCACCTCTAATTCCTAGGAACATTAGAATGCTTGCATAAGATAGAGTTGACAAGAGTTGACCTTGTGTTTGACTTGAGTTGACTTTGACTTAAAATCAAAGGTTTATTTTTATGTTGAATTTGAAGTGTTGCTTTTAATGAAATCAAGGGTTTTGACTATGTGTAAATGAATTGTACCTCGTCATCGAATCAAGGGTTTTGTATACTTGTTTTGTTTTGATCTTTTCTAATATTTTTGTATTTTTGTGTTTTTGGTATAGATGCAACTTGTATGTATGCAAAGCACTTTTTGATTCCCTTTTGGAATGGAATAACAAAATGAACTAATTATCTATGAATTTAAACACGAATGTACTTTGATAATGAAATCACCTAATGCAATTTAAACTATGTATTTTTTATGTTTTTTCTGAAAGGGTTTTAGATCTAAAATATGAATTTGAAAATACTTGGAATGAAATTAATCTATGAATTGAAATAAACTAATTTAACAATGCTAATCTACTCAACTTGAAATAAACATATCAAGGAAATTGCAACAACAAGATTACTTTTTCCAAGAGCAAATTTGTGATTTAATTACTAATATGAAAGCATAAAGAACTTGTATGCTTTGGCATGATCCTAACATGTCCTCAAAAATCCTTTGTATATAGCAACCTCTTTCTCTTCTATAGTAGTGTGGAACTCCTCTCAGCGAAAGGGATGGGTGGGCAATTGATTATAATTGAAAATTGGCTTTTGAAAGCAATTGGGAATTAGCTATGAAAGATATGATTGAAATGAGCTTTTGTAAGCTATGAAGCACTTGGGCTTGGCAATTTCATGACCATAACAATGCTAAATGAAGTAGCCTTTGAAGGATTTTGAAACAATACTAAAAGAAAAAGTAACCTATATCCTATGAAGAGCATAAACAAATGCTAAGTGGAGAGAAAACCAAAGCTAATGGCTAGATGCATTAATGGATTTGCCTCACATGGGAAGTCTTTGAAGCTTTACAAAAATATAAACTAAAGAAATGAACAAAAAAACTCAAAGGCCTATGAAGAAGCTTAAAATTGTTGTGAATATGGGAAGAGCATTCTCCAACTTGAGAGGTAATAAATAGGTGAGGGGTATTTATATTTTGGAGAGGCACACAAGAGGGGAAATTGATTGAAGAGTTAATAGGCTTGATTGAGGAGTGGACTGGGTTTGATTGGGAGTAAATAGGCTTTGATAGCATTTCATAGAAGAAGAAATGAAGTTAGCATGAGATTGATTGATAGAAGAGTAGAATTTACTTGTGAGTTAGAACCGAGTGATTGGGAGTCTTGAATCACTCAAGAAAAGTTGATGATCAGTTAAGGAAGCTGACTCGTGAAGCCTTATTTTGGAGAAAATTTGGGTCCAAATTGAAGAGGAAATCATGTTTGAAAACATGACAAGGTCACCCCTTTTACTTGTAGGGTCACCTAAGGGTGACCTGGGTCATCAAGGGATCACCTAGTAGAGATTCTAAACTCAAAGGAGGAATCCACAAAAAATAGGTTATAGGAGTGATTTGAAGGACTGAGAATGATCTTGGGAGGCTAGAGATGACATATGGCCCCTGAAATTGACCAAACTAATGTATATGAGGTGGGTTGCCCCTTTTACTAGTAGGTTTTCCTAGGGGAGATCTAGGGTCATCCAAGGGAGATCTGGAATTGACAGGGGGTGACCTAGAAAGAAGAAGTTTTGTAGGTCATAGGGAACTTCTGTTAGTTCATTTGGGCACATACATACTCCTTTTTGGGTACTATCTTTTTTTGAAATTGCATATTTTTTTGAGCTCTAGATATGAAATGGTGTCATTAGTTTTTCTTGAAAGTGTCAAAATTATACTTTAAGATCATTTTTCTCAGGGTATCTTATCGATCTCTCAAGCCCTAAAAGATTTAGTAGCCAATTAGAAAGTGAGTTGGATGGATGGGGAAGAAAGAGTAGATGGGAAAGCCCCTAGAGAAGATTGATTTCCCCTCTTGTGAAGTTAATTAGTCATGCCATCAAGGTTGGAAAGTGATAGTAGTGGTGTGTCAATGATGGGTTAGGTGACTAGGAGGATAGTGTGTAGGACCTTGGAAGATTAGCTTGGAGGTTAGAAAAACACAAACAAAGAAAAATACAAAGAAAGACACATGTCACCAAGAAGAATGTGGTTGAGAGGTTATATTTATATGCTTACATGTATGTGTTAAGGATTACAGCTCATCATCACATTACCATGTAGGCCCATGCACTTTTTTAGTGCTTACGTATTTGCCCCATTGGGGATGGTAGTCTACATGAATGGTAGGAATTGTTCTAAACTAGGCCTTAGCTGTTGTCAATTTCCCACAATTGTACCTACAATAATGAGCATTAGTTTTACATTCAAAATGTTTAAAATGAGTATTGAAATTGAAACAAGTGAACGTACCATCGATTGCATCGTAATTACACATAATTGTTTCACTTTGCCAATGGGGATCTGCAAGGATGAAAGCATGCAAAATGAGGGTGCAAGAGCACTATGGAAATAAAACATATGCTAAGATAGAGAGAAGAAAAAATTATTAGATTCTATTGCAAATTTTGAAAAACATATTCAATTTTTAGGGATTTTTGAGGTTTTACTTTAATTTATTAAGATTTTTTTTATGTTCTATTTTTGATGGTTTTTCTAAAGAATTTGAAGACCCGACTTGACATTCCTTGAGTTCTTTGAAAGACTTATGTTTATTGAAAAGAGATTTATTTCCTTGCCCCCTTGCATGGGGAGACTTGCATGCTCCAAGTGAGTGCATAATTTTTCTCTTTAACTCGTTGGAGGAGTGAAGTTTGTGCTCATACATTATTTTGCACTTGTTTTTTGTGAGACCTAATTAGTTGAGATCTAAATGTTATGACATGAAATTATTTCTTTTGAATGTTTGAAATGTATGCAAGTGGAACAAACAATGTGAATGCTCTTTAGTAGGATTTTTGACCTAGGAGATTGTGAGTTAACTTGGTATAGGGAGACCTATTGAATCCTAGGATAGTATTAGGGACTTAAGTGGGAGCAGGGAGGAGATGGAATGCTCTTGATTTTGGCTTTACAAAAGCCTAGACACTGATCCTTACCTAGACAAAGCTTTTTGACAAGATTTCAACTTAGACAAATAACAAATTTTATTAGCACCTTCTAGATTTAAATCAAAGATGGCCAATAAGATCTAGACTTGGGGTAAAGGAAAGGCTCCAAAGTGGAAGATGGTCCTAAAGATAGTTAGACTCTTGGCTTTTCTCAGCTAGTGCATGTGTGTACTTTGTACCTTTCTTTTTTATTTTCTATGATAGATGTCACTCTCGTAGCTTCGAGCTTAGATTTATCTCCACTCAAGAGTACATACATTGGCAATATTCTCTTTTCTCACTCTATTTTTTGTATCTCATTTTTTGTATTATTGTTTTTTTGTATTTTGCAATGCCTTACTTGAATCTTTTGCTTTCACTTGGTATTTTTGATGCTTTTTGGCACTTTGATATTCTACTTCTTTGGTGTTTATTTCTGGGGCTGAGTGCCAACAAAAGTTTTCACTATCCAGTCGCACTTCCCTTCTACTAAGGAGGAATGGGGAAGGTCTACTTGTAAGATTCTATTGAGCACTATAGGTTTGAAAACTAAGTTTTCTTAGACTTGACAACATGGTTCAAGACTAGGATCAATGTAAAGCTAAGAGCTAGGCTTTGATTAGAATCACACGAAGATGTAAATAGGGAGTAGTGATAAGAAATAAACATGATTATAAGGGATCTCAAAGGATCAAAGGGGCAACTTATACCTAAGAATCCTTAGAATCCTTACTAAGACAAAAATCAAACAAGAGCATGACACTCACAAAATGCATGATGGAACAAAATGAAGAATGCAAAATTTTGAATTCTCACAATTTTCTTATTTTTTGGATTATTTTGATTATTTTGTATTTTTCTATTTTGAACTCTTCACTTTCCATAGTGCACAAGAGGTAAGAGTCATATCTGACATCTTCCTTAACTATGTACAGACCTATCTAATTTGGTCTAAAATTTGCTTGAAAGTCTTTGCAAGGACACTTGAAGACTTAGTGTAAAAATGACTTTGTATTCAGTGAGGAGTTTTGTGTACTCACATACTTCATTTTTGATGATTTGTCCCCTAGATTTATCATTATTTGTTCTTTTTGAGTTCTAACGTTTGTTTTAAACTTTTGAGGGGTAAATGTTGTTGGTGTCGATTCTCCTAGTTCTTGTGTGAGTTTTGGTTCTCCTTTTTTCTTAGTGGTGATCTCAACTGTATGGATGCTCATATCTTGCTTGATAGGAATGTCCACTACGTTGAATGGAGCATAAGACTGGAGGTCAAAGGGGAATTCTCTTTTTTCCCCCATTCCTATATATTTTGAGGTCTTGGCTATGTTTACAATTTATTTTGATGTGTCTCCTTTTTCAAAAGTGTTGATTTTTGGGTCACTAGTGGTTTCCATGGTCTTTCTCTTCTTTTTGACTTGTTCAACTCAATAAAGACTAAAAGGATCAGGGTCTCCTTTGATAATGTGGGTTTGTCCCATGTGTGAGTAGTGGATTTCTTGAAATAATGTGGAGGGAATAGCCCTCATCCTATGGATCCAAGGTCTTCCTAGAATCATTTTGTAAGTGGTTTCTTCATTGATGAAATGAAATTTAGTTGGGAGTATTCTAGGACCTAATGTGATTTGTAAATTGATCTTATCCATGGTTTGAATGTTTGGGTTATCATGAGTTCTAAGGGTGGAATTTTGTTTGGTGATTTGAGTTTTGTTATAACCCATTCTTTGAAGAAGAGAGAAATAGACTATGTTAATTGCAGACCCATTGTTGATCATTACACATTTAATGGAATAGTTATGAACTTGGACTATTAAGAAGAGGGGAGATCACCTTGTTTATCTATGTCATCATTTGAGGGCAACTATTCAAATTCAAATGTCAAAGAAGAATACTTTTCACTTGGAGTGTTTTGAACTAGATGGCATAGATCTAAGACATTTAAGAGAGCGTTCTTGTGTGTAGGAGAACTCTTGAGAAGTTATAACATGTGAGAAATTTTTTAATTGTTGGAGTTGTCATCTGATCATTCTGGTCCTTGGGTGACATAAATTTCTTGATCTTTAACTAATTCCACAAGGTCTAAGGTGTAAATTGATCAAAGGCATTTTGACAAATTTTGGAACTATTTCTTTCATCTTGTGAGAATATTTCCACGAATGCTTGTTGTTGAAGTTTCGAGAGGTTTGATATGAAGTGATAGTACTCTTGACATGATTTGATACCATGCCCCCTTCTCTTGTGAAACAAGCAATATTTATCATGATTGTAACCTTGAGGCTTTGAAAGGAAGAAAGGTACATGGAAACAACTTCCTACACTGATCTAATACACATAACAAATAAGATACAACAACATCAAAAATAAGCAAAAATGCTCACAACACAAGATATACGTGGGGAAAACCCTTTCAGGTGAAAACCTCGACACTCTAAAGCACAACCCAATGTATTATTCAATAATCAATAAAGGTTACAATACACTTCTAGAGCCAAGCTCTCATAGGAGTTTACAAATGCCAATAATCTGGAGTAATTTTGGCAACATAACTATACCTGCAAAATGAACCATGTGAACTACTCCCACAAGCACCATATTTATAGAGAGATACAAGCATGAAGGAAGCTTCTAGAGAAAGCCACAAGATATGGACATCCAAATCCATGCGGCACACTTTCCCAACACATTTTTAACTTCTGTGACACTTGTACAATATTCCCTTACACCTCTTACAACCCTCCATACTTGGGCACCCCAAATTTGCCCAAAATATGTATGACAGGTGCTCTTACATCATCATAAAATACATGTCATTTATGACAACACTTACAGTTGTAAGAGAATCTATCATAACTAACTATTAATAAATGATTCTCTTACAACTTGTCATATCCCAAACTTAGGCACCCCAAAATGGGCTAAGTCAGAGATGCCTCTTACAGTGTCATACATGCAAATGACACGTGTCTCATCCCTTCTATTTTTGACTCTTACAATGTCATAGAATCTGTCATAGTTCTTACATTTCATAAACCTCTTAAAACACACAAAATATGTCGACACATGGAAAAATACCTCTACCACAAAACGGGACTCCTACCTCCTCATATGAGGATAAAAATTCATCTAGTCACCTTCCATGTAGGATGACACATCACCGTATCAGATCCCACAAAGTGACAAAATAAGATTTACATAGAAAATTACAATAGTAGGAAAAAATAAATAAATATATTTACATTAGGAACTTGTAAAGGTTGAGACACCTTAATTCCCAACATTCTCCCACTTGTCGAACACCTTTCAAGAGTCAATAGATAATCAGGGACTAATTGCTAGGGGCCAAAAGACCCATAGACTCTAAACACCATATGAACTTCTCCATGCTCATGAGCTTCATCAATGAATCTACAATACTCATTAAAGTATCAAGTTTCACCTTACTAGCTTCCACCATGTCACATACAAAATGAAATTGAACATTAATATGCTTCCTTCTAGCATGGAAGGTTGGGTTTTTTCCCAAACAAATGGCACTTTGACTATCAAGTTACAAATAGTAATCATTCTTTCATCAAGCCCAACATCAGAACACACTCTCTTAAGCCAAATGACTTATTTACAAGCATAAGTTGATGCCATGTACTATACTTCAGTAGTAGACAAAGAAACAACAACTTGTCAATTACTCATCCAACTAATAGCACCACCAAACATAGTGAAAACATAAGCATTGGTGGATTTCTTGCTGTTTATATCTCCAACCCAATCAGAATCAACATATCCATGAATACAAATTGAATGCCAAGGTCCTGTAGGATAACCATGATAGCATAGGGAATACTTAGAAGTACCCTACAAATATCTAAACATTCTCTTCGCTGCATCCCAATGTACCCATCTAGGATTAGCCATAAACCAACTAAGGACTCCCACTACTTGGGAAATGTCTGGTCTTGTACAAACCATAGCATACATCGAGATTCTAACTGCACTAGCATAAGGAACATTTCTCATATCCTCCATCTATGAAGGAGACTTCAAATAATCTGCAATAGATCCTCATCATAACATGAGCAGTCAATGGTCTACAAGATGCCATGCTAAATCTCTCCAACATAGAATTTGCATACTTACTCTAGCCTAACCAAAGTTTTTTTGTTTTCTTTGTCTCTTTTGATTTCCATCCCTAGAATGTACCTAACCACCCCTAAATATTTCATTTCAAACTATGCTGAAGGCTAAGACTTCAAATCAGAAATCAAAATTTTACCATTCCTAATGAACAACATATCATCAACATACAATGCAATAATGAAGATGCGATCATTATCTATCTAAAAGGAAACACAATGATCTGATTTTAATATCAGAAATCCCAAACTCAACACAAAGGCATCAAATTTTTGGTAACACATCCTAGGAGATTGTTTCAAACCATACAAAGACTTTTTCAACTTGCAAACCAAATTTTATTTATATTTTACCATGTAGTGCTCGGACTGTGACATATAAATCTCTTCCTCCAAGTCACCATGAAAAAAAGTTGTCTTCACATCCATCTGTTCAGCTTCTAAATCATATGCTATAGCAAGTGATAACAAGAATTTAATAGATGTCAGCTTTGCAAAAGGAGAGAAAATCTCACCATAATCTATTCTCTCGACCTGGGAATACCCCTTCATGACCAACTTTGCCTTAAACTTATTATCACTTCTATCTAAATCAAATTTATTTTTGAACACCCATTTGCATCCAACAAGTTTATGTCCATTAGGCAAGGGCACCAAATTCCAAGTATTATTTTTTTAAGGAAGCCATCTCTTCTTCTATGGCCTCTTTCCAAGAATTTGCATCACTCATACTCATAGCCTCCCTTATGATCCTAGGCTCATTAGTGTTAGAAATCAAAGAAAAAATACAACTGGAATCATGTAATGAATAACCAAACCTATCAGGTTGCCGCCTTATCTGTGTGCACCTCCTCAAAAACATGAGGTTGAGGTTCTTCTTCTTCTTCTTCTAAACTTTCTAAGCTACTAGAGCTCTCCTCATCATTAGGTTCAATAGGTGTTTTTGATTCAACTTTCTCAGGGGTGGAAGGAAGTTGAACCACATCCTCTTTTTTCTCTTCTTTCTCTAGCTACAGAACAGAAGAAGGATTGATTTCTCTGAATATCACAATTCTAGTGTATAGAACCCTTTCAACCATTAGATCCCAAAGCTTGTACCCTTTCACACTAATGCCATAACCTATGAAGATACACTTCACTGCCTTGTTCTCCAACTTAGACCTTTTCTCCTTAGGCACATGTGCAAGTGCACCACAACCAAATACTTGAAGTTGTCTCAATGAGGGATTTTTACCTAACCACACCTCCATGGGTGTCTTCTCAACAAGCACTGAAGTAGGAGACCTGTTTACTAACTTGCAAGTGGTAGCAATAGCTTTGGCCAAAAATGTTTGTTCAAGGCTAGCTCCACTAAGCATACTCCTAGCCCTCTCCATCAACATCTTGTTCATCCTCTCTACAACTCCATTCTGCAAAGGGGTATATAGAGTTGTTTAGTTCCTCTCAATCCCATGTTCTTTATAGAACTTGCTGAAATATGCTGAACAAAACTCACTACCATTGTCAGTCTTCAAACACTTAATCTTTTTATCCATCTAATTCTCTACAAGAGCTTTAAACTCACTCAACCAACTAAAGACTTTAGATTTACTTCTAAGGAAATAGACCCATGTCCTTCTATTGTAGTCATCAATGAATGATACAAAATAAATAGATTTAGCAATCAAAGGAACATTAATAGGAAAAAACACATCAAAATGAATTAAGTCCAACACCCCAAAAGATTAATGAGAACTCATATAAAACTGATCATAGTTTTACTTTCCATAAATGTAATGCTCGTAAAAATCAAACTCAAGATTAGAATCATTCATACCCTTAACAATATTTTTATTCTTCAAGGCTCTAAAACCCTTCTTACCAATTTGACCAAGTCTTTGGTGCCATAAAATTTTCTTCTTAGCTATAAGTTTCATCTCAATTAAATGAGCACCCTTAGGTACCTAGAAAGCACAACCATCAGAAGTAGATGCAACATGCTTCCTCATTATTGATTAGAATGGTAAGGATGAAGACTCTAAAGTTTTGTTGTTCAAAACTGAAGAACTATTTCACTACACTATGAATGCATCTAGCTTGAATAGAGTGCCAATTTGAACACCCTTAACTTGCACCATAGCTCCTCTAGTCATCTTGCATCCTCCTTTCAAGCAAACAACCTACACACCCACATTAGTCAACTTATAGATAACAAGTTCCGTGCCAAACCAAGGATATGCCGAATGCCATTGATCGCCTTCACTTGTCCATCAAAAAATCAAATCAAGACTCTTTCACGGCCAACAATCTTCAGATGAAAGTCATCACCCAAGTACATGTTCCTACTGTCATATTCTTCATACTTTATAAACCAACCCTGATAAGAGGTCATGTGAAAAGATGCACCAGAAAGAAATAATCCACACATCTTCTAATGCATGCATTTCTAAGGTAGTGACAAATGCTTCTTCATCATCCTAAGAGGATTTATCAGAATTTGAATCATACTTCTTCTTTTTCTTCTTCTCTTCCTTGCACTCCTTGCGGAAGTGACCAGGTTTTCCATATTTCCATCACAAAGACTTGGACTTTCCAGGAGACTTGGATCTCCCATGGGATTTGGATCTTCCTTTTTGTCCTTTTTCTTTCCTTTGTCTTTTGATCGACCACAAACTGCGAGAGCCTCCTTAGCTATTTCAAAAGATTTTCTCAACATCTCTTTAGACAATAATAATGCAACCACTTGATCCATCTTAATGGTGGTAGTGGTACTCCAAATGGCCATAACAAGGTGATCCCACAAATCCAGCAAAGAACATAGCAATGTCATACACCGATCCTCCTCCATCTTCACACCAACGAAGCTCAACTAGAAAACAAGCATGTTAAAACTGTTCAGGTGATCTGTGACAAATCCTCCATCTTTCATACTCAAAGAGTACATCTTCTTCCTTGGGAACAACTTATTTACCAGGGATTTAGCCTGATAAATTTGACCAAGTTTAGTCCACAAGTTTGCCACTATAGTCGAGCTTCATGGACATTTAATAAAATGGAGTCAACCAAACATAGTCTTATCAAACCCTTAGCCTTCCAATCCATCAGATCCCAGTCTTCTTGTTTCATGCCTAATGGAATATTTCCAAATACTGCAAGTCATAGATCTCTGTCAACCAACATGTCTTCCATCTTGAGTTTCCATAACTCAAAGTTGCCTCTGTTAAACTTTTAAACCTCTATCCTCCCAGATGTGCTCACCATCTCTTTCTTGTAACAATTTTTTTAAAATCCTCTACACAAGATCCCACTCAAACAAAGATTAGTTCATAAAACCCTCTACCATATAACTAAAACCAAAGGTAATCAGACTCTGATACTAACTGAAAAGAAGCAAGGTACACAGAAACAATTTCCTACACTTATCTAATGAAGAGAGATATGCAAATTTTTATCTTTTAACAATTACATAAGTGAGATCACATAAAAGAGAAGATAAAAAAACATAAAAAACAATTACAAATGCTCACAACACAAGATATACATGGAGAAAACCCTTTCAGGTGAAAATCCCAAACTCCAAAGCACAACCCAGTGTATTATTCAGTAATCAATAAAGGTTACAATACACTTCTAGAGCTAAGCTCTCATAGGATTTCAGAAATGTCATTAATATAGAGTAATTCTGGAAGGATAAATATACCTACAAAATGAACCATATGAACTACTCCCACAAGCACCTTATTTATAGAGAGATACAAACATGAAGGAAGCTTTTAGAGCAAGCAATAAGAGATGGGAGTCCAAATCCATGTGGCACACTTTTCCAACACATGTTTTACTTCTATGACACTTGTACAATATTCCCTTACACCTCTTACAACCTTCCATACATGGGCGCCCCAAATTTTCCCAAAATAGGTATGACAAATGCTATTACATCATCATAAAATTTGTCATATATGACAACACTTATAGGTATAAGAGAATTTGTCATAACTAAATATTAATAAATGACTCTCTTACAACCTATCATATCCAAAACTTGGTCACCCCAAAATGGGCTAATTCAAAGATGCCTTTTACAGTGTCATAAATGCAAATGACACTTGTCTCATCCCTCCTATTTCTAGCTCTTACAATGTCATAGAATCTGTCATAGTTATTGCATGTCATAAACTATTAGGAAATGTGTCTCAACCTTGCAACTACAAAAGGTTACTATTCTTCCTAGTTTTTGTCTTTTCGAATACCCTTTATCTTGAAGAATGGTTTAGAACTTTCAAAGATTCAAAAGGGGATAAAAATGATAGGGCTTACTATTTTTAGTAACTCTAAATTTGAGCTTAAATGGACCCAAAATTTTCACAAAAGGTTTGGAACTATCAAGTAAACATCTTGGGTGAGTTTTGACTCAAGATCATACATGGATTGCAAGATATTAAAGTTTCCATTTTTTGAAACTTGAGAAAAAGTTTCAAACTTAGATTTGAGGCACTTAGAGGTCCCTAAATGCCACAAAAGTTTTTGTAATTGGACAATCCAATTATATATTTATAGATCTCTTCACAATCTTTTTGATGCATCAAATAGTTCATCAATCAGACACTCAGATCAAAAATTATGACCTCCAGAAGTTGGACCTCCTATTTTGGGAAATGTCAAAACATGTTGGACACTTAAAAGAAATGTAAAGGGGAGAGTTACAAATGTTGGTGTGTGATTTGGCACATCACAAGGAATATTTGATTGAAGATAACTTGGGTGCCACTTTTGGGTGGTTTTTTGGCTCATGGTTTTGTAGTTTCCATTGACGGTTTACTATATTGTATCTCCTATATATCAGAAGCTTGAGATAGAGGTTGTGTGTAAGAGTCTTATAGATGTTGAGTTACCTTCAGATCTCTAGTTGGTTATAATCCTATGAAAGATGACTCTGTAAGTATATTGTAATCTTCTTGATTCCTAAATAATATATTGGATAGCTTTAGAGTGTGGGTTTTTTTACTCGAAAGGGTTTTCCCACATATATCTTGTGTTGTGAGCATTGCACTTGTTTTTGATGCATTGTTACCTTTCTGTTAATGTGCATCTCATAATATACAATTATAAAAGATAAAAATTTTCAAAAATCTTTCCATAGTAGATTAGTGTAGGAAGTATTTCCTCATACCTTACTTCCTTTCAGTTGGCATCAGAGCCTAATCACCTTTGGTTCTAGTTGTTGGGTAGAGGGTTTTTGAGCTGATCTTTATTTGAGTAGGAGCTTGTGTAGAGGATTTTGAAATCTTTGTTGTAGGAAAGAGATGGCAAACACATCTAGGAGGTTTGATATAGAGAAGTTCAATATCAGGCAACATTGAGTTATGGAAACTCAAGATGGAGGACTTATTGGTGCATAGAGATCTATGGCTTGTAGTATCTGGAACCATGCCATAAGGCATGAAACAAGAAGATTTAGATCTTATGGATTGGATGACTAAGGGTCTGATAAGACTCTACTTGGTTAATTCAATGCTCTTGAATATCCATGAAGAGAAGACTACAAAAGACCTTTGGAAGAAGCTTGGAGATGTTTATCAAGCTAAATCCATGGTGAACAAGTTATTTGTAAGAAAGAAATTGTATTTTGTGAGGATGGAAGATGGAGGATATGTTGTTGATCACTTAAATACATTCAATATGCTTGTTTCCCAGTTGACCTCTATTGGTGTGAAGATGGAGGAGGATGATCGATGTATGAAATTACTTTGTTCCTTACTAGGTTCATGTCTGATCACCTTGTTATGGCCATTAGGAGTACCACTACCACCTTCAAGATGGGTCAAGTGGTTTCTTCATTGTTGTGTGGAGAGATTCAAAGAAAGTCTTCTAAATTGGATAAGGAGACTCTTATGGTTCATGGTAGATCTAAAGAGATGAGAAAGAAAAAAGATAAGAAGGAAGTAAAAGGAAGATCCAAATCCCATAGGAGATCTAAGTCTTGAAAAGTCCAAGTCTCTATGTTGGAACTGCAGCAAACCTAGTCACTTCCGCAAGGATTACAAGGAGGAGAAGAAGAAAAAGAAGAAGAACTATGATTTAGATTCTGACAAGTCCTCTCAGGATGATGGAGAAGTGTTTGTCACTGCCTTGGCAATGCACACATTAGAAGACATGTGGCCTATTGACTCGGATGCATCTTTTCAAATGACCTCTCATCAAAGTTGGTTTTCAAAGTATGAAGAATATGATAGTGGGAAGGTGTACTTGGGTGATGCCTCTCACCTAAAGATTGTTGGTAATGGAAGAGTCTTGATTCAATTCCTTGATGGATGAGTGAAGGGAATTAACAATGTTCTTAATATCCCTTGTTTGGAATGGAACCTACTATCTTTAAGTAAGTTGAATGATGTGGGTGTGAAGGTTGTTTTCTCTAATGGAGGATGCAAGATGACTAGAGGAGCTATGGTGCTTGCTAAGGGTGTTTGGATTGGCACTCTATTTCAACTTAATGCATGTGTGGTTCAGTGCAATAGTGCCTCTGTCTACAAGAAGAGAACTTCATAGTCTTCATCCTCACCATTGGAACTAGCAGTGAAGGGGATTGTTGGATCTAATTTTGATGGTCATGCTTTCTGGATACCTAAGGGTGCTCATTCTATGGAGATGAAACTTCTAGCTGAGAAGACAATGTTATGGTACCAAAGGCTTGGCCACATTGGTGAAAAGGGTTTGAGGACCCTGAAAAATAAAAATCTTGTTGAGGCTATGAATGATTGTAACCTTGAGTTTGATTTTTGTGAACATTGTATTTATGGAAACCAAAACCGTGTTTAGTTTTATTTCAATTTGTACAAATCTTTTGAGGTGTTGCACTTGATTCATTCTGATGTATTTGGTCCTGTTAATGTTCCTTTGATTTCAAAATCTATTTACTTTATTTCATTCATAGATGATTACATTAGAAGGACATGGGTGTATTTCCTTAGAAGAAAATCTAAAGTCTTTAGTAGATTCAAAGAGTTCAAAGCTCTTGTAGAGAATCAGAAGGATAGAAAGATTAAGTGTTTAAGGAATGACAATGGTGGTGAGTTTTGTTCAGTAGATTTTGACAAGTTTTGTAAAGAACATGGTATTGAGAGGCACAAGACAACTTTGTATACCCCTCAACAAAATGGAGTTGTAGAGAGAACAAAAAAAATGTTGATGGAGAGGGCTAGGAGTATGCTAAGTGGAGCTAGCCTTGAACAAAAGTTTTGGGCTGAAGCTGTTGCTACCACTTGTTACATAGTTAACAGGTCTCCTACATCAGCGCTCATTAGTAAGACACTTATGGAGGTGTGGTCTAGTAAAAAAACCTTCATTGAGAAACTTTTGAGTATTTTGTTTTGAGGCATATGCACATGTGCCTAAGGAGAAGAGGTCTAAGTTGGAGAACAAGGATATGAAGTATATCTTCATCGATTATGGCATTAGTGTGAAAGGGTATAAGATTTTAGATCTAATGGCTGAGAGAGTTTTGTATAGAAGAAGTGTGATCTTTAGAGAGCTCAATCCTTATTCTATTTCTCTACCACTAGAAAAAGAAGAGAAGAAAGAGGATGTGGTTCAACTTTCTTCCATCCCTGAGAAAGTTGAACTGAAGACACCTATTTGACTTGATGATGAGGAGAGCTCTATTAGCTCTAAAATTTCAAAAGAAGAAGAAGAAGAACCTCAACCTCAACTTTTGAGGTGGTCCATGCAGATAAAATGACAACCTAGTAGGTTTGGTTATTCATTGCATGATTTCAATTGTATTTATCCTTGAATTTCTAACACTGATGAGCCTAGGACCATAAGGGAGGCTATGGGTATGAGTGATGCATATTCCTGGAAAGAGGCCATGGAAGAAGAGATGGCTTCCTTGAAGAAAAATAATACTTGGGATCAGGTGCCCTTGCTTGATGGATGCAAAACTATTGGATGCAAATGGGTGTTCAAGAAGAAGTTTGGTTCAGATGGCAATGTTGAGAAATTTAAGGCAAGGTTGGTCACAAAGGGTTATTCCCAGGTTGAGGGAATAAATTATGTTGAGATTTTCTCTCCCGTTGCAAAGATGACATCTATTAGATGAATTCTTGTTATCACTTACTGTAACATATGATTTAGAAGTTGAACAGATGGATGTAAAGACAACTTTCCTTGATGGTGACTTGGAGGAAGAAATGTATATGTCACAGCTAGAGTACTACATGGTAAAAGGTAAAGAAAATCTAGTTTCCAAGTTGAAAAGGTCTTTGTATGGTTTGAAGTAATCTCCTAGGATGTGGTACAAAATATTTGATGCCTTTGTGTTGAGTTTGGGATTTCTAAGATTGAAATCAGATTATTGTGATTATTACAAAATGGATAATGATCACATTCTCATTATTATAATATACGTTGATGATATGTTGTTCATTAGGAATGGTAAAAGTTTGATTTATGATTTGAAGTCTCAGTTGTTAGTATAGTTTGAGATAAAAGATCTAGGGGCAGCCGGGTACATTCTTGGAATGGAAATCAGAGGAGACAAAGCTAACAAAAAACTTTGGTTAGGACATAGTAAGTATGTGAACACCATGTTGGAGAGATTTAGCATGGAAACTTGTAGACCATTGACAATTCTTGTTATGATGGGGACAAAGTTATCTATTGTATATTGTCTAAAGTCTCATTTAGAGATGGAGGATATGAGTAGAGTTCCTTATGCTAGTGCAGTTGGTAGCTTGATGTATGCTATGGTCTATACAAGACCAGACATTGCCCAAGCAGTGGGAGTCCTTAGTCATTTTATGGCTAATCCTGGATGAGTACATTGGGATTTAGTGAAGAGAGTGTTTAGGTATATGCGAGGTACTTCTAAGTATTCCTTATGTTATCATGGTTATCCTATAGGACCTCAACATTCAATTCGTATTCGAGGATTTGTTGATTCAGATTGGGCAGGTGACATTGACAACAAGAGATCCACTAGTGCTTATGTGTTCACTATGTTTGGTGATGCTATTAGTTGGATGAGTAAGATGCAACCTATGGTCACTTTGTCCACTACTGAAGCTGAGTACATGGCAGAAAATCATGCTTGTAATGAAGCCATTTGGATTAATAGATTGTGTTTTGATGTTGGTTTTGATGTAGAGAGGATTACTATTTGTTGTGACAGTCAAAGTGCCATATGTTTGGTAAAAAATCCTAATTTCCATGGGAGGACTAAGCATATTGATGTCCAATACCATTTTGTTCATGACATAGTAGAGGATGGGAAGGTAAACTTGGAGAAAGTTGCAACTTTGATGATTGTTGCAGATTCCTTAACAAAAGCTGTGAGCTTAGAGAAGTTAAGATGGTGTTAGGAGTCTATGGGCCTCTCATCCCCTAGCAATTAAATCATGGTGTTGATACTCCCTTTTCTCTTGCAAGGTGACCAACAAGTGGGAGAATGTTAGGAAAGGTGTCTCAACCTTGCAACTACAAAAGGTTACTATTCTTCCCAATTTTGGTCATTTCGAATACCCTTTATCTTGAAGAATGGTTTATAACTTTTAGAGTTTCAAAAGGGGCTAAAAAATGGTAGAGATTACTAGTTTTAGTAACTCTACATTTGAACTTGGATGGACCCAAAATTTTCCCAAAATATGCAGAAGTGTCAAGTAAACATCTCAGGTGACTTAAATCAACTCAAGGTCATACCTGGATTCGAAGATATTAAAGTTTCCATTTTTTGAAACTCTTGAAAAAAGTTTTGAACTCAGATTTGAGGCACTTAGAGGTCCCTAAATGCCCTGAAAGTTGTCGTAACCGGCGAAGTAGGTTCGTCAATCAGACACCCAGATCCCAATTTATGACCTCTGAAAGTTGGACCTCCTATTTTGGCAAATGTGAAAACATGTTGGACACTTAAAAGAGCTGTAAAGGGGAGAGTTACACATGTTGGTGTGTGATTTGGCACATCACAAGTCATATTTGATTGGAGAAAATTTTGGGCGCCACTTTTGGGTGGTTTTTTGGCTCATGGTTTTGTAATTACCATTGACGGTTTACTGCATTGTATGTCCTATATATCAGGAGCTTGAGATAGAGGTTGTGTGTAATATAGTCTTATAGATGTTGATTTACCTCCAAATTTATGGTTGGTTATACTCCTATGAAAGCTTTCTCTGTAAGTATATTGTAATCTTTTTGATTCTTGAATAATATATTGGGTGGCTTTAGAGTGCAGGGTTTTTTACCTGAAAGGGTTTTCCCCACGTATATCTTGTGTTGTGAGCATTGTACTTTTTTTATGCATTGTTACCTTTATGTTAATGTGCATCTTGTTGGTCATGATGTTAGTCACAAACAAACATAGAATAAAAGTACACATTAACCTTTATTCATCTTGAAAGATACAGTGAATTCAAAGAATTCATGATCCCAAGTCTCCGGTGATTAGGTCTTAATCGACTGACGTTACTCAGTGGTTAATGTGAGTTGCTGTTTCCATTTTGGGGCCTTACGTGAAAATGCACTATCATCATGAAGTTCCTGCAGAAATTCCTTATAGAGAAGTCAAATTATGCAGGTATTTGATGAAAAGAGGTAAAACACATAGATCTTTGCATGATATTTTCAATTGTGCATGCTTAGTGTTCAAATATGCTAAATATTTACGATTATCTACGAGATGTCTGCATATTTTGGGTTGTTTGCTTAAGATTATCAGTTTATTTGCAATTGTGATAGTGAGATGCTCTGAAATTGAAAGAAATTAAAGGAAATACTTCTAATTAAGTTGAACCTTTAGCTTTTGATCCACATACATGCTTAATACTGTCACGAGGAGAAGAAATCAAACCATATGTTCACCAAGACATTCCACAGCTAGATACAGTCGATACGAACTTCAGAGGGAAATGAATGAAAACAATACATGCAACATGATGAGCAATCCAAGGGACGCAGCAAATCAAAGCATATATCCAGAATTCAAACATAGATTACTCAAGATTTACTAAGATTTGTAATTGGAATACGCTTCTCTTTCATTAAGTATGCAAAAGACATGTACATATACAGCAACTTTGAAATAAGTCCTGAATATTTCAGCAATCAGATTTCAATTAAGTTTTGAATGAATATAACAAGGCATTCCACCACCTTTTATAGAATAAGGTGAGGAATCCGTTACAAAAGATCCACGGATCTGATTTATCAATACAAATCAATGGTCATCACTTCATGACTTGTCAATTTTACAAAAAGGCACAAGTTGCCAGCTGGCAACTATCTATACTGCATATGCAAAATGTTCCCCTTCATGATGTATCTTCATCATGCTCTTCATCTGATGCATGCGGGTCATCATCATGTGCATCGCTTTCTGAACTTTCGCTATCCGGATGATGACGCTGCTTCATATGGGGCTGCATGCTGCTCTGGATTTGTTCGTATGACTGCACAACTTGGTCTATTCCTCCGCCATCTTGAGTCTTTGCCTTGATGATGGCGTGTTTGTGCGCTTCATACTTATCTCTGCTGTTGTCCAGCTTATTCTTTCTGTCCTGCAGTGTCTCATTATAGGTCTCCATCTTGACCTTGATCTTCATCATTTTATTTATTATTTCTTCTGTCAAGTGGACTAGCGGACCATCATCTTCCACTTGGAAGTTATTACACAGAGCCTTGAGGGCAGAATCTTCATCTTGATTCTCTATCTTCCCTTCCACCTTGCCCTCCAATGCTTCGAGCATGTCTGCTTCAATGCCCATTAAATCGCGTAGCCTCATGCTGATCTCCCTCAGCTTATTATTGCATCTCTTGAGGACTCCGCATTCGAACTGTACATCCTTATACCAGATATCCACTAATAATGCAGTATTATTATTTAACACCTGCTTACTGATAAGCAGTTGTGGATTTATCTTCCTTATTTCGTCCAGCAGGCTGAGGACTTTCTCTAGTTTATAAGACCTTTTTCCAGTCTGCATCTGCAACCTGTCCACCTTGGTTTTGGAGTAACTTAGGATGCTCCACCTCTTCAAAGAACCCTTCATTATTTCTATAGCATCATCCAATGTGGATGACACCCATTTTCTGATTACGGACACCTCATGTTTCATGAGGTCCAGTTTATTTACCTCCTCCTGAGAAATGGCAGTCAATGGGACTGCAGCTTCACCTGTGGTATCCTCAGGGTTGGTTAAACCCTTAATGTAAGCATGCAACTGAGCAATGTGCTCTTTATGTTGCTTATTCTTCTCCTTCTCTCTTTTCACTTTCTGAATTAGAGAGTCTATAATGTCTTTTCCCTCCTGACCTTCCTGCTCTTCGTTGGCAAAACCCAAATCAACTGTGCTTATCTGGAACTCATCCACAGTGATTTTGCCTTTCTCTTTCTCTACGGCAGGCACAACAATTTGTGCGGTCCTTCTCCCTGTCGCCGGATCTCTTTTGATGGCCAAAGTCATCCTGGCCTTCCTCCTAGGTTTCATTATATCTGCGGCGAACAGGGTGGAGACGTCGAATTCCTGAATCTCCAGTTCCTCCTCAACATTCACTTCCTTTTCTAACCATGGAGGCACCTGATCATGCTTCTCAGCATCATGATGCTGTTCACCTCTATCTCCTGTTTCTACCAACAAGCGTTGTGGAGATGGTGACTTTTCTTTTTCTGGCTCTTGATGCTCGCCTTGCTGCTGTTGATCCTGAGGCGCCTCCTCCTGTTGAGGAACTTCTTTTTCCGGGGGAGCATCTTCTCTGTGTGGGGAACACTGCGGTGTACCTATAGGTAGATCATGATGATCATGATCTTTTTCCTTCGTTATTTCATCTGTCCTCAGTTCTTCCCCCTGTGGAGGTTGATCATCCTCCTTTTTCTTTTCTACTTCTGGTGGTATGTTGACCACCTTTGATATTGTAGGATCTACCTGAGGTGATGGCATCTGCTCTGCAGCGGCTATTTGCTCTGTACCTGCAGCATCCACCTCTTGTGCCTTATCAGCAGGATCCTCCATCGCTTCTTTCTTCTCATCATCAGCCTTTGATTCTTGGACCTCTACTATAGCAGGTCCTGCTGATGTATCCTATGGGCTTTGTTGGCCTGATTCAAGAGCATGGCCCTCTGCTTCGGCCATCTCTATCTCCTTTGTCAGGTGGCCCTTATCAGGTGATCCTGCTGGCTGTTCAGGACTTGCATCCTGCTTCTCTGTTAAGTCTACCACTGCAGGACTTGTCACCTCGGCAATCAGTGTGTCCAGCGCTATGTCCTGAGCTACCTACTCCGGGCTCTTCTCTGGTTCTGGGCTCTTTTCTTGCTCCGCCTCTGCTTGTTTCATCTCTTCAAGCACTGTTTGAACCGTTGGAGGCTTGTGAGGAGCCACACTGATGCCAGCAGCTGCAAGTGTTTCCATTTCTTGTGCAGCTACATCCTGCACCACCTCATCGTCAGACAAGTTTATTGTCTCGTCTAGCGAGACATGCTTTTTTGCTTGTGCCTGAGATGTTTCCTTTTGTTGCTCTTCTGCAAGTTCTGTTTTGAACTTGACAATGGTAGGAAGTGGAACATTGTGCTGAAGTTCCTTCTGCACTTCACTACCTGCCCCTTGTACTTGCACTGGGGGTTGACTCATCTCACCTCTCATGGAGGTTCTTGGTCTCTTCGGTGTGGTAGGAACCAACACCTATGGAGCTCTCCTCTTTCTTCTTATTACTAGTGGAGCTTTCTCCTCTTCTTCAGGCTCTTCCTCCATGAGGATATCCTTGCCTGGTTGTCTGGATGATTGACCCACTTCTTGGGTCTCTGTGGTTCTAGCCTCTGCTGTCTTGGCTTTCTTGGGCTTGGGAGGAGAATCTGATTCTGATCCTGATCTGGCTACCTCCTCAGCCGGGAATACTGCCCTTTCAATTATGACCCCTTTGGGTCCCTTTTCCACCTTCTTGCCCCTTGGGGCTCTCTTGCTTGGCTGCTGTGGTGGAGGAATCCTCTCTCCTTTGGTCTTCCGCTTCTCCAGCAGGAAGTCATCATATTCGTCTGCAGGGATGTCCTGCCCTTTCTTTTTGTTGTCCACCGTGATGGCAACACCCTTTTTCTTCAATGCCTCTACCTGTGCATCTACCCAAGCTTGGGTCAAGTGTATGGTTCTGGCAAAGAATGGGTCCAAGGACATATCCTCCTGCATGGTGAGGTCAGGGGCAGAAATGGTATCATTGTATATCTTCTTCTGCTCATATTCATCTGCCATGATGTTGCCATCATCACCCTTCAGCTGCTGAGAGAGGGGTATGCAGTCAAATGTCCTGATCTGGTTCAGAGTCAACCTCTGATACCTCCTCCTCCTGGCCTCTGCCTCATCCTTGCAGTCAGCCCAAAAATCTTCTAGGTGCCTCTGGTGAATAGGCTTTCCTAGGATCTTATGCATTCGGCCATAAGGATCATATGGTCTCGTTACTAGGAAGTGTAGTAGATTCATTTTGTTCAGAGTGACCATCACCTTCTTAATATTATCCGAGTCAGGGCACATATAGTTGCCGATGCTGACTGGGAACAAAATTGGTGGCAGCTTCTTGGCATCCTTATACATCTGTATGATGGTGGAGCCCTGCCTGATAAATTCCATTAAAACTACTACATCAGTAGGATATCTTGGCAGCATCAGGGGATGCCCTTCAAAACCTTCTATCCTGATGTAGGAAAAGGTGGCAAATTGGATGTACCATGCCCCATGCCTATATACTGCCTCCTGAGCTTCCATGCTCAGTCTTTTTGTCCTGTCATCTTCCATGGTCCTTACCAGATGCATAGAGAATGCATCATTGACCAGTTTATAGTCCTTGATGTAATTAGTTCTTTGCAGCTGGGGATGATGATCCCAGATATAAGTTGCATTTGTGCCTGTTAGCTTCCCATCTGTGGTCAAGGCATCAAACGTACCTCTATATGCACAGGAATAAACAATGTAAGAGGTCATATAGAAGGCACAATCTGAACCTCCTAGGTTCAGCAGCTGCTCATGCAGAGCATCACTTATGATTTGGCCCCACAGTGGCTTGATGTCTGCATATAGGTACATCATTATTATGCCGTACATCCAGTCTCTGAATTCTCCAGTATAGGCTGGCCAGTCACCCTGTTCAGTAGGGCAATCACATACTGATATTCCTCATTAAAATCAAACTTGAACATGTGCACAGGGAGCTTGGCCGCTGCATTATATGTGCTGTTCTCGGCCCACCAAGCATACATATTCTTTCTGGCCGTCTTCTTGTTGGCCTCATATTCTCTTTCAGACTTCTTCAAGTCTACACTCTTTACCTTGCTGCCCATTGGCAGTCCAAATGTTTGGGATAGACCTTTGATGGACAGGTCTGCATACACCCTCGCATGCTTCACCACCTGCCTCGTCTGAGGGTTGTAGTTCCGGGCGCACTCAATAACCAGCTCCGGAGACTCCATGGAGTAGGGGAAGCCAGCAGCGTTCCACATGCCGGATACAAACACGGCGTCCAATACTAGACTCTTATCTTGTCCATCATTCAGCTTGGCTGACCAAGCTTCCAGGTTGGTACTCCCCTGATGGGTATCTGTAATTGCCCCAAATTTAAACAGGACCCCTCTCTGTGAAGAGAACATAGGCCTACTGAATTCCTCTTGATTCTTGACTGAGCATTTTTTAGCCATGGGTACCTGCAATTAACAATCATTTCTTCTCACAACAGGATACGCATGTATACATATTGCAAATATCATGCCTACTGCATCAATTTCACATTACCTGCTCACATGGATATATAACCAGAACTTACAACATTATTTAGAAACAACATGATGAGGGTTTCATTTCACTTACCTGGTTATGCAGATTTCTTTCTATACCAGTATATCGTTGAGATGCTCTTAATTTGGCTGCTGATCACCTTCCTTCCTTAGTTTATGAGCTCCAGTCGCGCAACGGTAGTTGTTATGCAGAAATGGAGGCTGGTGCTCTGTAAAACAATTTTAACGCAGGTAAATGTAACAATGGCGGTTGAATTACCTTTTAACATCGCAGTTAGGGTAAACTTAGGGTAACTCTGACAAGTTAGATCGCCATCTTTGATCATTCGTGAGAAAACTCAGGATCTCGCCAGACGTTTCATTGGGTTCCGGGGTCGGCGGGAATCACCTACCATATCTGCGCGCATTTAATGGCAATGGCAGCAAAGGGAGCGTGGGGATATTCATACAACAAGATATCATGAGGGCAGGATGATATTTCACAAATATCAGGTTGAGCTTCAATATCATCCTCCCTAGTCTTGAAATTTTTATCGCGACAAAATTCGGGTGACAACGCACCTTTGTTTTCATTTTAGCACATCAGGAGGATATTTCGTTCGATCGGGTGATATTTCAAAATATGATGATGACCTTCAAACTTACTCATTCTCCTTTCAGAATATCAGGATGACGTCATCATGATATTTGTTCTTCGTATTGGAAATGTCTTATGACGTCATCGTCACATTGGGTGAACATGATCATGTTTACAAAATATCCTGTCGAAATGTAAATATGATGATGATGTCATCAGGATGTTTGTTAAGGGTGATATTTTGCATCAGGATGATATTAACGAATATCGGGTTATTTTCAAAATATGATGCTCGCGATACAAAAGACCGTTCGACGAGGAAGACTAACTATCACTTAAAGTTGACGTCCAGATATTTGAACCGCAGGATATTATCGGGGGAACGTTTCAAATATGATGACGATGTTCTTCAAACAGCATAACTGAGTTTATCAAATATGACCCTCTTCTTGCGAATATCAGGTTTGACCAAGACTTTAACTGTTCATAACTCTCACATCCTGATGAATATCAAGGTGATGTAAAAGGCAAACCTGCATGAATTTTAATGCTCTTTCAGAATATGTTGTCATATATATGAAATACAAATTTTGACAGACTGACCTCGTATTGGGGCTTACCTCATCTTGACTCCACATGATGATGAACATGACTGATTTTACCAAACCGCTAGAAAGCAGACAACACAAGCCAAAAGAAAAGTTGGGTCCCTGTTTTGCCAAGTCAAAATGGGGCGTGTTGTGTAACCACACAACAACTTGCCACCAAAGAAAATAAACAAATTCCAATAACTCAAGTGATGTGATCACATTTATCTATAGTGTTCTAACTCTGTCTAAGTGTAAGCATCATAATCCTCTGAATGATAAAATTTCATTATGGTGATAAAGCTAACAAAGGATCAGGTGTGTGCATATGATTAATTATCCTCATCTTGAAAGTAAGTTGAAAACATAAGTAATTGGTGTTAAACTACATAGTTGGGGATCGTCCCTCATAGCCAACCTGGATAGAGCCTTGCTGCCAGTAGGCGTCTATAGCCCCGGCAAGGTTATCTATACAATCTCCCTAAGTAGAGCCCCACTGCCAGCAGGCGTCCATAGCCCCGATAGAGTTACTTAGATGGCCTAATTCTATTTCTTTTCTGATTTTTTCTTTAAAAATTTATATTTGATATCATCACGTCAGCTCATTTGTACAAGGTATAGTCACTTGCAGCTTTAGGTTGGAGATTGTATTGGTAGCAAGGGAGTCCCTTTAGATTTTTCACTTAACACCTATACTAGTGTGTTCAACAAACCCAAGGCTGTTAGGTGTTTCATTGTGATGGATTCGCATTGACCAAGAAAAAGCACCCTGATGAAAAGATATCACAAACCTGATCATGAATATTTCTTAGAATGAATCATAACCTATGTTTAAATGTGATCTCATCATCTGAATCTCGACAACTTAATTATTTTCTAGGGTGATGAAGTGCATCATCCTGACTTACCAGAACAAGGTCCCAACCAACAAAACAACACACACAACAAATGAACTGTACAAACAACTATACAAATATACAATATGATACATATGACTGTTATGAAGTCATTCAGGCCTGGAAATAATGTTTGAGGAATTGTCCATTGACTGGCAACGGGACATCCTCACCTGTCAGGTTCTTAAGCCTATAAGTGCTGTCTCCTAAAATTTTAGAAATCTGAAAGGGACCTATCCATAATCTATCAAACTTACCATGGTCACCTTTCTTTTCATGGGCTTTATCCCACATCAAGACTAAATCCGATATCCTGAAAGCTTTAATTCTGGCTCTTTTGTCAAACCAGTGTTTGACAACAGCCTGATGTTTTGCAAATTGGTCAATCGCTTGACTTTGTTTCTCTTCCAGGTGCATCAACTGAAGCAACCTGACTTCCTGTTTATTATCTATGCCTAGATACTCTTGGGCAAACTGTAGAGTAGGAATTTTCAAGTTTACAGGGAGGATAGGATCTACCCCATATACTAGTTGGAAGGGTGAGTTTCCTAATGCAATTTTCATTCTAGTTCTATCTACCCATAAGGCATATTTCAGAAATGAATTCCATTCCCTGGGATTTTTCTCTATCAATTTTCTTATGATACTCAGTAAATTCTTGTTGGTGGATTCTGCTAATCCATTTACCTGGGGATAGTAGTTGGATGAGAACTTAAGTATGATCCCATGATCAAAAGCCCAACTTGACAATTTGGTGGAAATGAAGGCGGAACCATTATCACTTACCAATGTATAGGGAGTTCCATACCTGGTGATAATGTTGCTTTCCAGAAATTTGATGACATCATCTGCAGTGTAGGTTTTGCTGCTGATAGCCTCAGTCCATCTGGTACAATAATCAGTAATTGTTAGGACATACCTATGGCCTGAGGAAGACGGAGGATTGATCGGTCCTATGAAATCCATGCCCCACTGTGCAAATGGGCGCTCTTCCATCACTGGCTGCAATGGTTGTGCAGCATATTTCTCTCTGTTGGCAGCAACCTGGCAAACATGACAACATTTAACATGATCAGCCGTGTCTTTAAAAATTGTAGGCCAATAATATCCTGCTCTGAGGATTGCATGTGTTGTGGCCAACGCTGATCCGTGTGCAGTACCAAACTTATCATGTAACTCTGTCAAAACTTTATTTGCTTCCGGTTTCTCTAAGCATCTCAAGTATATTCCTTCATAATTCTTTTTAAACAGGGTTCCTCCCTTCATCATATACTTCTGGGATCTTATCTTTAAGGCTCTTCTCTGTGAGGCTTGCATTCTTGAAGGACATCTTCCGGTGATCAGGATGTGCTTGATGTCTGAATACCATTCCCTATTGTCTTTCTCATTGATCACATACTGCTGACTGATGATGTTTGGATCAGTTTCAGATATCATCTGGCTCAGAGCTTGTCCTCTTACTAGCTTCATTGGTGTGATTTCCATGTCATATTCTTGTAATATAGTAATCCATTTGGCCCTTTTTTCACCAGGTTCACTCTGCATCAGTAGCATCTTTACTGCTGCATCTGGTACCACAGCAATCACTTTGCTTCTCAGTATATAATGTCTAAACTTCTTTACTGCTCTGACTAATGCAAGTGCCTGTCTTTCAACATCTACATATCTCAACTCAGCATCCCTGAAAGGACAGCTCATGAAGGCAATTGGTTTCTCTTCTTTCTCTTCATTTCTTTGAGTTAACACTGCTGCAGAGGTATGTTCTGAAGCAAATGAGTAGATGTAGAAATCTCTTGTATAATCTGGACTAATGAGGATAGGAGCATCTGAAATGGCCTTCTTTATATCTTCAAAGGCAGCCTTGGCTTCTGGTGTCCACTCAATTTGTGCATCTTTTTTCAACATGGCATTCAGTGGTCTGACAATCTCAGCAAAGCCGGTGATGAACTTCCTCACAAAATTTATCTTACCAAAATAAGATTTAAGTTCCTTTTTGCTTCCTGGAAGTTGTAACTTCATAATGGATTCTACCCTATCAGGATCAATGATAATTCCATCTTCTGTGATCAGGTGGCCTAGTAACTTTCCTGTTGTGACCCCGAATATGCACTTCTTAGGATTCAAAGATATTCCATATTCTTCACATTTCTTCAGTACACTTCTGAGATCGGCAACATGATTCCCCCTTTCCTTGGAGAAAACCGTCAGGTCATCCATGTAGATGACTATACACTTTCCTATTAAGCCTCTGAAGGCTATGTCCATTGCTCGCTGGAATGTAGCTCCAGCATTTATAAGTCCAAATGGCATACGTCTATATGCAAATATCCCCCACTTTGTGGTGAAGGCAGTTTTCAGTCTGTCAATTTTATCTACCATTACTTGGTTGTATCCTGAAAAACCATCTAAGAAGGACATCATTTTGGCTCCATTTACAATCTGTAGAACTTCATCCAAAGAGGGCAAAGGATAATTATCCTTCTCTAATGCTCTATTCAGGTTCCTGAAATCTACACATAACCTGATGTCTCCATTCTTCTTTCTGACTAGCACAAGATTCGCCACCCAAGTGGAGTGCCTCACAGGAAATATTATCCAGGCATTTAACAATTTCTTGACTTCTTCAAGGATGATTGGTTCAAGTAGAGCATTGACTGGCCTCTGCTTCTGTCTGAAAGGTTTTGCATCTGGCTTGAGAGGTATAGTATGAGTTATGACAGAAGTGTCATATGTCTTTAGCTCGTCATAAGTCCATGCAATTACATGTATGTAATCTTTAAGGGCCTGAGTTATTCCTTCTAATTCTTCAGGTGTACAAACCTTACCCAATAAGACGTTTCTCTTGTCATCAGCTTGTCCAATATTCACCTGTGAATATTGACCTCCATCTGCCTTAGGCAGATCTTTATGTTTAAGCATATTATCTAGATCAAAGACTCTTTCTAATTCAATCATACCTTTGGGAATTCTGTTGCTAGGTAACTCTAATATCTCATCCTCTTCCTAGACATGATCTTCCATACCATTCTCATCTATAATTTGAGCTTCAAATATGTCTTTGTTTGATATAAAGTCTAGGATGTGCTGATCATCATCAAACACCTGGAGATTAGTCACATTGTCAGGTACTGAAGGTACTGACACCAATTCTACTGAAAATCTCTTCAGACCAGATATGGATAGCGGTTCCAACGAACTCGCGGCCTGTGCTAGTGCATCTGCCCTCTGGTTCTGTTCTCTTGGTACGTGAACGATATTAAAGGCATCAAAGTCTTCAATCAGGTCCCACACACGATGTCTGTAATTTGATAGCTTTCTGTAATTACAAGAGTAAATTCCTCTTACTTGTCTCACAACCAGTTCTGAATCTCCAAAGACATGTAGGATCTTCACTTTCTTCTTATGAGCAAACAACATTCCATGAATCAGAGCTTCATACTCTGCGACATTATTGGTGCAGGGGAACTGTAGTCTGTAAGCTGCTAAATAGGATTTTCCTGATGGATCAATAAGGTCAACTCCTACCCCTGCACCTTGCTTAGATTTAGATCCGTCAAACCTTAAGATCCAAGGCTTATCTTCAGCAGGACATTTGTCTTCAGCAGGATATTTACTTGAACTTTCTTTCTTCTTTGCAGCTCTGGCTACTGCTCTGCCTGATATCCACTTTAACTTGGGGGTGTCATCCTCAAGTGTCTTCTTTCTTTTATTTTGTGAGCCTGATGGCTTTTCTGTTTTCTCTTCCATCTCAGCAGGAGGATGATGTTCAGCACATACAGCTGCATACTTCTTCAAAATGTGTAAACACAGTGAGCAAGTTGTTTCTGAGTGAGGCACCTCATGCAGCCTACACCAACCTTTAATTAAAACCTCCTGGGGAGATTTACACTGTTGTGTCATTTTTTCTATTTCTTTTACCAGAAATTCTTCGAACTTCGTCAGGTCACTACCTTTGTCTTCATCAGACAACTCATAATCTGGTTCCATGAAGCAATCGCTACCAGGAGTCATCTTTTCTTTGTCTACATCATTTATCTGATCAGACACCAGGATCTCTTCTGCTTTTAGGATATGATCTTCATCATGATCTGTCGACTCTTCTGTTCCTGCAGAAGACAAATAAGAATTAGTATCATCATCATCATCAGATGTAATACTCACCTCAGAATATGATGATGATGCTTCACTATACGTTTGCTCCAGTATCATCATGTCTAAGCATGGTTCACAAGTCTTTTCTGAGTGTGCTTCGCCGTGTAATCTGCACCATCCATCAATCAAAATATCATTAGCAGGTATATTCAATAATTGGCAACGTTTTACCTGAGTAGATAAATGCATCTCAAAATCTCTGAAGCGATCTATTTCGTTCTCATTATCTAGATTGTTACCAAATTCCATACTCAGCATGTCCTCATGATAATCATTATCATGATGATGATGAACATCAAGCATCAGGATCTCCTCTATTTTAACAGTTTACGGCCTGATGCAATAAACTCCAGGTTCTATATTTACATACATGATCTCATTTGTTTTGTTATATTCCGTGATCATATGTTTCATCCTAGGCTCAGCATCAATCCTGATCTGATTAGGTATACCTTTCCATGGCAACCACATATGACTGAAGTCTGTGGACATATATCCGTTGAGCGTTTTAGACCAGTCTCAGCTAAGCAACATCCCATATGTATCAGGTATGTCAACTACCTGAATGTCAATGTAATACTGTATCCGAGGATCAGACGCTAGCTGCATGTGAATGTGAGTCAGTTCTCCTACTGCACTTACTTCTGTCTTGTCCAGTTGAGTGACCTTCTTTAAGGATTTAGTAGGATGCAGTCCCAATGCGTTACATATTGACAAAGGCATAACATTCGTTGAGGCTCCTGAATCAACTAAACAGTTGTGTAAGTTCTTGCTGAACATTCTTATGGTGAGGAGAAACGGAGGTGATTCAGTTTTATCTCTATACAAGGTCATGTGGGAGGTTTCAGCGGCTTGGACTGTAGCTGACACCTTGGGCTTGCTAGTATTATCTTTAACAGCATGCTCCTTGCCATTGGATTGACTTGAAAGATGATTATCCTCTTTAGGAGCAGGATTATCTAGTGACTTCATGAATGCCCTTTTGATGGCAGGAGTTTTCAGTAACTCAGATAAGGATAGGCTGATCTTGATTTTCTTCATTTCATCAGCCAAATAGCTGACTAACTTGTTAGACTCCTGAGGTGCATTTATGACTTTTGTTACTGTGTTTTGAGAAGACAAGTATTAAGCATTCACCTTAGGGAACCCAGGGTTATTGCTAGCCTTAGGATCAGGAGGTGTGTTGAAGTTGTTTGGAGGTAGAGATGATGTCAATGGACCAGCAGGTCTGTTGGCATTGCTCCTCAGGTTATAATTGTGCTTAGCAGGATATTGCTGCTGGTATGCATGTACTTCCTCATGCTCTCTTGTAGGTTCGTTTTCATCCTCAAAGGGAAAGACATAGTTTGTTTCAAAGGTTAAGGCAGATTCTTCACAGGTCTGATTATAATCCTGATGAGGCTGATTTGTGTACGTTTCTAGCACAAAAGCTGAGTCATATCCACAAGGAACTATTTCATTTCCTTCTGCCTGAGGTGGATTTCCAGAAGTGTTAGACACTTCAGTTTGAAAGATGCTGGCAGCAATCCTAAATTGTGGACAATCTAATTCTGCATGTGCATTGGTATTGTGGATCTTGCACCAATTGGTAAGGGCTGCTTCAGCAAGATTGACTCTAGTAATCTATTTAGCTTCACCAGGAGGCTGATTGTCTAGGGGTGATGGTAATGAGCCATTATTTGGCCTGGAGTTCCACACTCTGGGCTGCCTAGGAGGATTATTGTTGTTTCCACCATTATTGTTGAAGTTATTGTTGTTATATCCTTTGTTAGGGTAGTTTGGTCTGTCATTAGAATAACTCCTATTCTGACCTGACTGCGAATAAAACCCTTGATTTCTCAAATGTGTTACTTCTGTGGTGAGTTTTCTGAGTTGAGCAGAAATTTCTTTGATTTTCTCCTTCTCCTCTTGAGCTTTGGCCACTACATTTTCAGTCTGAGGCTTGAAAAAGGAAGATCCATGGTTACTGTTGGATAGATCGGTACCCTGAGGTGTCTAAGCATGTGCAGGATATTGTGGCAATTGGCTATTTCCATTAGGAGGAGGCATAATACTCAATGGAGGTACTTGCAAAGGTGCAGGCATGACTGCTGGGGGTATCACTGATCCATTAGGATATTGTGCAGGATATTGTGAAGGATAAGCTGCAGGATATGGTGCTGGATATTGTGATTGTACACCAGGCAAAGTAGGGAATACTATATTTGGAGTAGGAGCAGGTATCAACTGCTGATTTACCTTGATAGCTTCTTGAAAAGCTCCTGTCAATGTAGTGATCTTAGGATGTGTTCTTCTGATGAACATGGAAGTTAATGGATCCAGGGCTGAATAATAGATACTCCTAGCAGCAGCATCAGCCACCACATATGGGGCAACTAGCTTGGACAACATTTTCTGGAACCTAGCATTGAAATTGGCAATAGGCTCATTCTCAAATCTTTTGATTGTGGCAAACATGTGGTAATTCATGGATGGATCAATAGGGACCTTGAACCTGTCAAGAAAGGCTTTCTCTAAGACAGCCCACGAACCGACAGAAGATTGACCAAGACTAATGAACCAATTATAAGCCTCTTCCCCTAAGGAAAAAGGGAATAATCTACACACCACGTCCTGATGTTCTATTCTGGCTCTACAGCACGCTTCTTTAAATGTCCTGATATGATCATCAGCATCTTGATAAGGATGATATTTTGGACAAAGTTTGTCCGGATTCTTTGGTAACTCGTGATATGCATTAAAGGTCAAGGGTGATTTTGCTGCAAAGAAAGACATTGCAGCCTGAGGGGGCTGAACTGGTGGTGCAGTTGGCTGAGGTTGAACTAAAGGTATACCCTGGGTTTGAACAGGAGGTGTCACGGATATACCGGAAGGTATTTGCAAACCAACAAGAGTTACAGGAGGAGGTCCCGGTGAAGCTCTAGACGCACTAGACCCTGGAGTATGGTGAATGTCTACAGTCCTAGGTCTGAAACCTCTAACAGGCAATTCTTCAAAAATTTCACTAGGTCTAGACCTGGTATTTATCCTGTGAGCCAGGATTTCTCGATTTGGAGGTAAATTGGCTGAAACTTTGCAAATATTGGTTAAATTTCACTGGATGAGGTGATATTTGCGGTCAAATTGCAAATTCGACTGGATATTTATGAAATATTTGTGAAGATACTGCAAATATGACAGGATATTGGGATATCCTGACCCGTAGCACAAGATCTCAAGTGTTTAAGGCTCAAATTCTCAAAGCTTGAACAAATTTACGCATCTTTAGCTGATATTACTGAACTTAGAGAGATCTACTGTAAAGCTTGCCATATTTATGTGAGATCTGGAAATCTTTACATAGAATGTGCATATACAAACTTCTCACAGCAAATATTTACGTAATTTGCTGAAATTCACGGGCGATCTAAGGTTACCTTACTCTTATACGTCGTCAAACATGAAAATACTGATGATGAGCGTGATCTTCCGGAGTCAGCCCTCCTTCTAGCGCCAATTTATGTTGGTCATGATGTTAGTCACAAACAAACATAGAATAAAAGTACACATTAACCTTTATTCATCTTGAAAGATACAGTGAATTCAAAGAATTCATGATCCCAAGTCTCCGGTGATTAGGTCTTAATCGACTGACGTTACTCATTGGTTAATGTGAGTTGCTGTTTCCATTTTGGGCCCTTACGTGAAAATGCACTATCATCATGAAGTTCCTGTAGAAATTCCTTACAGAGAAGTCAAATTATGCGGGTATTTGATGAAAAGAGGTAAAACACATAGATCTTTGCATGATATTTTCAATTGTGCATGCTTAGTGTTCAAATATGCTAAATATTTACGATTATCTACGAGATGTCTGCATATTTTGGGTTGTTTGCTTAAGATTATCAGTTTATTTGCAATTGTGATAGTGAGATGCTCTGAAATTGAAAGAAATTAAAGGAAATACTTCTAATTAAGTTGAACCTTTAGCTTTTGATCCACATGTTGATAACTGAGAGGGGGGGTGAATCAGTTATCCTAATTATTTCCCTTTTTGAACTTTCTTATTAATTAATGCAGCATTGAATCAAACACAAAAACATTGCCATGAAATAAGAAACACATGACACAGTATTTTTGACGTGGAAACCCTGTTAAGGGAGAAAACCACGGGGTGATTAACCCAAAAATTATTCTCTGTTAGAAGAATAGGAAATTACAAAAATGGCACTTGCCAATTAGGGCTCACTGCCCGAGCACACTGCTCACAAAGAGGCCCACTGCCTACAAGGAGACACACTATCTACAAAGTGATAAGAATCACAGTCTTGAACTGATTGGAAGCATCTGCATATGCTAGAGTTCAGTTCCGGTTAGGCTCAGTACACTGATCTGCTGCACTTCATCTTTCCTCTGTTCTTTATTCTGCTATCCTTTCACATACTGGATCTTTCTTGCTACTTCTGCTCTATTCTGCACTTATTCACATATATCTTCACACAATCACACACTTCACAACTAAATCCATCCTCTATATATATCCGCACAAGTAATTTCATCACCTTTCTAGTCGGCATCTGGAACAGTCTAGTTTCTTACAAACTCTGTTCTGTCGGCTGAATCCTTGCTCACCAAGCAATGCGGATCAAGCATATACTTGTAGATATCATTAATCATGTCCGCCAAACATGATTCATGCCTTCACAACCTTTATCATCAACAGTAACACATCCGGAAAGTAGTCTGATACTCTGTCAGTCAGTTCTTCCTCTGTTTTCACTGTCTCTCAGGAATCCGGTACTCAACTATTCATATCTTTTTCCTTGTCCATCACCGGAGGCTAAATCCTTGGAATATACCATTCAAGGTAGTCCTCTTGACTTCCCCAAATCCGCACTGCACCAAGACACTTCCTCTAAGAGATCCGGACCAATCTGTCAGACCTTGCCATATGCTCTGTTCTTGTTTACCGGACCACAACAACCTTCATTCTGACTTCCGGTAGAGACACATCATGACTTGCGGATATGTGGGATGACCTTTGTTGCCATCAATGACAACAACCATGAATCCATATAGTGTCTCTTGCCAACAATCTCCCCCTTTGGCATTGATGGCAACACTTAGTGAAAAATGACTAAGTGTTTACACTATGCTCCCCCTTGGCTGATGCTCTATCTTTATATACAATTTCCGGAACTCCCCCTTAGTTGGATTCCTCATTTTTCACTGCTCCTCACTCCCCCTTTGACATCAATGGCAAAGGGTAGGATCCGCACACCAAAATTTTCAAAAATTTTCTATACATAGCTGCATATTTACATACTCACATATACTGAAGAATGTCTGCAAAGGATGTCTTCAATTGGATCAGTTCTGTAGCCCAACTTTGCTTCATTCTATCCAAAATTGAGATATGACCACTCAACAAAAATGCAAAAGCTTCTGCCCTCTTGAGATCTGTCGGATCATTTGTTTGGGCGGTGGTCTGAGCATCACTGATGGCCTCATGCATAGTTTCTAACTTAGGGATTATAATCCTTCTAAGTTCTCCCATCCGGTTAGTGATATTCTTCCTTTCCTTCTCAAGATTCTTTATTTCATTCAAGACTGCAATAGTCTGACATTCTTGATTTATTATGGAGGAAGAGAGAGGATCAAAACTTTGAGATAAACTTTGTAGTTTGTCCTGTTCCTCTTTTATTTTCTTATCAATTTGTGCTGTTGCCTTTGACCAAGATATACAAAATTTGTAAATGTCACCGCCATCCTTAAGAGCATTTTCTAAGCTCTTTATTCCAATACTCACAATTCTCCTATCGGTAGAGATTAATCCTAATACTTCTGAAAATCTTTTATCCAAAAATTCCTTCCGGACCTTTTCTTCAGCTGATTTTTCTAGAGATTCAAAATGTGTACTAACACTGCTGACTAAGGTTTTGAGATTACCGGAAGAGGAGGCTGTCGGATCTATCTGGATTGATGGCATAATCTTCTTAAGCACTCCGGAGGCAGCCTCTATCAACTCACAGTCTTCCATATGAGACTTTAGTAGTTTCTCTTTGACTTTCTCATTTGCAAATGAGGCTATTTTCATTGTTTGCACCGGTGACAAAGAGTCAAAATCTAATGGTCCTTTTAGCAGGTCCGGTTCATCAATTTCTATAGTGGCTTTTGTCAAGAATTCTTGAACAGTTTGTGCTGTGTCTCTTGTTGGAGACAGATGTTTCTTTGTTGGGGTCTTCTCTTTCTCAGCATCCTTGGTGCTGTCAACCTCTTTTTCTTTGACTGCTGCTTCTTTCTCCAGTAGTTTCTCTTCTTCTTGGGATCCGGAGACTGTAGGGGAAACCGGAGGAGAGATGTTAGTCTGTTCAAGGCCCACTTCTTCTGGAGCAGATGATTCCAAGTCCACAGCTGTTTCTGCACCTAAGTCCTCTACAACAGGAAGATTGAACCTTTTGAAGGCCTTCCGGAGGATCTCTTCTGTCTCTTTGGCCACCTTGTCAGTCTCACCAAGCATGAGTTGATTCATCCTGGCTTTACTTCTGAACTCATCTTTGCAATCTTTGAAGATTATGTTCATTGTCTTGGGATCAATTTGAGGATATAGCTGAATAGCTATCTGCTCCTGGATCTCAAGATCTTTTGCATGAGCGTTATTCTTTCTTATTTCTAATTCCTTTTCTAGGCTTTTAGGAATTAGAGATATGATCTCAATGAAAGCCTTATTGTATATGTTCAGATACTTGACTGTGGCTTCCTGCAGAATCTTTTGGTCAGCCTCATTGTAGTCATCATAAAATCTAGTCATTGGTTGAAGGTTTCCATCCACCGTAACCGACTTGATTACACTCTCTAGTGACAGAGTGGGCTTTTCAATAGATACCTCTGCCATTTCATCCTTGTCTTGGCCTATGGAAGGTTTACCAGATCCTTTCTTCTTCTGCTTCTTTATTTCTTTTACTCCCTCATCTGACTCAGTTTCCTCTTCATCCTTTTGGCTTTCATAAGCCCTTGTGGCTTTTGTCTTAGATCTTTTACCGGATGCCTGGACTTCCAGTTTTGAACTTTTGGTTGTGGGAGGTGCAGATCTTTTTGATGATCTGGTCCGGGTGGAAGTTTCAACCGGAACACTTTCTTTACTTTTCTTTTCTTCCTCAGCCTTCCTCCTCTTTTCCCGGCTGGCATCAAGTGCCTCTTTTGAGATGCCTAGGCCTTGAGCAATATGCTCTACTTCTTTTCTCACCTTTCTCTTTATCTCAGGTTCCCTGAGTTCTACATGGATCTTTACACTCAGCTCCTCAAAGGTTCCAAACCTTTCTGCCTTTGGATCTTTGGGCTGACTTAGCATGTGTTGAACATGCAACTCCACTATCTGTTCATCCACTTCATACCCCATGGGCATGATCCAGATAGTCCTTGGCTCCACCGCCTCCATTAGGCACTGATTAGTGTCCACCATAAAGCACACTGAGTCTTTGTATTTTTCAACAAGAGACTGGGGAATTCTCTCTCTTGCTTGCATCATGCTTTAAAAGTTTTTGAAGTATCCCCATAGGGCTGTATTTCTTGCTTTGGCATCCCCAAGCCCATGTAGATAGTCTCTTATCTGGACTGCAACAGGTTTGTCATTCTGCCATACCCATCCACTTGATCCGGGCAGCTCATTCATGAAGTAGAAGAATAGACATACAATAAGAGTACCATACTTAAAGGAATTCTTCTTGTCCTTCTTAATTTTCTGTATATTTTCCATTAATTGGCTTAAGAGCAGTTCGCAGAGATCATATTCTGCATTCTTCCTTAGCATCTCATAGGCAGTATATACTGCAGTTCCGGATACAGAATTCTCCCTGCTGGAGTGATAGATCTTGTATCCTATTATCATGGACACATACTTGATATCCGGATCAGAAATATCTTCAATGGTCATTGCCCTCTTATCAAATTTTGATCCGGTGGCCTCAGTTACAATGTTATTTTTGACAAATTTGAGGATAGGTATCCCTCCGGAAGAGTATAGACCAGTTACTGCTCTAATTGCCTCTTTTGTGATCTTGCAGGGTCTATCCAGCCATAGGAAGTTGTCATGCATCCTGCTCAGTACATACCGGACCCATTCATCTTCTTCAAAGCAGGGGAAATGAATAAATTGCTCAAATTGTTTCTTCTGGATACCCTTATACTCTGGTTTAAGCTCAAAAGCATTGTCTATCAGTTGCTTGTGATAGAGATCTCTCAATTTGAATTCCCCAAATTCCTTAATGCTTGCATGTATGTAAACCCTAATGTCTTCTGTGTGTAAAACTCTGTGAGGAACACTGGAAAATGCTCCTAAGGGATCTACCTCCAATGACTTGTATGGATGTTTCTTAAATTCAGGTCGGGGCCTATCTGAGATTTTCACTATATTTGGAGTAGCCATTTCTTCAAAGATTTGTAGTGAGATAATGAAAACAGAGAATACCTTATGCGCCTTCGGTTTGCATGGAGTGGTTGGATTGATTTCTTTATGCAATGACTTCGGCAGGAGATCTTTGGTGTGCTTGATGAATCTTGTTGCAGAGCTCCACTTTTCACTTCTTCTTGAGTGCAGAATGAGCAAATGCTTTTTGAGAAATCCCTTATATTGCTCCGCAAACCCTAATATCTGATGGCAATAAATGGTCAACCTATATTATTCCGGTTTTGCCTTATCTGGATAGCTTGGAGTATCCCGGATCAGTCCTGATCTAGTCCTGATCTGTGAACATCATCCGGATCTTTCAATCATGAATAAATCGAGGTGACACATTACAAGAATATCCCAAACACTCTGTCCAATCCGCAGAATGAGACAATGCACTTCCGGATCTCTCCGGACCTTTTTGTAATCCTCTGTCATACCGGAGCATCTCCCGGAACAGGTCTTACTTGATCGATCACAGCTTCTTCATAACTCCATGCGGACCTCTGAAATCTTATCTGGATCATCTCAAGACTTATATCTTTAAACCCTTTACTCCGCATCTTGTGCCACATCCGGCACCACTTGATTGGCTGGGGGAACAGGATTTTCTTTGAGTCTCCCCCTGAGCCAGAGCTCACTTTTTAATTTCTTGAAGAATTATCAACACCAGAGTCTGGTGCGGATCCAACCTCTACATTCTCTGAACTTTTCTTCACCCAAATCTTGCTCATCTGATTGCTAACTTCATCCGCATTCATCTTTTGTTTACCCTTGTCTTGATTCTGATTATACACCGGACCTCTTTTGTCCTGATTCTTGCTTCTGCAGACTTAGCATTATGACCGAACCTATTACAGATTTGGCAAATAACATTTCTTTGCATATTTGACTAATAACCTCTTGACTTGCATTGATTAGCCATATGACCTACTCTATTGCATGTAAAGCATCTACCTTTGAATGAATTGTTTACTTGCATATTTCTGCATTCATGGGATTTGTGTCCATACCTTTTGCAGTTAAAGCACTGTCCGGAGAAGGATATTAATCTGATTCATTCCTTTTTTGCACTGATTAGCTTTGTGACCAAAGTGGTTGCAGCTGTGGTAGTATCCATTGAAAGATGGATATCTTTGAGCATTGGGCTGTCTTACCAGAGGTCTTCTAGGTCTATTCCTTGGATTTTCTGATCCAAAATTCTTTTGACCGGATCTGGAGCTTTCTCCTTTCTCATATCCCAAACCATACTTGTCATCTATCCTCTTTTGACTTCCAAGAAGAACTTCAAGTTGAGCAGAACTTATCTTGAATTTCTCTTTATATTCATTTGCTGTTTGAAGGTCTCTTTTGAGAGAGGCAATTTGATCCTCAAGTTTTTCTTCATTATCTTTGGCATCTTCAAGATCAGATTCAAGATGTCTGATAATCCTGTCCATCTGGTGGCATTCTTCTGATTTTTCTTTAAGAGATTGTCTTAGATTGTCTTCAGCTTTTCTTTTTTCTTCAATCTCTTGAGTAAACTTTATAGTTCCTGATTCCATTTCATGTCTTAACATAATGACTTCTTTTGATAACTTTTCACATAACTTGGTTTGCTCAGTCAATTCTTCATTTGTATTGCTTTCTTCACTTTGTCTTGCCAATTGTTGGAGCAGCTCCTTTCTATTTTTCATAGAGAGACTTAATTTGTCTTTTAATTCTCTCATGAATTCATCAGCCTGTTTGAGTCTTTCCTTTAATTCATTGACTTCAGAATTTGACTATTCAAGATCCTCAAGGGCAGTCTTGAGTTGCTCCCTTAAACCATATGCATCCATTTGAACTCCCAGATCTTCCTCAAGCTGTTAGGCTCTATTAGGAGGAACTTAGCTCTGATACCAATTGTTGATAACTAAGAGGGGGGGTGAATCAGTTATCCTAATTATTTCCCTTTTTGAACTTTCTTATTAATTAATGCAGCATTGAATCAAACACAAAAACATTGCCATGAAATAAGAAACACATGACACAGTATTTTTGACGTGGAAACCCTGTTAAGGGAGAAAACCACGGGGTGATTAACCCAAAAATTATTCTCTGTTAGAAGAATAGGAAATTACAAAAATGGCACTTGCCAATTAGGGCTCACTGCCCGAGCACACTGCTCACAAAGAGGCCCACTGCCTACAAGGAGACACACTGTCTACAAAGTGATAAGAATCACAGTCTTGAACTGATTGGAAGCATCTGCATATGCTGGAGTTCAGTTCCGGTTAGGCTCAGTACACTGATCTGCTGCACTTCATCTTTCCTCTGTTCTTTATTCTGCTATCCTTTCACATACCAGATCTTTCTTGCTACTTCTGCTCTGTTCTGCACTTATTCGCATATATCTTCACACAATCACACACTTCACAACTAAATCCATCCTCTATATATATCCGCACAAGTAATTTCATCACCTTTCTAGTCGGCATCCGGAACAGTCTAGTTTCTTACAAACTCTGTTCTGTCGGCTGAATCCTTGCTCACCAAGCAATGCGGATCAAGCATATACTTGTAGATATCATTAATCATGTCGGCCAAACATGATTCATGCCTTCACAACCTTTATCATCAACATTAACACATCCGGAAAGTAGTCTGATACTCTGTCAGTCAGTTCTTCCTCTGTTTTCACTGTCTCTCAGGAATCTGGTACTCAACTATTCATATCTTTTTCCTTGTCCATCACCGGAGGCTAAATCCTTGGAATATACCACTCAAGGTAGTCCTCTTGACTTCCCCAAATCCGCACTGCACCAAGACACTTCCTCTAAGAGATCCGGACCAATCTGTCGGACCTTGCCATATGCTCTGTTCTTGTTTACCGGACCACAACAACCTTCATTCTGACTTCCGGTAGAGACACATCATGACTTGCGGATATGTGGGATGACCTTTGTTGCCATCAATGACAACAACCATGAATCCATATAGTGTCTCTTGCCAACACCACATACATGCTTGATACTGTCACGAGGAGAAGAAATCAAACCATATGTTCACCAGGACATTCCACAGCTAGATACAGTCGATGCAAACTTCAGAGGGAAATGAATGAAAACAATACATGCAACATGATGAGCACTCCAAGGGACGCAGCAAATCAAAGCATATATCCAGAATTCAAACACAGATTACTCAAGATTTACTAAGATTTGTAATCAGAATACTCTTCTCTTTCATTAAGTATGCAAAAGACATGAACATATACAGCAGCTTTGAAATAAGTCCTGAATAAGTCTTGAGTCTTTGCCTTGATGATGGCGTGTTTGTGCGCTTCATACTTATCTCTGCTGTTGTCCAACTTATTCTTTCTGTCCTGCAGTGTCTCATTATAGGTCTCCATCTTGACCTTGATCTTCATCATTTTATTTATTATTTCTTCTATCAAGTGGACTAGCAGACCATCATCTTCCACTTGGAAGTTATTACGCAGAGCCTTGAGGGCAGAATCTTCATCTTGATTCTCTATCTTCCCTTCCACCTTGCCCTCCAATGCTTCAAGCATGTCTACTTCAATGCCCATTAAATCGCGTAGCCTCATGCTGATCTCCCTCAGCTTATTATTGCATCTCTTGAGGACTCCACATTCAAACTGTACATCCTTATACCAGATATCCACTAATAATGCAGTATTATTATTTAACACCTGCTTACTGATAAGCAGTTGTGGATTTATCTTCCTTATTTCGTCCAGCAGGCTGAGGACTTTCTCTAGTTTATAAGACCTTTTTCCGGTCTGCATCTGCAACCTGTCCACCTTGGTTTTGGAGTCACTTAGGATGCTCCACCTCTTCAAAGAACCCTTCATTATTTCTATAGCATCATCCAATGTGGATGACACCCATTTTCTGATTACGGACACCTCATGTTTCATGAGGTCCAGTTTATTTACCTCCTCCTGAGAAATGACAGTCAATGGGACTGCAGCTTCACCTGTGGTATCCTCAGGGTTGGTTAAACCCTTAATGTAAGCATGCAACTGAGCAATGTGCTCTTTATGTTGCTTATTCTTCTCCTTCTCTCTTTTCACTTTCTGAATTAGAGAGTCTATAATGTCTTTTCCCTCCTGACCTTCCTACTCTTCGTTGGCAAAACCCAAATCAACTGTGCTTATCTGGAACTCATCCACAGTGATTTTGCCTTTCTCTTTCTCTACGGCAGGCAGCAATTTGTGCGGTCCTTCTCCCTGTCGCCGGATCTCTTTTGATGGCAGAAGTCATCCTGGCCTTCCTCCTAGGTTTCATTATATCTGCGGCGAATAGGGTGGAGACGTCGAATTCCTGAATCTCCAGTTCCTCCTCAACATTCACTTCCTTTTCTAACCATGGAGGCACCTGATCATGCTTCTCAGCATCATGATGTTGTTCACCTCTATCTCCTATTTCTACCAACAAGCGTTGTGGAGATGGTGACTTTTCTTTTTCCGGCTCTTGATGCTTGCCTTGCTGCTGTTGATCCTAAGGTGCCTCCTCCTGTTGAGGAACTTCTTTTTCCAAGGGAGCATCTTCTCTGTGTGGGGAACCCTGCGGTGTACCTGTAGGTAGATCATGATGATCATGATCTTTTTCCTTCGTTATTTCATCTGTCCCCAGTTCTTCCCCCTGTGGAGGTTGATCATCCTCCTTTTGCTTTTCTACTTCTGGTGGTATGTCGACCACCTTTGATATTGTAGGATCTGCCTGAGGTGATGGCATCTGATCTGCGGCGGCTATTTGCTCTGTACCTGCAGCATCCACCTCTTGTGCCTTATCAGCAGGATCCTCCATCGCTTCTTTCTTCTCATCATCAGCCTTTGATTCTTGGACCTCTACTATAGCAGGTCCTGTTGATGTATCCTGTGGGCTTTGTTGGCCTGATTCAAGAGCATGGCCCTCTGCTTCGGCCATCTCTATCTCCTTTGTCAGGTGGCCCTTATCAGGTGATCCTGCTGGCTATTCAGGACTTGCATCCTGCTTCTCTGTTAAGTCTACCACTGCAAGACTTGTCACCTCGGCAATCAGTGTGTCCAGCCCTATGTCCTAAGCTACCTGCTCTAGGCTCTTCTCTGGTTCTGGGCTCTTTTCTTGCTCTGCCTCTGCTTGTTTCATCTCTTCAAGCACTGTTTGAACCGTTGGAGGCTTGTGAGGAGCCACACTAATGCCAGCAGCTGCAAGTGTTTCCATTTCTTGTGCAGCTACATCCTGCACCACCTCATTGTCAGACAAGTTTATTGTCTCGTCTAGCGAGACATGCTTTTTTGCTTGTGCCTGAGATGTTTCCTTTTGTTGCTCTTCTGCAAGTTCTGTTTTGAACTTGACAATGGTAGGAAGTGGAACATTGTGCTGAAGTTCCTTCTGCACTTCACTACCTGCCCCTTGTACTTGCACTAGGGGTTGACTCATCTCACCTCTCATGGAGGTTCTTGGTCTCTTCGGTGTGGTAGGAACCAACACCTGCGGAGCTCTCCTCTTTCTTCTTATTACTAGTGGAGCTTCCTCCTCTTCTTCAGGCTCTTCCTCCATGAGGATATCCTTGCCTGGTTGTCTGGATGATTGACCCACTTCTTGGGTCTCTGTGGTTCCAGCCTCTACTGTCTTGGCTTTCTTGGGCTTGGGAGGAGAATCTGATTTTGATCCTGATCTGGCTGCCTCCTCAGCCGGGAATACTGCCCTTTCAATTATGACCCCTTTGGGTCCCTTTTCCACCTTCTTGCCCCTTGGGGCTCTCTTTCTTGGCTGCTGTGGTGGAGGAATCCTCTCTCCTTTGGTCTTCCGCTTCTCCAGCAGGAAGTCATCATATTCGTCTACAGGGATGTCCTGCCCTTTCTTTTTGTTGTCCACCGTGATGGCAACACCCTTTTTCTTCAATGCCTCTACCTGTGCATCTACCCAAGCTTGGGTCAAGTGTATGGTTCTGGCAAAGAATGGGTCCAAGGACATATCCTCCTGCATGGTGAGGTCAGAGGTAGAAATGGTATCATTGTATATCTTCTTCTGCTCATATTCATCTGCCATGATCCTGCCATCATCACCCTTCAGCTGCTGAGGGAGGGGTATGCAGTCAAATGTCCTGATCTGGTTTAGAGTCAACCTCTGATACCTCCTCCTCCTGGCCTCTGCCTCATCCTCACAGTCAGCCCAAAAATCTTCTAGGTGCCTCTGGTGAATAGGCTTTCCTAGGATCTTATGCATTCGGCCATAAGGATCATATGGTCTCGTTACTGGGAAGGGTAGTAGATTCATTTTGTTCAGAGTGACCATCACCTTCTTAATATTATCCGAGTCAGGGCACATATAGTTGTCGATGCTGACTGGGAACAAAATTGGTGGCAGCTTCTTGGCATCCTTATACATCTGTATGATGGTGGAGCCCTGCCTGATAAATTCTATTAAAACTACTGCATCAATAGGATATCTTGGCAGCATCAGGGGATGCCCTTCAAAACCTTCTATCCTGATGTAGGAAAAGGTGGCAAATTGGATGTACCATGCCCCATGCCTGTATACTGCCTCCTGAGCTTCCATGCTCAGTCTTTTTGTCCTGTCATCTTCCATGGTCCTTACCAGATGCATAGAGAATGCATCATTGACCAGTTTATAGTCCTTGATGTAATTAGTTATTTGCAGCTGGGGATGATGATGCTAGATATAAGCTGCATTTGTGCCTGTTAGCTTCCCATCTGTGGTCAAGGCATCAAACGTACCTCTATATGCACAGGAATAAACAATGTAAGAGGTCATATAGAAGGCACAATCTGAACCTCCCAGGTTCAGCAGCTGCTCATGCAGAGCATCACTTATGATTTGGCCCCACAGTGGCTTGATGTCTGCATATAGGCACATCATTATTATGCCGTACATCCAGTCTTTGAATTCTCCAGTATTAGGCTGGCCAGTCACCCTGTTCAGTAGGGCAATCACATACTGATATTCCTCATTAAAATCAAACTTGAACATGTGCACAGGGAGCTTGGCCGCTGCATTATATGTGCTGTTCTCGGCCTGCCAAGCATACATATTCTTTCTGGCTATCTTCTTGTTGGCCTCATATTCTCTTTCAGACTTCTTCAAGTCTACACTCTTTACCTTGCTGCCCATTGGCAGTCCAAATGTTTGGGATAGACCTTTGATGGACAGGTCTGCATACACCCTCCCATGCTTCACCACCTGCCTCGTCTGAGGGTTGTAGTTCCGGGCGCACTCAATAACCAGCTCTGGAGACTCCATGGAGTAGGGGAAGCCAGCAGCATTCCACATGCCAGATACAAACACGGCGTCCAATACTGGACTCTTATCTTGTCCATCATTCAGCTTGGCTGACCAAGCTTCCAGGTTGGTACTCCCCTGATGGGTATCTGTAATTGCCCCAAATTTAAACAGGACCCCTCTCTGTGAAGAGAACATAGGCCTACTGAATTCCTCTTGATTCTTGACTGAGCATTTTTCAGCCATGGGTCCCTGCAATTAACAATCATTTCTTCTCACAACAGGATACGCATGTATACATATTGCAAATATCATGCCTACTGCATCAATTTCACATTACCTGCTCACATGGATATATAACCAGAACTTACAACATTATTTAGAAACAACATGATGAGGGTTTCATTTCACTTACCTGGTTATGCAGATTTCTTTCTATACCAGTATATCGTTGAGATGCTCTTAATTCGGCTGCTGATCACCTTCCTTCCTCAGTTTATGAGCTCCAGTCGCGCAACGGTAGCTGTTATGCAGAAATGGAGGCTGGTGCTCTGTAAAACAATTTTAACGCAGGTAAATGTAACAATGGCGGTTGAATTACCTTTTAACATCGCAGTTAGGGTAAACTTAGGGTAACTCTGACAAGTTAGATCGCCATCTTTGATCATTCGTGCGAAAACTCAGGATCTCGCCAGACGTTTCATTGGGTTCCGGGGTCGGCGGGAATCACCTACCATATCTGCGCGCATTTAATGGCAATGGCGGCAAAGGGAGCGTGGGGATATTCATACGACAAGATATCATGAGGGCAGGATGATATTTCGCAAATATCAGGTTGAGCTTCAATATCATCCTCCCTAGTCTTGAAATTGTTATCGCGACAAAATTCGGGTGACAACGTACCTTTGTTTTCATTTTAGCACATCAGGAGGATATTTCGGTCCATCGGGTGATATTTCAAAATATGATGATGACCTTCAAACTTACTCATTCTCCTTTCGGAATATCAGGATGACGTCATCATGATATTTGTTCTTCGTATTGGAAATGTCTTATGACGTCATCGTCACATTGGGTGAACATGATCATGTTTACAAAATATCCTGTCGAAATGTAAATATGATGATGATGTCATCAGGATGTTTGTTAAGGGTGATATTTTGCATCAGGATGATATTAACGAATATCGGGTTATTTTCAATATGATGCTCGCGATACAAAAGACCGTTCGATGGGGAAGACTAACTATCACTTAAAGTTGACGTCCAGATATTTGAACCGCAGGATATTATCAGGGGAACGTTTCAAATATGATGATGATGTTCTTCAAACAGCATAACTGAGTTTATCAAATATGACCCTCTTCTTGCGAATATCAGGTTTGACCAAGACTTTAACTGTTCATAACTCTCACATCCTGATGAATATCAGGGTGATGTAAAAGGCAAACCTGCATGAATTTTAATGCTCTTTCAGAATATGTTTTCATATATATGAAATATGAATTTTGACAGACTGACCTCGTATTGGGGCTTACCTCATCTTGACTCCACATGATGATGAACATGACTGATTTTACCAAACCGCCAGAAAGCAGACAACACAAGCCAAAAGAAAAGTTGGGTCCCTATTTTGCCAAGTCAAAATGGGGCGTGTTGTGTAACCACACAACACATCTCATAATCTATAATTGTAAAAGATAAAAATTTGCATAAATCTTTCCTCAATAGATCAGTGTAGGAAGTGTTTTTACATACCTTGCTTCCTTTCATAAACCTTGTACTACACCCAAAAGATGCCAACACATGGAAAAATACCTCTACCACAAAATGGGATGCCTACCTCCTCATATGAGAACAAAAATACATCTAGTCACCTTCCATGTAGGATGACAGATCACCATGCTAGCTCCCATAAAGTGATAAAATAAGATTTACATAGAAAATTAAAATAGTAGGCAAAAATAAATAAATACAACATTAGGAGCTTGCAAAGGTTGAGATAGCTTAATTCTCAATAGGCTTATGATGATGGTTGTATGATTTCTTGTTGATTCTTGGGGATAGTTGTTAACATTTTGGTTCCCCAAATTTGTATGACTAATGTAGTCATAAATGTTGTTGTTTTCGAATGGTGGAATATTTGTTAACCCATCTATGTTTTGGTTTTTTGTCAAAGGTTTTCTATTTCTATCATGGTTTACCAACCTTCCATTGACATCATACTGCTTTCTTCCACTATCAATAGTAACTTTGGTCATTTCTAAGGGAACTTTCAAGCACTTGTTCATGAGATTTATAAGGGAGTTTCTAGACTCCTTCTTGTATGTCATTGTTGAGAAAATGTAAGAAGATATCACAAAGCTCCTTATGATCCATGTTTGTTGTGCTTGTTGAAGAATAGAGAACTTTCCCCCATCATGTGATAAAGTGTGCAATTGACTCATTGGCTTTTGATTGTTGAAAATTCTCATATTCTTGTCTTGACAAGTTTTTTTATGTCGAAGGCAGCCACAAATTGATTGATGAGTTGCCTAAAAGAATGGATTGATGCTTTTAGAAGTCGATAGTACCAATCTAGAGTGATACCCTCCAAATTTTTTGGGAAATTTGTTTCTACCACCCCATCCGAAGGAAGGAGTTCCCATACTACTATGAAGCCTTGATATGAGAGTTGGGATCACCATCTCCTTTAAATTTTGGAAGCTCAGGGATAGGATGTGGTAGTATTACTTCACGAATGTTGTTTTCAAGAGGCCCCTTTAAATATTTGAGGTTTGTTCCTAAGAGGGAGTTATGTGTAGAGAGTATTGTTCCTCCAAACAATAGCCCTTCATGTGGAGCTTGTTGTGCTTGTTGAATAATGCTAGGTTGTTGATATCCTGAAAAAGTTGGATAACTAGATGGTGTCATGTTTATGTTTTGAAAAGTAGGTGGTATCGTTTGTGGTTGATTTTGTATTATAGGAATCCCACCTACTTGGTTGAGACTTGTCATGCTGAATGATGAGGGAAAGTGAGGTATGAATGTTTCATGAGAGTTTAGATGAGGGGGATTTTGTGTTGCCCCCTAGTTTGATTTGATCTTATCAATGAAAGGATTTCCTTGTGCCCTAGGTTTTTCCTAAATTTTGTTTTCAAAAATTTGTGTAGTATTTCTAGCTTCAAGGGTCCTGATTTGTTGGACCAAGGTTTCTATAAGGTCTGTGAATAAGGCTTCCTTTGTTCTTTGAGTTTTACAACCTTGATATGGTTTTCTTTGCATTGGGGTTTGAGTGACCACACTTGTTCTTTCTGATGAGAGTCGACATGTCATGGGTCTTTTATCTTGATGTGCTACATGGAGGGATTTTTGTTCCTCCCAAGCTTCTTGTAATATATTGTTTTGACAACTCACGTCATTTTCCATTTGGGTGGTCATTTTCCTATGGCTTGTTATGGGTTGGTCTTATTGATGGATCTCAGACCAAACATTCACTTGATATGTTTTGATTTGGTCAATGTTGTGGGGATTTTTTTGGGTCCCCTTTGATTTTGAGTCTTTAAAGTCTAGTTGACTTGAGATTGAATCCATTTGGATCTAAAGATGTGCTAGTTTCTTTCCAGGGGAAATTACCCTAAACTTTTTGAGATTTTGTCCTAGTTTGGGGGTGCAGGAAACACCACAAATTAAATAAAATGAAGATAGAAATGAAAGATGAGCATGGAATGAATGAAGGCCATCAAAATTTTTTGTTTTCACATCAGGTTTACCAAAATTTGTACTCCTCACAATGTGACTCAGGCACAACACAGATACAGCACATGAACCTCTCACTCTCATGGAAGAAGCCATTTAAGTGGAGGCAAGGCCTAGGGGTGGTTCTATTCTTTTGGGAGAAAAACATTATAGAAAGCAGTCAGTTCGACCTACGGCCTATTATGGATTGTAATGCGTCAAGCCCTTTCTATGGCTATTGTGGTTGAGATGATAATATGAATCGAAGGGTCACTAGATATCAATCTCCTATTCAGGTTCCCTCATTTTTTAGAGGAATTTGTCAAGTTAGAGGAATTTAGATCCATCTTGTTAAAAAGGAAGTCCGAACTTTACTTAAAAAGGTTTAATAAAGAACAAGGATGGGTTGGGGAAGATGAGATGAAAGAAGTAGCTCAAAATCTTCTAAAAGAGATTGTTATGGAAATTGGCAGGATCACTGTTGAGGAAGGGAGGAGAATAGTCAAGGAGAGTAGTTTCTTGCTACTAAAATGTTGGGATATTACCTCTTATGCGATGTTGGACACAATAAGAAGACAAAATAATGATAAAGATATGGTGTTAACTAAAGAAAAGGTATAGGACTTATACTTTGTGTTAGGGTTTAGTATTGAGTACGAGACCTTGGTTATATGGGCATTGGCTCCTGACGAAAACAAACCCATGGTGGCTAGGGATATAAATGAAATTGTAGGAAACCTTATTGTCAAAATATTAAGTGACACACTTGCTCCTTAGGCTACATCCCTAGTTGTAAACACTACCCTATTTAGTGAGGTTGCATCAAAGAAGTTATAGGCTAACTATGAAAGATTGAAGAGTGATCACCTAAAGAAAATTTTGGAGCTTAACAAGTTGAGATCACTTATTCCTCCTCTAGGAATTGAAATTAATCCTTTTGCGCCTTCCACTATCTCAAGAATCTTAACACAATAGGATAGGGATATTTCCTAGTTGGAATTGGAGGATGCAAGAAAGAAATTAAATAAAAGTCAAAGTGAGATGACCAGGATAAAGGAAGAGGCTAGACATGAATAAATTTCTTTAGTAAGTACCCTTTTGAGTCAAAAAATGAAAAAAAAATGTGCATAGGATAGATGATGCTTGGGTGTGTCACAATAATTTAAAAGGAGTCTCTGACTGCCACATCAACAATGAGTCAGCTTAAGAGAAATCCTAAGTTCTTGGATCCCATGCATTCAAGTAGTCAATCATATACATAGCATTTCAAGCCTAAAGTCTGATGTGCTAGCTAAATTAGCCAATACTCATGAGGTCATGGGCCTTCTTCATGAGATTTATGCATTCTTACATAGGTTTGATGTGTTGTTAAAAGAGAAACTAGATACTTTCAAGTCTCTTGAGAAGTATTCAATGACACCGATACTTGAGAATGACAATTTAAAGAAATCATTACCTAAGTAGAAGGTAGAATTTTATGGAATTATTGATGTTCTAATCAAATAAATCACTCAACTGGAGAAGATTGACCATGTACTTTGCAATGCTAAGTTGGATAGGTTGCAAGAATTAGAGTCAAGAGTAAATACTTTTATAAAGGAAACTAAAGTACTATTGGATACTCATTATGCCACCCACACGAGTAGAGTTGAAAGGGTATTAAAGTATGATTGACCTTCTAAGGAAGAATATGCTACATGGGTGCAAAGATATATGATGTAATGCAGATTTTCACACATCATTTAAGCATGTTGGAATATTCATGGCAATTGCAACATTAATTTAGGGTGTGCTAGTGTTCAGTTGGAACATTTTGTGATAGGGGACATTTATGGAAATCTAGCAGGGATTAAGAACTAAGATCGAGGTTTATCCATTTGCATTTTAGCTATAAAAGGAAAGTTATGCATCTGATGAGTATGTCAATTCAGTTTGTCCTTTCCAAATAAGTAAATCTTATTTTTCCCCACTTACCAGAAAATGATAGTGACCCCCATGTATGTAAGAGGTTATTTGTTATTCTCTTGGTTACAACTGTGCAATTTTAGAAATAGAGATTATGGGAATCTTTCAAAGAATGAGGGGAATTGGAAAGATAGTTTTTCTTTATTTTCCAATCCATGCTAGTTGATGTGGGGATGAGATTCACGTGTTGAGGACATTGTGCATTTTTCAATGTCACAATGTTCTTCTCTCATGGCCGTACCCTATAAATTGATGATGTTGACCCTGTTTTGTGAGTAGCATCCCCATGTACCAGTACCCTAGTGTGGTTTAGGTGTTGTAGATGGACGTTTAGTCATGTTTTCATATGGGAGGTATGAAGTGAATTCATCTGTTGAGTCCCAATCTCTGTTATTTGTCATTTTGGTCTCAAGGTTCAATAGAAGAGCACTTCTTGGCTCAATCAATTTCACCGCGACATCTAGAATTTGTCAAGGCCTCAGCTTTAGTAGGTGAAGAATATTACATTTGGGTGGTCCAGGAGATGCCTAACTACTCATGCCTACCACCTTAGCATTTTGATGAAATATATTGCACTCCTAATGAACCCTTGTGCTTTGTTACTTTTCTATTTAGGAGTTAGTTGATGACTTTGATGGTGGAATTTGTCACTCATCTATTGCATTCTAAGAGACTCCCTTGTTCTATAAAATGGATGCTCTCATTTTTACAAGGGTTGTTAGTGGGAGTTTATACCAGTACCAAAATAGGAATAGATTTGTTATCAATTGTCTGTTTTCTATAGAAAATTACTTTCCTTGATTTGGGCTTATATGAAAAGCAAGTAATTATGTGTATCTTGTCTCCATTTGTCAAATGTAATTAGTATTTTAGAGTTAATAATAAAAGATTGTTGATTTTCTTGTATACATTTTCTATACAAACTTTTTCTTATGTTAGTATTCACTCAAGTAATGGAGTAATCTTTTCATAAATGATAGTAAATGCTCATTGTATTTGATTGTCTAATTAAGTACGAGTGCACTATTAATTACCTTTTGTAAGTCTTTGTTATTAAAATACATTAACATTTAATTAGACTGTCGGTGTATGTCAAACTGTGATGGAATTGTTACTGCAACTGTGACTTTGTAATCCCCTATTAGCCACCAATTTGTATTTGAGAAAACCCTAACCATAACACTCTTAAAATGACAAATCTCACACTCTATGTAAATTATTTGTAATTATTTTCATTTTCACAACAAAACTTTCAAATATTTTATGAGATTGGCTTAAAGAATGCATTAACCTTTTAGACTCTTTTCAAATGTGTGTGAAATGTCCTTTTTGCTTGACACTATGGTCAATTATGAATATTCATTCTAAATCAGTGTATTATAAGGGAAACCCTCCTAGGATTTGTAGAGCTTGAAGTGTAGAGGAAATATTTGAGTAAGATATTTCTTATTAATTGGCCAACTATGCACTTGACCTTGGTCATCAGTCTGTGAAACCTTTAAGGATAATTTGCAATCAATTGGAGAACCAACAAAGTTAAAACTACAACCTTGCATATGCACCTACAAGTAATTATATTATTATAATGTGCACAAATGGATCCACTTAACATTTCATACATAAGTGCAATGTGTAGGAATGCATGACATGATTCTCTAACAATCTAACTAGTTGAGGTCACTTAGGATGTTCCTTGGTTTGCAATACTGATTCATGAAAGCATGTGACACCCTAATATATTTCTAATCTAAAGAGGATAGATAGGATAATAAAATGGAAAGTATTTGGCCTCTCACTAATTTCTTTGGTGCATACTCCATTGGGTAACAAAGTCATGGGCTACAAGGAAGAAGGAAAATGCATCCACAAAGCATAACTAGAACTAGATGTGAATATACATACACATTACAAATGACATTTCATGTAAATGGACATACTTAATGATCCATATCAATACTACAACTATCCATGTGCAACATAAGGAAGACCATCACAAAATCTTTACAATGAATTAAAATGTTGTCACACATTCATCTAAATTATGGGAAACAAGAGTAAGACCATTGCAATAAATCTTGAAATACATTATAATACTGTGACACTAGTCAAAATTCTATTACACTCATACCAACAAATGTGGCAAGAGGAAAGCCACAACTAGGTTTGAAGGTTTCCTTGAATAATTGCAAGTTCTACCATGGAGACATAACATTTACATACATGATGTCCATTGGATACCCAAGTTATATGCTTTATAAAAAGGATTCCATCCCTTACAAACTAGACTTGCAACATTTGATTCCCTAGAACTATATTAAAGCACTTGTAATAAAAAAATTGGCTCAACAAACAACCTTTGAATGATAAACAAACTTGTATTTATAGCATTTCCTTTTCTTTCCCTTAGTTGTTCATTGATAATTCCATGTACCTTTAGAGGATGAAGCATTGAATGCAAACCCCTTTTGATGCCATGAAATCCACATTTGAGAAGTTTCCTACTCAAGATGAATGGTCTAGAGCATGCATGAGGAAATTGGTAGATAAAACTCAACCATTGCATTCATGGTGATCCATGCCTTCTTTATCATTGGCTATTGGAATATGCAACTAGAATCACACCCTTGAAATGAGTGATGTTGTTTGGGTGGGAAAATGTATTTGAGAAGTTGTAGGGGTCAAATCAAGTCATTAATGGTGACTTAGGAAGTTGTTGGAGTATTCTAGCTTGAGTATAAGAGAAGTTTCAAAGGATTTTATTAATTTGATGTAGGACTAGACATGAGGACCAAAAATTGGAAGTGAAAGGATGAAATCTTGAAGGATGGGTAAGTTTCATGAATGGAAGGAAGTGAATGAGAAGAGGATGTGGGAAAAATATGTTGGACTAGATTTTGGAAGTGAACGTGTATGTGAAGGAAATCTAAAAGTATATTGGGTTTCCACAAAGGAAGAAACTAAATAATTTGATGATTCAAGGAGATGTAGGGTTTGGTTGTAGAACTAGACATAAGGATAGTGTTGGAATTAGGGCAAACAACTGAGAGGGGGGGTGAATCAGTTGTCACAAAAACTTAATCTTCTTTTGAAATTAATCTTCTTTATAACTTACAAACAAATTAATGATATTATCATTAAAGCATGAATTAATAACAAAAGAGTAGAAACATAAATAACAGAGATAACACCATGATTTTTACATGGAAACCCAATTAAGGGAAAACCATGCTGGGGGTTAACCCACAATATTATTCTCTATTAAAAGAATAGAAATGGGGAAGGTACATGCCTTCAGGGCGCACTACCCCGAAGCTCACTGCTCCAAGAGTCTCACTGACTACAGAAAAATTCACAAGAGTAATCACAGAAAGTTTGAACTAAGAAATAGCATCTTCACCATGCCAAAGATCAATTCCTTTTAAGCTCCAAACACATCTCTGCTCTGCCCCTGAACACTTCTTCACTACACTCCCATATTCGCTCCAATTCACACTTTTCCATGACTTAGATTCACTTATTTATACATGACATCGACTTTGGAATGAACATCAAAGTTGGCCTTACAAACATTACAAATAATTACAATTACAATACAAATTACTATATGCAAATCACTATGTTGTCAGCCAAACATGACTAGGAGCCAAATCTTCCTCGATCAACATGCCACACTCCATATGACTTGCCTTAGATCATCCACAACATGCATTAGGCATCTAGTTAGCCAAGACTGGGAAGAACAACAACAACCAAGAGGAAAAATTCAATCACGAGCTCCTTTGTTAATACGGAACACCAACACAACAACCACATGATCCAGAGACCACCACAAGCACAATGAAGTCAATAGGAACAACCACACCACTTCACATCACCAAAATCACTTGCATCTTCACACTGAACCTCAAGAACACACACTGCCATGACTATCACACTAGAAAGATTACTTTTGGACCTCTAAATCACAAACCACTCAAGTTGAGAGAACACACCAACATCCAAGACATGCCTCTAGATCCACAGATCACAATATGCTCATACCGGACCAATCTGGACCAACTTCTTGTCACTCTGTCATCACTGAACAACTACAGAAACCTGTTCTATTCAGAACGCCATAACTTAACCAAATCTTCACGTGGACCTCTCAAATATCAACTGGAGCAACAACACACAATCCTATACAAACCCTTTACTCTGCATACTTTGATCTTCACCTTACTGGAAATATTGACCACTCCTCTGCAATGTCTTCACTATTTCTATCATAAAGATATGTTGACATCAATGACAACACATTAGACACATATTTGCAACAATCTCCCTATTTGTCATTGATGGCAACATATGATGTGAAAAATTGATTCAACCATTAAGACAAGAACTTCTCCCCCTTTCTCTTGTCACACCTGCAACCACTTTCTTCACTGCTCCCCCTTTCACCAGCAACTACTTACTTCCAAGTTTTTCACATGACTTCTCTCCCCCTTTGACATCAATGGCAAAGGGTGCATATTTGCAATCATCTCTCCTTAAATCAAATTTTAGAAATCACATACTGACTACTCCCTCTGAGTAGCATCCCCTCGACACCAATCCAGATCACAAGATATGACTGTGAATTCCACAAAACTTGGAGTACAAATACTTGCTATTGTTGTATACTCTACTTCAACAGTAGATAGAGATATTGCCTCTACTTTTTTCTCAACCAAGAAACCAAACTCTTTCCCAAGAGAAATGCACAACCACTAGTACTCTTCTTGTCATTGACACCTCCTACCCAATCAACATCTTATATTTGCACCCGGTTAAGAGATAGTACCCATAGTCTCTCTCCAATAGGAATATGGAACATTTGCCTCCATCATCATGGTTCTAGCAGCCTTTTTGAAAGATTTGATTCATTCTAGGAGCAAATAACTATCTTCTTATTCCATGCTTTTCACAAAATGCATTAAACTTATTGGGGGTAAACTCTCCACCATTATCAGATCTCAGATACTTTAACTTCACTCCAATCTCATTCTCCATGTTAGCCTTGAAAATGTCAAGAGCCTCTGACTCCTTTCACAAGAAAGTTACCCACACCATCTGGTAGTACTCAATCAATAGCATCAAGTATTACTCTCTTTGCAAACTCCTAACTTTACTAGGAACACACAAATTAGTGTGCATAGGTTCCAACAAACCACTTGATTATTGTTCTTTACTTTTGAATGTAGTTCAGACCTGCTTGCCCAACTGACATTCCTTACACAAGCTGCTACAAGTTTTGGAAGATCACTCATAGCCTGAGTAGTACTTATCTTGACAATGTTATCAAAGTTCACATGACACAATCTCTTATGTCATAACCAACTCTGATCAATCTGAGAAATCAAGCAATTTTTGCCAGTACCACTTAAATGAAAGATTTTACCTCTAATCCTTTGTCAACCAACTGACCAACATTGAGAAGATTATGCTTCAAGCCTTTTATCACTAGACATATGAAGAGAACATCTATAGTCAATCATCCATTCATCTTTTTCTTCAATCTAAGCAACCAATATAGCTAGCATATTTGGTGGGCACCGGTTCTTCTTCTTTGATAGTAATGAATCACCTATTCATTTCCAGAGGTACTTCTCATAACAGGTTCATTATCTATGACTCTTCCATTAGCATCTTCTTGGACACAAGATGATTTCTTCTGAACTCTAGGTCTGTTTGTCTTTGAGACCCTCTCCAGACATCTTGATGCAAAAAGGCCAATCTTATTGCAAGAAAAGCATTTGAAAGGCAACATTCCTTCATACTTACCATATCCTTTTGGTAACCTTTTGGCAAACATAGTTTCAAGTTCTTTAAGCTCTAATTCATCTTTTTTAAGATCGTTCCTTGCCTTCTCATATATGCTTACTCTTCTTGGAGAGAATTCACTTGAAACAAATCTTTGCTTACTCTTTCTGGAACCATTTGCCTTAAATGCAAATTTCTAATTTAGGAAGAGAAACACCAAACTCATTCACCAACCAACAAATCCCTTGAAATATCTGTCATAGTCCTGAATTCCTCAATAGTAGGAACCTTATGCTTGTATGCAACATGTAAGGATCTGAGCACTTTGGCAACAATCTCTAATTCTTCCAAATTCCCACTAGCACACCTACTTTTGATGTGAAAAATGCATTTGTCCTAACTCTTCTGGATACTCAGTTTCTTAAAATAGTTTCTCATAGATTGCTTCACAAATTGCCACATCAACTTCTTTTCTTCCAGAACTTCGTTAAGATGAAATGCAATAGGCCATTATGTATTCTTTCACATGCTAGATCCAGGCATCCACTTACTAGTAGGGGAGATTAGATTTTCAATGCAACTCCCCCTAAGCCAGAGCTCCTAATTCAATTCCTAGAGGAATTATCAACACCTGACTCTAGTGCGGACCCATCACCATTATTCATTTCACCTTTCTTCACCCAAGTCTTGTTAATTTCATTCTAGATTTCATTCACATCTACTTTGCCCTTGCATTTATCTTATCTCTTCTTATTCCAATATCTATTTACCGAACCTTTCCTATCATTATTCTTGCTTCTGTAGAATCTTGCAATATGACTGAATCTATTGCAGTTAAAGCACTTAACATTTCCTTGCTTATATACTTGATTTCCTCTTGATCTGCATTGAGTAGCCATGTGTCCAAATCCATTGCAAGCAAAATAGTAGCCATTGAAATAACTGCTATTAGAGTTATTCATTATCATACTTCTACATTCATTCGATCTATGACCATACCTCTTGCACTTGAAGCATTGATCAGAGAAGGATGGACCATTTTGATTTACTCTGCTTCTGCACAGAATAGCTTTATGGCCAAATTTATTGTAGTTGAAACAATTTCCATTGAAGGATGGATATCTTTGAGCATTTGGTTGTCTTACCGGATGTCTTCTAGGTCTATTTCTTGATTGAGAATTTCTTTCTCCAAATTTGGAGTTTTCACCTTTCTCATATCCAAGACCATGCTTGTCATCAACCTTTCTGTCCTTCGATTAGTGCTTCAAGTTTAGTTGAGCTTATTTTGAACTTCTCCTTATATTCATTTGCAACTTCTAGGTCATGTCTAAGAATGACCATTTGCCTTACAAGTTCTTTCTCATTGTCTCTGCTTTCTTGTAGATCAGACTCTAGATGATCAGCTCTTCTATCCAATCTGTAGCATTCTTCAGTTCTTTCTTTTAGTTTTTGATTTAGGTATTCTTCAATTTCTTTGGTTTGCCTCATCACCCCAAATTCCATCTCAATTTTCAGAACATCAACTTCTTTTGACAGGTCTCACATTCCTTTGTCTTTTCTTCCAAGGCTTCATTCATGTCATTTTCTTCAGTTAAACTAGATAACTGCAGAAGTAGCTCCTTTCTCTTTCCCATAGATTTATTTAATTTATCTTTCAACATTTCATTGGTATCATCAGTATATTTAATCTCATCTTTTAGATTAGATGCTTTTGCTTTGGACTGACCAAGATCTTCTAGAACCAACCAAAGTTGATCTTTGAGTGAACCCATTGAAACTCCTTCCAAGATCTTTCCTCAAGCTATTAGGCTTCTTTCAAGGAACTTGGCTCGGATACCAATTGTTGGAATTAAGGCAGACAACTGAGAGGGGGGTGAATTAGTTGTCACAAAAACTTAACCTTCTACAATTAATCTTCTTTATCACTTACAAATAGATTAATGATATTATCATGAAAGTATGAATCAATAACACAAGAGCAGAAACATAAATAACATAGATAACCCCATAATTATTACGTGGAAACCCTGTTAACGGTAAACCACGGTGGGGGTTAACCCACAAGATTATTATATGTTAAAAGAATAGAAATGGGGAAGCCACATGCCTTCAGGGTGCACTGCCTCAGAGCTCACTGCTCCAAGAGTCTCACTGACTACAAAAAAAATCACAAGAGTTATCACAGAAAGTGTGAACTGAGAAATAGCATCTTCACCATGCCAAAGATCAGTTCCTTTTAAGCTCCAAACACATCTCTATTCTGCCACTGAATACTTCTTCATTACACTCCCATATTCACTCCAATTCACACTTTTCTAATGAACATCAAAGCCAACCTTTGGAATGAACATCAAAGCCAGCCTTACAAACATTACAAATAATTACAATTACAATATAAATTACTATATGTGAATCACTACATTATCAGCCAAACATGACTAGGACCCAAATCTCCCTTGATCAACATGCCACACTCCATACGAATTCACTTAGATCATCCACAACATGCATTAGGCATCCAGTCGGCCAAGAGTGGGAAGAACAACAATAACCAAGAGGAAAACTTCAATCACGAGCTCCTTTTTCAATACGAACCACCAACACAACAACCACATGATCCAGAGACCACCACAAGCACAATGAAGTCAATAGGAACAACCACACCACTTCACATCACCAGAATCACTTGCATCTTCACACTGAACCTCAAGAACACACACTACCAAGACTGTCACACTAGAAAGATTGCTTTCAGACCTTAAAACCACGAACCACTCTAGATGAGGGAACACACCAACATCCCAAACATGTCTCTAGATCCGCAGATCACAATATGCTCATACCAGACCAATCCAGACCAAAATCTTGCCACTTTGTCATCACTGAACAACTACAGAAACCTGTTCTACTCAGAAGGCCATAACTTCGCCAAATCTTCATGCGAACCTCTCAAATCTCAACTAGAGAAACAATAGAAATTCCTATACAAACCCTTTACTCTAGATACTTTGATCTTCACCTTACTAGAAATATTGATGACTCCTCTGCACTATCTTCACTGTTTCTGTCGTAAAGATATGTTGACATCAATGACAACACATCAGGCACATATTTGCAACATATAGGACATGAGGTGGAGGAAATACAAGAAGTCCAAGGAGGAAAGTCCTCAAAGATGAGGGAATGAAAGATTTGAAGGTATAGGAAAAACACATGGGACTAGATTTAGGAAGTGGTGTCAAGTGGAGCTAGCAACTTCATAGAGAATTCTTGTGGAATTGAAGGTGGGAACTAGATATCACAAGTGAAGGTGTCTGATGGAGGAGATCTGTAACCAAGATACTATCCTACGAAGGGGTTAGGAAGAATGCAAAATAATGATTAGGGATCAAAGGTTTTAGGAATGGGAGGAAAACTAAAGGAGTTGATTAGGATTCTACAAAATGCTAAGTGAAGCAATCTAGGAGGAAAGAAAATGAGAATATATTTGTGAAAAAAGGAAGGCGATGGGCGAACAGGATATTGGAGTTTGAAAGAAGAAGTTTGGTAGCCAAGAAAGATTATACAAATTGCAGGAAATGGGTGGAATAAAAATACTAGGGGCCTGATAAGTTTCTATAGAACTTTTACACATAACAGGAAGTAGATACATGATATTGAATGGACATAATACATTTGATAGTCAGTTGAAAACCCACAAAAAAGAAGAAATAAAGGAATTGAGGGATCCAATTAAGTTTTGTGGAACTTTTACATGGAAGAGGAAGGAGGAATTAGATGGAAGGAAAAGAGGAAAGGTCTGGTAGTACCCAAAATGTTTACAAAACACTAGAAATTTACCTAAATCTTTTTGAACTTAAAATTTTCTTGGAGTTTTAAAACTTGAACATATGGTAAGAACATGGGGGATGACAAGGAACAACATCAAGGAAAAATTTTAGCAAGGGAAGACCTACTTAAAATTTCTTAGATCCATTCTATATGGTCAACATGATAGGGTAAGTGCACAAAGGGGCAATGACTTAGATGATTTCATAATTTCAAGTTGGTTCCCAACACAACCATGTAGTAAAATGAAACAATACACAATTACACAGTGGAAACTCAATGAAATTTAACATAGTCATTTTATTATAGAGCATGTACAAATTATATGTTGGATTAAGGACAGACAACTGAGAGGGGGGGTGAATGAGTTGTCCAAAACTTACTTTCAATTAATCACTTAAATTCTCTTCTTGATTTAGCATCATAATAATAAATCAATCATGGAAATGTAATGCAACAATTCAAGAGCAGAAACACATTAACACATAAGACACCAAGATTTTGATGTGGAAAACCCAGTTAAGGGAAAAACCACGGGGTGACTAACCCAAGATTGTATTCCCTATTAGAAGAATAGAAAGAATAAAATGGCACATGCCAATTAGGGCTCACTACCCGAGCACACTGCTCACAAGAGGCCCACTGCCTATAGGAGACACGCTGTCTATAGAATAATAAGTATTACATACTTGAATTGAAGAATAACATCTTCACCATGATTGAGTCAGTTCCATTTAAGCTCAATACGTTTGCTCTGCCTTTCACTTTCTCCTCTCTATCACACTCCCATCGCGACACCCTTCATCAGAAAATGACTTTACAATCCCTTATTTATGCAAGACATAGACTTAGGGATAATCATCCAAGTCGGCTAACATTACAGAGCGAACACACAAATACAATATGACTTATTACAAAAAGACTTCACACGGATCAACACATTGTTGGCCACATAGATCTAAGTCTTCAATGTTTCTATAGGAACATGCCATTCTTCACATAACATCTTCAAGATCATTTGCAGGATGTGTAACTCATCGGATCAGCCAAACTTAGGAAGAACACCATCATCTAGAAGTAATTCTTCAATTATGAGCTCAATCTTCATTGTGAACCACCAACACGAACTGGACACAATCCAAAGACCTCCACAAGCTTGCCTGAATCACCAAGAACATCCACACTACTTATGCCTACTGAAATCATTCTCTCCTTCATCCAGAACCTCACGAACACAGTCTGTCATCACTGTCATATTGGAATAGATGCTTGTGGACCTTCAGACCATGAACCAATTGAGTTGTCAATCCACATTGGCTTCCTAAACACTCCACCAAATCTACAGAATAGGATATTGCATTTCCAGATCTCACCAGACCTATCTGTGTCACTCTGTCATCTCGGAACACCTACTGGAACCAGTTTTACTTGAGTGGCCATAACTTCTTCAGGTCTTCATGCGGACCTCTAAAATCTTTACTGGACCAACTTAAGATACATATCTACAAACCCTTTGAAGCGCTTCCTCTGATCTTCATCTTAGCTAGGATCTTTACCTTACTGCCTTCATTGTTCTTATCTATTCCTGATTAGGACTAATTTTCTCAATATCCTCTTCATATAGCTCATCCAATCCTTATCATCAATGCAACAGGAGTATGTTGACATCAATGACAACACTAGTTAGGCGCATACTTGCAACAATGTCCCCCTTTGTCATTGATGGCAACATATGATGTGAAAAATTGTTTTACCCATCAAGACAAGAACTTATCCACACTGTCACAACTCCCCCTTATTAAGAAAAACCATTCACATATCTTCTCTTCCTTTCCTGCTCCCCCTTTGATCAGAAACCACTTGTTTTTCACATGTCTTCTCTACCCCTTTGACGTCAATGGCAAAGGGCACATACTTGCATCAATTCAGAATCATACAAGCTACTCCCCTTGAGTAATAGCTTCCCAAACATTAATTTGAACCATAAGATATGGCTGTGAGATCTACCAAACTGATGCATAATAGTGCATCTTAATTCAGAGCCGGAGGGGTAATAACCCCTAAATTCTCCCTGAGATACTCAAAAGAGTCCTTAGGTAGAGGTTTAGTAAGAATATCTGCAATCTAATCCTTGGAAGGTACAAACTCCAATCTGACTTCATCTTTGTTTACTTGCTCTCTCAAAAAGTGAAACTTGATGGATATGTGTTTAGTCTTTGAATGCAACACCAGATTCTTTGATATGTTTATTGCACTTGAATTATCATAGAATATTGTGATAGGTTCCTTATACTTCACTCTAATATCCCTTAGCATTTGCTTCATCCACAATACTTGAGTGCAACTACCTGCTGGTGCAATATATTCTGCTTCTGCAGTGGACAGAGATATTGCCTCTTGTTTCTTGCTCAGCCAAAAAACTAATCTCATCCCTAAAAAGAATGCTCCACCACTAGTGCTCTTCCGATCATCCACATCTCCTGCCCAATCCCCATTTGTATATGCATGAAGAGAGAAATCATGATCTCTAGGGTACCACAAACCATACTCAACTATTCCTTTAGATATCTAAAAATCCTCTTGATTGCCATGACATAAGATTCTCTAGGATCAGCTTGGAATCTAGCAACAAGACCAACAACATTCCTAATGTCAGGTATAGTTTGAGTGAGATACAATAATCCTCCAATCATTGACCTATACTTTTTCTGATAAGCCTTAGGAGAGTCATCATCTTTGCTCAATTTGCATCTGGTTGCCATGGGAGTATTCATTGGTTTTGAGTTTTCCATCCCAAATTTCTTCAACAATTCTTTCACATATTTGGTCTGAGAAATGAAGATTCCTTTCTTTGTTTGAGTGATTTGCAAACCCAAGAAGAAATTCATTTCCCCAAACATGGACATCTCAAATTCACTTTTCATTTGATTTGCAAAGGTTTTCCACATACTATCTCTTCCCCCAAAAATGATATCATCAACAAATACTTCAACAATCAAGATATTTTCATGATCAATTTTGAAATACAAATTACTATCAGGAGTACCTTTGTTGAAACCAATCTTCAAAAGATGCTTATCCAATGTTTCATACCAAGCTCTTGGAGATTGCTTGAGTCCATACAGTGCTTTCTTCAACTTGCAGACCATATCACCATGATCAGATAATTGAAATCCATTCAGTTTCTCAATGTAAACTTCTTCTTCCAAGTCACCATTCAGGAAGGCAGACTTGATATCCATCTGATATACATTGAAATCCTTGAAGGCAGTAAAAGCAAGAAATAATTTGACTACTTCAATTCTTGCCACCAGAGCAAAAGCCTCTTCAAAATCAACTCCTTCTACTTGAGAGTAACCTTTGTAGACCAATCTGGCTTTGTTTCTGACTATTTCACCATCTTCATTCAGTTTATTCTAGAAGACCCATTTGGTTCCAATCACATTCTTGTTTTTAGGTCTGGGAACAAGATCCCAAGTGTGATTTTTCTCAATTTGCATCATCTCTTCTTCCATTGCTTTAGTCTAGTTTTCATCATTGCAAGCTTCATTCACTATCTTAGGTTCAACCTTTGAAATAAGACAATACTCTTCTGAATCTTGAGAAATCCTTCTTCTTGTTTGAACGCCTTTTCTTTTATCACCTATGATCTGGTCTTCAGAGTGATTCAGTTTTACATACCTGGGAACTTTGGGTGTTTCTTGCACTTCTGATTCTTGAACAGGTTCATTCAAACTTATCTTTTCTTCCTGATTTACTGGGTCAGTCTGAATCTGAATTTGCTTGGACTTCTTGAACAAAAACATCATTTTGATCATCTTCATCATATTCATAAAACCTTGAGGGTTTTTCAACACCTTCATCAACCTTCACATTTGTACTTTCAACAATCTTGCTTAATCTCTTGTTATAACATTGGTATGCTTTGCTTTGAGTAGAATAACCCAAGAATATTCCTTCATCACTTCTAGCATCAAATTTTCCTAGGTCTTCATCTCTTTTAATGTAACATTTGCTACCAAAGACTCTAAACTACCTCACAGTAGGAGTGATGCCGAACCAAAGTTCATAGGGAGCCTTACTAGTATTGCTTCTGATTTGTACTTGATTAAGAGTATAGACTACAGTGCTTACAACTTCTCTCCAATAGATCTGAGCAACATTTGCTTCCATCATCATGGTTCTAAATGCTTCCTGGATGGTCTAGTTCTTTCACTCTACTACTCCATTCTGCTATGGATTCCTAGGAGCAGACAACTATTTGTTTATTCCATGTTTCTCACAAATTTCTATGAATTCACTGGATGTGAATTCTCCACCTCTATCAGACCTCAAACATTTTAATTTTAATCCAGTTTCGTTCTCTACCATAGTCTTGAATATTTTGAGTTTCTTAAGAGCTTCTGATTTTTCTTTCAGAAAAGTCACCCACATCATTCGGGAAAGGTCAGCAATTAATAACATGGAGTACCTATCACCTTGCACACTCCTGATTCTTTCCGGACCACATAGATCAGTATGAACTAAATCCAATAATCTGGTAGAAGATTGTTCCTTTCTTTTGAATGAGATTCTGCTTTGTTTACCCAAATGATATTCTTTGGACAAACTATTGGTAGGTTTTACCAATCTTGGAAGATCTTTGACATCTTGAGTGTTTCTTATCTTGATGATATTATCAAAATTCACATGACACATTCTCCTATGCCACAACTAGCTCTGATCAATTTGAACAAATAAGCAACTTTTATCAGTACCAACCAAGTGAAAGATATTACCTTTTGTTTGAGTACTGGATGCAATCTCTGTTTTGAAACCTTCAAAGATCTTGCATTTTCCATTCTTGAATCAGAGATCATAACCTTTGTCAACCATCTATCCAACACTGAGAAGATTGTGCTTTAGGCCTTCAACATATAGTACATTACTGGTTTTGTTCTTTCCATCAAAAGAAATAGTTCCTCTACCTCTGATTCTGCCAGCAAAATTATCACCAAATTTGACCACTCCTCCTTCATACCTTTCCAAGTTTATGAACTTATTTTTGTCACCTGTCATATGGTGAGAGCATCCACTGTCAATGATCCAATCATCATTTTCTTCAACTTGGGCAGCCAGAGCTTTTTCTACAATTTTATGATTAGTAGATTTAGAGGGCATTGGATCTTCTTCCTTGATGGAAATAAACACCCAGTCACTTCCAGATTTGTTTCCTATTTCTGATTCATCATCTATTACTCCTTCATCATCATCATCTTCTTGAACATAGTAACATTTCTTTTGGAACCTTGATCTGTTAGGATTTGTCCTTGAAAATCTTTCTGGACACCTTCAGACAAAATGACCAATGTTATTGTAGTTGAAACATTTAAAAGGTAATTTCCCTTCATACTTACCGGATCCTCTTGGTAGTCTTTTTGCAATAAGGGCTTCAATTTGAGTAGCTTCTGCTTCATCTTCTTCCAGGTATTTTCTTGCTTTCTCATACCATGATAGTTTCTTTGAGGAGTTCTCTCTTGGATCAAACTTTTATTTTCCTTTAATAGAGGCACTAGCTTTGAATGTAGATTCACTCTTGGGGGGGGCATCTCCAAACTCAGTTAATTCAAATGTAGCCAATTTACCAACCAATTGATCTCTTGTGATACATGAAATAGATCTAAATTCTTCAATAGCAGCAACCTTGTACTTGTAAGAATTAGGAAGGGATCTGAGAACTTTGCCAACAATCTCATCTTCATCCAAGACTCCACCAGTACATCTAATGCCACAAACAAGCTCATTTACTCTTGGCATAAATGTAGTGATATTTTCATCCTCTCTCATCTTCAGGTTTTTGAATTTTCCTTTCAGACTTTGTAGCTTGGTAGATTTAACATACTTGTCTCCTTCATGCAGAAGTTCCAGTTTTTCCCAAATTTCAAAAGTAGTTTGTAGGTCAACAACATTTGTCAGCTCTGAATTAGACAAGGCACTCAGAAGAGCTTCTTTAGTCCATAGATTATTTTCAGCATCTCTGATTTCATCTATGGTTCTCAGACCATTCTGTGGAGGAGTATACTTCTTTGAAGCCATGATCCAATACTACATTCCCATATATTGCAAGTGACATTCCATGTGACTTTTCCAAAGGGTGAAATTGGTTCCATCAAACCTCGGACTATCCTTCTTGTAGGATGACATCCTGGATCTCCTCAAGTGGTTAAGCTCTTTTAGAGGAACTTAGCTCTAATACCAATTGTTGGATTAAGGATAGACAACTGAGAGGGGGGGTGAATCAGTTGTCTAGAACTTACTTTCAATTAATCAATTAAATTCTCTTCTTGATTTAGCAACATAATAATAAATCAATCATGGAAATGTAATGCAACAATTCAAGAGCAGAAATACATTAACACATAAGACACCAAGATTTTGACGTGGAAAACGCGGTTAAGGGAAAAACCATGGGGTGACTAACCCAAGATTGTATTCTCTATTAGAAGAATAGAAAGAATAAAATGGCACATGCCAATTAGGGCTCACTGCCTAAGCACACTGCTCACAAGAGGCCCACTACCGACAGGAGACACACTATCTATAGAATAATAAGTATTACATACTTGAACTGAAGAATAGCATCTTCACCATGCTTGAGTCAATTCCATTTAAGCTCAATACTTCTACTCTACCTTTCGCTTTCTCCTCTCTACCACACTCCCATCATGACACCCTTCATCAGAAAATGACTTTAAATTCCTTATTTATACAAGACATCGACTTAGGGATAATCATCCAAGTTGGCTAACATTACAGAGAAAACACACAAATACAATATGACTTATTACAAAAAGACTTCACACGGATCAACACACTGTCGGCCACACAGACTTGAGTCTTCAATCTTTCTTCAGGAACATGCCATTCTTCACATAACATCTTCAAGATCATCTGTAGGATGTGTAACTCATCCGGTCAGCCAGACTTAGGAAGAACACAATCATCCGGAAGCAATTATTCAATTACAGGCTCAATCTTCATTGCGGACCACCAACACAAACTAGACACAATCCAAAGACCTCCACAAGCTTGCCTGAATCACCAAGAACATCCACACTACTTATGCCTATTGAGATCATTCTCTCCTTCATCCAGAACCTCAAGAACACAGTCTGTCATCACTGTCATATTGGAATAGATGCTTGCGGACCTTCAGACCATGAACCAATTGAGTTATCAATCCACATTGGCTTCCTAAACACTCCACCAAATCTGCAGAATAGGATATTGCATTTCCAGATCTCACCGAACCTATCTGTGTCACTCTGTCAGCTCTAAACACCTGCCAGAACCGGTTTTACTTAAGTGGTCATAACTTCTTCAGGTCTTCATGTGGACCTCTAAAATCTTTACTGGATCAACTTAAGATACATATCTAAAAACTCTTTGAAGTGCTTCCTCTTATCTTCATCTTAGCTGGGATCTTTACCTTACTGCCTTCACTGTTCTTCTCTGTTCCTGATTAGGACTAATTTTCTCAATATCCTCAGCACATAGCTCATCCAATCCTTATCATCAATGCAACAGGAGTATGTTGACATCAATGACAACACTGCTTAGGCCCATACTTACAACATTATAGAATTCGAATGATCCCTCTCTCTCTCTCTCTCTCTCTCTCTCTCCTTGCCAAACCTTCCTTTCTCTATCATGGTTATGAACATTGTTTATATAAAAGCCTCAAGCCTTAGAAATGATCTTAGTTGGCCACAAGGTGGTGCAAGGCTCAATGCCTCATGAAATGTGTAGTTAGCCAAACACATAGATCAAATTTCTCCCAAATTGAATGTAGTGAAGATGGATCTTAATGTGGTTCACACCATAAGACTCTTGGATTAAATGCACCTTGATATGTGTTCCGTTGCTTTTGTAAACTCCAAAACTGAAATTGAGTGTAAGCCTACCAAGCTTGATAAAGATTGAAAACCAAATTATGTCTTTGTGACTTAATAAAAAAAATTCTAGAAAGTGAATATGGCATTGAAGGACCATTAAATAGAACATATCCTTGCAACCACGAGGAGGGATTTACAAATGTAGTGAAATGTGGTAGTATCTCCAGTAACTATTTATGAAATGTAGTTAGATGTTGTGTGAGTATGAGCTTCTGGAAAAGACTGCGTGTTGCTTTTTTTGGATCAACGTTTCGAATCACACTCCGTGATTCACTTATTCTCTTCTTCTCATCCTAATTATGAATCATGGAGTGTGATTCGAAACATTGATAAAAAAAAAGCAACTCACAGTCTTTTCTAGAAGCTCATACTCACAAATCATGGACTGTGGAAATATCATGTTTATAGTTCGATGTTTACAAATATAAACCTACAAAAAAAGTTAAAAAATTATATTTTTTGTTGATGCAAGATTTCTCCTACACCCTAGGATGCTCCTACATTAGACACCTAGGGTTCATTGAAAAGTGAGCCCCTCACTTTCTAGTGGCTAGATTGAAACCAAAATGGTCTACATTAGCCTTAGAAAACCAACTTGAATTTTCTTTGAGCCTTTTCTTCCATCTCTTCAAATACTCTTCATATTGTCTTTTATGGAGGATTCTTTCAACCTCACTATCCAAGATCTCCTAATTCTTCTTTTGTGGTTACAATATTATGTTCCTCCATTGTACTTTTGTGCCACATTCTCTTCACATGTTTACAATTACAAACCCATTTTGTGCTTTCCTCTCATCATCCTTCTTCTCACATATATCATCCATCTTCTTAAATTGACTATTTACTTCTACACTCACTTCTCCTAGTGTCCTACAAATTCCTCTAATTATGTACTACTTTTTGTCCTCTTCTTAGTCAGTCTCATCTTCTAGGTCTCTTCTTTGTGATTACCCTTGTTACCATATTCTATCAATGGATTCAAAACTTCCTTTGTAGTATCTTCTTTACAATTACAATAGTGTTTGGTAAACTTGTGGTGCCACAAGCCCTTGAGATCAATGTAAAATGTTCATCTCCTACATAAATCTAAACACTATTGCAAAAATTTCCTTCTATTTCCTTTAATGGAATCAACTTATGTCTCTTTTCATTCTTTGATATGGTATAAATGTTATCTCTCCTATCTTGTACAATATTTCTATCAAACTACCATAGTCAAGTCCAAACAATAGATATCATATATGCATTGATACAACATGACACAAGACTTTATCATGATATGACCCTATATTGAATTTTACCAAACATTGTTCTTCCACCAATATGGACTAGGGTGTCTAATCTCCTCATCTTTAGCTTAGTAAGCATTTCTTCAAATACCAAATTATCAATCTTACCCCTATCGAAAACTTTACAGTACCTACCTCATAATTTACATATTGTTCTAAGCAAGTTCTTTCTTTGTACTACTTTTCTTCCTTCTCACATCTCAGCAAATCTCTTCTTGTGACAAGTGATTCTCCCTTCCCTAGCTAATTTTTAGAATTACATGATCCATTAGTATCCTCCTCAACATGTGCAGCCCTCACTCTTCCTTCATTCCTTCTGCTAAGGCTCCTTTGACTTTGGTGACATATAAATGCTCGGTGTCCTTCTCAACACTTGAAACATGTACCTTTGAAATATCTTCCATCATTTCTCCCATATCTTCCTCTACCTCTCTAATACCCATCTATTCTATCATTGTGGTAAGAATCTCTATCTTCCATCTTCTTGTGGAAAGAATTAGTTTCTTCTCTATCATTATGGTGAGGGCTACTCCTTCCTCCTTTGTGGAAGTATGGGCTATCTCTCTTAAAATCCTCTAGGTATGGTTTCCTAATATCAAATTGAGTTTTGGATCTTCCTTCTCTCCCTTTTTGGTGTTTTTTTCCAATCATCAAGTTTCCTATTCAATTTATTTTATGTGGTTAAAGCCAACTAATATGTTTCATCCACCATTTAGATGTTCCACATCCTTAACTCTTCTTGAATTGTTTCTCTCAAACAATTAATTTATCTTTCCACTTTCTCTACCCCTTTGTCATGATGTCCTAATCATATTATCAGCATATAACACTCCTTCGTATAGTCCTTCACATTCATATCTCTTTGCCTCAAGTTATGCAATTACTTCAATAACTCTAGATGATAATTTGTAAGAATGAACTTACATTTTAGATTCTTTACCATTATAGATCCCATTTTCTAATGCTAGGTTTACCCTTTCTATTCCTTTCTAACTAAAGTTTCTTCCACCAAATGGTAACATGACCTTTCAACACAGTTATAGAAAATCTTACTCTATCTAGATTAGTAATATATTTATACTCAAAGTGCTCTTCTAAAGCAGTCATCCAATCTATTAATTTTTTAGGATTTAAACTACTAGAATAATTAGGGATATCTTATCAGTGCTTGATATGACTCAAAATTCTTTCTTTCTTGTCTTCTTCTTTGCTTCCAATTTTCTCTACAATGCTTTCTTCTTGTTCTTCATCACTCTCCTTAGCTCTAGGGTTACGGTTTATTTTGGAGTATTTTTAAAAGCTTCAATTTGAATCTTTATATCCTTGAACATCTCAAATGTCTCTTCCATTCTTCTAGTGGCATTAATAATACCATGTCCTCTCCTTAGTGGTATCTTGGATCTGGTTTACACTTCCTTAGGTTGGCAATCAATCCATAATCACCCTTGCAAACTACCTCATAGTTGGTGCTCTATTTACAAGCTTCACATGGACTACCACAATTTGGTGATCTGTTTACCACCAATAGTTCATAGGGATATTATACCCAACACTTTCCTATTAGAATGTACCCTTATTTAATTCTTGTAAAGTACAAAAAAACATAGCACACTTCCCCTTCTTGATTTACCAAACTCAATCTAAAAGGCTACTCTAATTAGCTCTACCTCCATAGGACTTAAACTTATGCTTTGATACCATTTCATTTAGTTATGGATGGAGGGTCAAAATGAAGGATAGTCCAACCATGTAGCAAAATGAAATAACACATAATTACACAATGGAAACTTAATGAAACATTAAAACATAATATGATCTTTATTAATTCAGTCATGGATGAAATATAATTTTCTACAAATGGGATTCCATGATGTTATGCTTCAATCATTTGATTACAAAGAATACAAATTATAGAATTCAAATGATATCTCAAACTCTCAACTTTCTCCCTCACACACACACACACACTCGACCTCCTTTCTAAACCTTCCTTTCTCTCTCATGGTTATCAACAACATTTATATATCAATTTCAAGCCTTAGAAATGATCTTAGTTGGTTGCAAGGTGGCATAAGTCTCAATGCCTTGTGAAATGTGTAGTTAGTCAAATATGTAGATGAATCTCCCAAATTCAATGCATAATGAAGATGAATCTTCATATAGTTCACACCATAAGCATTCCTAGGTCTAATGTATTTTGATATGTGTCCCTTTGCCATTGCAATCCATGAATAGTGAAATTGATTGTAAGCATGTCAATCTCAGTAAATATTAGAAACCAAATTATGGCTTTGTGATGATCAAAAAGTTCTAGAAAGTGAATATGACATTGAAAGATCATTGTAGAACATATTCTCCCAACCATGAGGTGAGATTTACAAATGTGGTCAAATGTGGTAGGATCTTTGGTAACTAGTTATGACTAGAATGTAAATAGAAACATGTAAACAAAACAAACAAGTAAAACACAATATTTTTGATTGATGCAAGATTCTTCCTACACCTTTGGATGCTCTTGCATCACTTTTCTACTGCATTCACCTTGATTATCTATTTTTTATGCTTATCCACACACTTACTCCCAAGTATTCTATTACCACCTTGATTCTAGCACCTTTTTTGTCCTAGGTCAATCTTGTAGGTGTGAGATTGATTTGACACCTATAGATCTAACTCCCAATTTTTTTTTTAATTCAAAATTAATTTTTGACTAACTCCCACCCATTTTCTTTTCACCATAAGTTGATTTGGTACATGTTTTGCACTATTTGTTGCTATTTCCTTGTATTGAAAGCCATTAAATTGTATTCATTTAATCATTAAAAATATTAAATATCATTCAATTTTAAGGAAAGAGCATTCTATGAACATTTCAATTGGAGAAAATTAAAGGAATCTAAGTGTACACTATCATTCTAGAGCATCTTGATGGCTGAAGATTGGTGTCCTCGATCATTTCTCTTACTATAAAGTAGGTCCTAGCAATGATTTTAACCTAGGAGAACATGACCCTTACAATCCAATAATCTCCACTAGGTGTTTATAAAGATAGGAAGTTCTTAACCTTAAGAGAAGAGCAAATTCCAAGGTGAACCAAACAATAGGAGTGGAAAATCAACAAGATCAGATATGTGTAGCATAGAAAAATTTCAGCTTACAAAAAAATCCAAAGCCACAAATTTGACTCAAAAGACAGTCATGGTTTAACATGAAACTATAGACAATAAGAGGACCTAGGTCACCTATTTTCTATAGCAAAACATCAAGATCTATGCCACACCAAATTTATTCACCAAATCTAGCGTTAAGTATACTTCCTCTTTTACATTTAATATCCTAACTTAGTATTTATTATTCATTTATCACTGCCACAATTCTTTACTCTAAATTTATTTAGATTAATTTATACTGATTCATTTAACTAGCTTAAATTAAGTTTAGGGAAAGGCGAATACAGTACTTTAAAATGTAGCAAAAATCTCGAACTTAGATCTTCTAAGTGATTCAATTAATTAACTTAAATTAAGTTTAGGGAAAGGCCAATACAGTACTTTAAAATGGAGCAAAATCTTGAACTTAGGATCTGTAGGAAACTATTTAAAAGATCTATCAATGAAAACTATTGCCAACTCTAGTGTGTATTATGGTTAAAATTAAAGGATCAATTACATTTTTGAAGGGTGAGAAGCGTAGCATAAAATGGCTGTGCTTGCTTGAGTGGACTTCCAATTTTTGACATGTTGCTAGCTCGAAGATGCTCTCATATTCCTTGTCAAGCATCATTATACTAAAGATTTTGGTACTTCCGAATATTTGAAGTAAGAGAAGTTGAAGAGTCCATCAATGGCAGTAGTTCTATCACAGACCATAAAATCCTAACTACACAGAATACAGAAAAATCCTGATTATGTCTCGGGGCTTAAATTTGACAGTTGTATAGCTGTATTTAAAGATTTTAATTGTAAAATACAATAAAAATAAATATTTAACTGTATTATGTACAATTTATTTTAGAAATAGTAATATATATATATATATATTTAATAAAAACTACTATTTTTTAAGAAATCCCAAATTTTTAAATTTTTCTTCTATTTTTAATAAAAATTTCTATTAAAAATCTCAAATTTTTAGATTTTTTTAAGAAGTTCTCAATATTTGTAAAGTTTATATATATATATATATAATTTTTAAATTCTTTAATAAAACTTTTATTATTTAAAAAGAAATCCCAAATTTTTAGATTTTTTAATAGAATATTTTATATTCATTGCAGTCTTAAGACTTTTCCAACACATCAAACAATTAAATTTTGTATTGAAAGATAAGAGCCGAAATTATAAAAAATAGAAAGAACTGAAATGTATACATTATTTGAAATACCTTAGTATGAATAGATTAAAACCATTTGTAAATTGAAAAGACAATAATAAAAACTAAACTGTAGGAAAAAAATTTCTTAACAGACAAGGTGGACTGTCAAATTTAAGCCCTGAACTGTGTGTCCTCTTTAGAACAATAGCCAAGGTAAGCACGGATATTTATAATAGCAATTGTTTTTTGTAATTGGTAAAACAGAGGATGGTACAGGCTTCTAAAAAAAGAAAAGATTTTGATATGTACCAGTACTCTGCATACCCCAGTGCTAAGCAACTCTAGGGCTTTGACTGTCCATCTTCAGGAGCTCTTCTATTTCCAGCAATCCCTCAAACCCACATTACTGTTTGTAAGGTTCGTGTTTTCTGGACTTCCACTCCTGGTTTGTTTCTAAAACATATAAAATCGAGTAAATTAATGAATTCCACTTCTATCTTAATCTGCGGGAGCTCTAAATGAATGGATTCCACTGTTGTTATGCATGCAGGAAATGTGAATTGGTTGAGCTGAGGGAGTGTGAATCGGTTGAACTGGTGGGCTTCATGTTTTTGCCAAAACTGCTTACTGTCGGAAATTCTTAAAGTGTGAGTGGTTAATACATGTGAAAGAAAATAAATTCCTATTTGTGCATATTCGGCAGTGCGTTGTTTTCCTTTGCCCTCTCCTTGTCCTGATGTGTCTGAATCTAATAGGCTAATCTTAAAGATTGCAGGAACCTGTGGAGTCAGTTTCACAACTGCGAGGATTTTTACAAATCCTTGCGATCTTCAGATCCGAACTGTAACTCCCCAGTTTTGATTAAGGTGGCTTCGTTTGAGGTTATTTCATCCCAGCAGGATTTTGTGTCGGGCGAGGTTATGGGTGTCAGAAAAATATGCAGTGTAGAATTGAAAATAAACACAGTGAAGTAGTAATAAATGGCACAAAATAGACAACACATAGGAAAACCTGCTTTGTATCAAGAAAAACCATGGCTAAAGGTCTCACAATAATTTTATTAATTTTAGAAGAAATTTTCTGTTAAAGAATTCCATCATAGATTTGCATTCAAGTTCAACTAACTTAAAAACCCACCAAAAAAACATCCAAATAATCATATCATTAAACATGCAAGTAATCAAATCCTTTAGGAAGAAGGATTTCCAAAAATAGAACCGTGAGTGGTACATCTGCATGTTGTACGTGTCATATAAACAAAAGTATTGTACATGTGTCATATACCGAAAAATTTTATCCGACTCAACCTATAAAAATTGACTTCACATACCAACAATGGGTAACTAGGTGGGTGGCACTTGGAGTGTTCAAGGTTATGTCTTTCTTTCTCTTGGGAACATCCATGTCCAGCTGGTGGTAGCTCATTTTGAGTTGGATATTCTGGAGGACACTCTACCTCAGGTAGAGTTCTCCTGTGAGCAGGAAACTTTTTCTTTGGTCTGCAAGTTTCTGGGTGAAAAACTTTTGGAAGAGGAGAGTTACAGGTGGAAGGAAATGGTATGGGCTCCAATTGCTTTTCGTCTAATGGAGTTCATGGTTTTTTTCGTAGGACTAGAGTAATTCTGTCTTTAAGAGTTTGAGCGTAGATTGGTTAAGCTTCAGAGTGGGTGTCGAAGAAGCATACGTCGGATGAGAGATTTTGTCAGGAGACACCATAGCTATTTTTCTGGCCAACGACTGCTTTTTTTTTAACTTTCGACCTGCAGAAAACGGCAACTGTTTCTATCGACCTCTTCATTCGACATTGCTTCAAGTTTTCGACCTGCAGAAAACGGCAACTGTTTCTATCGACCTCTTCATTCGACATTGCTTCAAGTTTTCGACAGTATCAGTACCCTGATTTTTGACTTAAAACTGGTTAATCGCACGATTTGACGGAAATTGGGATAAAACAATGCACAACATACCAGCTGTTTAAGTTCTTCCAATCGTAAGTGTCCCAATAAGAGGAAGCGTGGGAATTGTGGAATTAAATAGTATCTTCCAAATTGACTGCACTCTCGTATAGTTTGCTGTTCAGACGGTGTGTAATAAAAAATGGCTTCAAGGTACTCCAGACCGAGAGGTAAAATGGTCAGAGGTAGTCTCTGTTTTCCTCTCCAATTTAATGGATATTGTGCAAGACCCTCACTTCATTGTTCCCATTGCGATGGGAATTATTAACCGGCGCCTGTTCAATGTGGACAGATGGAATGAAGCAGTGGCCAATTATGATATTATGGTCAGTGATCCCTGGGTTGGAGGGCTTTTTCCTTCCTGCAAGCTCTGAACTAGAAGGTCCTACGAGTGCATCTACAGAAAAATGCAACATGGTCTGAGCTGCGGGTGCATTTGCTTGCTTGAAAGAGCCCTTAAGGGACATGCTCACTCAGTCCCCAAGTCTGTGAGGTTGAGGTTGAGGTGCAAAGATATGTTCACGGCCATCCGCTTTCTAAGGTTTCATGCTGCGGATTTAGCCCCGTGCCATCGAAGGGTCTCCAACGATGTAGAGGATGTCTCAGATACGGAGGTCCCACCAGACCAGAATGAGGACGAGGAAATGTCAGCAGTTGAAAGTGGGGTCTTAGGTGAGGTGTTTAGCGTTGGTGGCTCTCTCTTTTTGTTTTTTGATTAATTTTTGTCTATTTTGAGCGGTTTTTGTTCTCATGGGCTGCTTAGAGGGGTGCCGAAGTATATATGCCTCTACTTTTTTGTACTCCAAACAATATTACTAATATTAATATAAATCTGGGGCTATACCCTTTTCTTTAATAAAAAAAGAAAATGGGTGTCCACTTTGATTCATGATTTGATTGTCCCTTGAGGTGTTGTGCGAGAAGCTCATTGTTCCGATGGAGTGGAAAGACAGTAGAAGGTTCTGATCGGAGAGGTTACAAGGCTGGAATAGGACCACTATGTATTTCTTCAGGATCATTCTAATAAGGTTTTTTTAGACTATTCAGGAGGTATTGCTTTGACGAGTTTTGTTTAAGATGGTTTATGTATGTATTAATTTTTATATATTTTTCTAAGCCAAGGTTCTTATGGATCCTTCTTTAAATAATAAAAATTAAAAGAAATTCAGCAGTCTGTATATTCACTTCTTAAACATTTAGGTATGGAATATAACTAGTTCTTTCAATTTTTATATTCTTATGGTTCTTATATTTTATACTTTTAGACTTCCATACATATTAATTTTATAAATAAAAAGATAAATGATAGATGAATTAAATATGTTAAATGGTAAATTAAATAATTATGATTTTTAATGAAATATAGTTTATATATTTTTTAAATTAAAAATATTTTACAATTTATTTTTAGAAATGTAGTTGGTATGGCATCATATCTCAAAGTCTATTATTGTAAGAAAATAAAAATTGAAGTATGAGAAGAATTAAGAATAAGTAGACATAACTATAATCAAAGCATCCAAAAACAATCAAGTAACTAAAATTATAAAACCAGCAATAGGAAAAGGATTCTAACCATAAGGTTGGGAACCCCAACAATCTTTGAACATATTATATTTCTCTATAACTAATTATTACTTTTCAGTAACATGGGACACAAAAAAAAGACAATTTTTTTCCTTGATATATAACCTTTCTCCTTCTAATCAATTCCAATGCATTATTACTAGTATACATATCTTAGATACATCTATCTAAAAAGCATAGAGTTATTTTATTTACTTAAAGAGTTATTTTATTTTACTTTTAAAACTATTTTATTTATTGTATATTTATTTGGGGTTTTTATAATCACTACATGAGACTCCTAATTATAACTGTAGAATGCCTCTCAATATAATTATTATCTGATCATAGTTGACACTCATAACATAAAATAACCAACAAAACATATCTCTCTTCTATCTTATTTACAAGATTGAAAGATTTAACATATATAAATGATATCTTATATTGGACAAGCTTTAAATTTGTATACTCAAAAGTATATATATATTTTTTTCTCTAGCCTAATAAACATCCAATTACAAATAGAAAAAATTTAAATTATGTACTGGTTAAAAAGGTAAAAGCAAGTTAGATATTTTCAATACACAAGTCATCTGAAATTAATATGATATTTTATAATCACAATAAAACTTTGGTTAAAACTTAAGCCTATGAAAACACAACTGACAGAACAACAAAAGCAATTGTTTATGCAATTGGTAATACAGAGGCAGCGACAAAGAAAACATTTTCATATATATTATATTCAGACATGGTTTACAAATCCTTGAGAAAAGGTGTAAACGGTAGACAGGATACTATTTTAAGAGTAAGAAGATAAAACACAGTTCATTAACAATAAAAACATTGGGCATCGTCCCAAAAGATGCCACTTATTTGTGGGGGTGGTAGGAAATAACATATAATTTAAAACTCTGCAATAGGAGCACCTCTCGGAACACAACCACTTTTGGGTGATTTCTTTAATCCAACTCCGTATGGATAGATCACGGAATCCAATTCCATTACGTCCTGTTGGGTGATGTTGAAGGCTGTTGCCACACTTACAATTGGAAGCTTCAATATCCCAATGCTGCTTACCTGCCATATTCAGCAGAAAAAGGATGATCATGCTCCTGAATAAGAAATATTAAGAGACTGGCATGTAAATATATTTATTAATCTTACCATAACACCAGGATTTTGACTGTTGAGAGCAGAGATATAGTTAGCTTCTACTCTTCCAACATTAACCTCAAAATGCAATAATCCCCTCGGAAATATGGTGACATCTCCAGGATTCATAATTTCGATGAATGCTTTACCTAATTTAATAAGGCATGTCTTTAGTTATTCTGCAATATCAAAATCTGGGTTGGGTCATGAATGAAGCAAAGCAGGAGTAGGTTTTACCTGAAGTGTCAACAAAACCAACTTGAAGAGGCCCTCCTGAGATTAGGGCAAGCATTTCTGTGGCTCGTGGATGCGTATGCGGTAGATTCACCCCACACGGAACCATCTTGAACCTCACATATTCCAAGCCCTGTGATCTGCAATGCCACATTCTGTCACTGCAACTGGAAAACAAATAGAGTTTGGAATAATAATAATAATAGTATTACAATCTTACTGCACTGCAGGAAACTTGGCAACTGAAGTGGCAGCGCGTACTCCTCCTGAATCAACAGTAACTTCTCCATTAGTGAAAATGTCATGGAGGATGAAGGAGGTTACTCCTGGAGCGAAGTCTGTAAGAGGATCAGGGTCTGCTCCATAGACACCTGCATTCATAATACTTAGAACAACTACAATAACAAATAACTTCATCCTGAAAATTATGATCCTAGTCTCTGCAAGCTCCCTCAGTTTCTTTTTCTTAAACGTGAAGGATTGGATGATCAAGCCTGCGTTGTTAGTGTATTTATAGGTAAAGGATTAGAGGCCTTTTAGATTATGTTTAACGTTGCATTACATATGATTGTCCAGCTGTCTTTAGAGGCGTATGCACAGCAATCATTTTGAGAAATTAATTTTGGGGTCACTCAAAACTCTATTTTAGTTAGATTGGCTTTTATAAAATTCAAAACACGTTTTACTTACAGAGACTTTAATAGAATTTAAAATTCTTTTAAGATTTTCTAAATACATATATTTTTAAATTAAATAAATTTTCATAAAATTCAAAATTTCCTTTTAATTTGATAGGCTTTTCTAAAATTCAAAATTCCATGTGAGATTTCATAAAGCTTAAATTTTTTAATTGAAGTGATTTTCATTAAGCTCAAAACTCCCTTTCAATTAGATGAACTTTCATAAAACTCAAAACTTCTACTCAACAAAACTAAAATTCACCATAAAAATTAAAAAACTCTCATTGGAGCTCCTATAAATATTTAAACACAAAATTTGAGACTGCATTAAAAAAAAATGTGTTTTGAAAATTGAACATGAGTTAATTAACTAAAAACAACACGAAAGAACGAGCAATAGACAGGTTTTATTAGCAATTACATGCATTAGAATTATTATAGTGTAAAGGGATTAATTGTTATTATTTTATTATAAATCTAGGCTGATAAAAACATATGTATACAATTAGGCATAAATCAACCTAGATTTGTTGAAGTAGAATTGAGAATGATAAATGTGTAATCAATACTTAGAAATTAAATTAAGGGGATTAGGCACTTAGCTCTTGCAAATTGTGATGAAGAATAAAATGTTAATGCAATATAGAATCTAGTTGCTAATTCTTAGAGAATGGTATCATTGTTGTCTCAAAATTATAACAATCACAATATTGTGTGCAAGTAAGATTTGCACTCCTTGACGTTGACCCCACATGTGATTAAACTATTAATGGTACACAAATCTACCTATAACTTACATGATTGATTTGGTAGATTGTATATGTTTGTGACATGATTCACCCCACTTCATGTTGTCTACTAAAGTGTAAGGACTCATGATATTTAAAAGCACGTAAGGCAAGTTGCTATATTGTGAGGGTCGAGTTCTTCTTAGTCACCCCCCTAGTTTATAAGCTTGACGACCTTTGGTGAGTGATCAAAGATAGAAAAATCATATGTGCAATACCCTAGATGATTATGTTGCAAATGTTAATTCCATTTAATGTTCCAAATCAAAACATTCCTAGATTGATTGTCCTTCTAATTGTTTAGGATCTCTATATGATGCTTGGATCTTGTTTATAAGTAAAAAATGAATGCTTTAAATACTAAGACATAACAAATAGTTACACAAACATTAAAAAAATTGGCTCCTAATGACTAGTAGCAAAGGGCATGAATTGACAATTTGAATTTTTAAAATTTGAATTTGGGTTCAATTTTACACCATGCAGGATTGAACCTAAGTGCTAGAAGAATAATCTAGAATAGGGAATGTTTATTCTTGAGGTAGGGATTAGGTACATGGAAATATTGGTTAATGATAAACCAAATATGTGTCAGGATAAGTGCAAATAGGGCCAAGATAAAGCCAAATGTATGGAGATGTGTGGAGGTGAGAGTAAATGAGGATCGATAAGGATTGGGGAAGAAGCAAAATTGAGCACAAGATTGGCCCACATGTCATTATGTAATCATATTAATGCATTCCATAGAAATGGGCCCAAAACTAAATGGGAATTTGCATGAATATGAAAATTTCACCATTACATTTTTCCCCTAATTTGAGCTACACATGATTTCTAATATGAGCATACATTTTGAAATATATGAGCATTCTATTTCCCTTAAGGGTGTGGTGTGATGGTTAAAAATATTGAATGTTGAAAAATCCAGCAAGGTTCAAACCCTCGCTAGGCCATTGAGATCATAGGCCTTGTGCCTTTATTAGGTCATTGAGCTTGTGTGTTTGGATTGCCTATCTTAATGCAGGGGTGATAATGCCCAAATGGGAAGAGGTCCTCTAGAAGTGGCTCCTCCAGTTTGGGGACAAGATAAAATTCTTGTTTACAATAAAAAATTTTATATGAGCATTCTCAACCATGCATAAAAAGTAAATATTTGGACATAAAATGTTTTCCACTTGTGCAACATGCCATAATTTTCCCAAAAAATATGGGATCCATATTTTGTTTTTTCCTGAATTCCTAGCCTCTTTGAGTTTGATCTTGTATGTTTGTCCCTATAACTCTTGTCTTGGGTGTTCATGGCTATGTTTATAACTAGTCAAAGAGACATGTTTCAGCCCATAAAATCTCTATGTTCCTTCATCTCAAGTGTTGTGCACAGACCTCTAGTTTTATAGAACTCTAGATATCTATGGTGGTCTAGAGTAATTTAAAATATGTGCTAGGAGTCACTGTATTGCACGCATGTTTCAAGCCTTTGTCTCACCCAATACTCTCAATCTTTTACTTGATTGTGACCTTTTTTTTCTGATTGTTTGATGCCTAGATTTTCATCAAACCTAAAATACTTATATTGATTGATCCATCTAGGCTATTAATTCTTTGTTGCATGCAACAAACCTGAGGCAATGACTAAACTAGAATTTACTATTACCCTCACATCTACTAGCTTAAGAATTTCATGAACCAAAAATGATTTTACTTTTTGATAACCCAAGGGTTTGCATCTAAATAGTCATGAATTTCAATCCCATGTCCCCCAACCTAGCCTTGAGAGAGTATAAAAATGGAATTAAATAGGAGTCTTGAGTCAAAGATTCATAAAAACTTTTACCCTACAGGACCTTTGACCTAGTTGATAAGGGTCCCTGCATCAAGTAAAATTAAACTGTAACTCCAAGCTCCTCTCTAGAAATGCCTAGTAATACCCTATGTTGTAACAATTTCATGTTCACCAAGTGTATAGTCAAGAAGTCTAGAATCTAGGATTTTTAAGTAGAATTAATTTAGGTGTCGCACATCTAAAATATATAAGTTTTAATCCCAAGCATGTCATGCCCACATTTCCCATGCGGTCACAACACGCATCACATGTGTCATGTCCACATGTGTCATGTGGTCATGACACGAAAATACCAAAAATTTTCCCATGCTTCCCTAGAAACCCCCTCGCACGCGTAAGCGTGCTCGGTGGTGTATGCTTGAGGCATAAACAATACAATTGTCAATAGGGTAATATACACACGTTCACATACCCAAACACAACAAGGCCAACAAGGGGGTCATCGTGACGTGGTTAACGTTGCTTTAAGGGTTAGACATACCAAACTGCTAAACCCTAGATTCTGGGAAAATCCGATAGCATAACACCCCACGGGCGTGAGTGGGATTTATTACACTAACACTAATCTTAAAACAGAGTTTCCTGATAGGGTTAACAAATTTCCTACAACTTCCTAATTACAATGAATTTACAATTGATCTCTTTAATGGAACATTTTTCAACAAAGCCCAATCATCTGTTTTCTTTCATGTTTTCTGAAATTTAATATTAATTTCTCCTCCTTCAGATTTTAGCATTTTCAACAAAGCCTGTTCATTGGTTCTCCTTACCATTTCTCTAAAATTTAATTTTGACTGTATTTCTTTATGTTTATCCTTCTTTTCTTCACATTTTCTATCAATCAGAGTTATCACTACATCCTTTACATTATTCCTAATTTCTTTATGTTTATCCTGCTTTTCTTCACGTTTTCTATCAATCAGAGTTATCATTGCATCATTTACATTATTCCTAATTTCTTGGTAGATAATATCACTTAAACAAGGTTTACTAACTTCGCTTGAAGAAGTCCCCTCAGTTTTCGCTCTATTTTAATTTCGACGTTTGAATTAATTTTGCTAATTAATTTGTCCCTAATCAAGATTAATGGAGAGTTAAATCTTACTTAGTTCTCTTAGTCCATTTCGGAAATGCTTCGCATTTTCTCCTCTTTGTTTTCACTATTATTTTTTTCTTTCTCTTTGTCTCTCATTTTTCTCAATTGGACATTTACTCACTCTTCTAGTCGAGTTTACAATGGCCACATATGAAATACATATGATGGCTTAATTGCATTTATAAAGATACACATATCTATATAAATGCAAATAAGCATATATATATATATGTGTGTGTGTGTGTGTGCGCTTATTTGCATTTATAAATATAGGTATATTTTTCTTTGCATTTTCTTGGTATTTTAATTGTGTAAATTATTTAAATTCTGAAATACATTTTCTTTAAATGAATTAATTTTGATATATCCATGAATTCGTTTTGATAAATCCATGAATTTATTTTAATAAATAAATGAAATTATTATAATAACATTCACATCTCTAGGTTTTCCTTGTATGGTTATATATATATATATATATATATATATATATATATATATATATATATATATATATATATATATATATATATATATATATATATATATATATATATATATATATATATATATATATATATATATATATATATATATATATTGTGTTACAAAAGAAGTTAGGTTTTCTTTTATAAAACCTAAACATTTTATTTTAATTTAAAAAGGGCTGGGGCCTTAAAATCTTTATGCCCTAAATTATTGGCTGAGCCCTAACATGTATTTTTTTTTTGTTTGGTTGTTTGATTGGCCGGTTGAGGAGTGGTGGCAGTGGATTGGGGTAGAGGCCACAATGGTGGTGGCATTTGGTGATGGGGCCGCTAACTATGGAGTCATGGAAGGGGAAGCTGAGTGGAGGTTGGGTGGAGTGTGGGTTGTGGCCAGAGGACTGGCGGTGGTGATGGTGTGAGGGAGGTCATGACAGAGGGAGATGGAGCGGCCACAGGGGAGAGGACTATTGGTGGGGGTGCAAGGAAATGGACTGTGGCGAAAGGAGAGGCCACGAGGTACGTAGGGTGCGAGGGTGTTATGGTTGCGCAGGGGTTTCAGTGTTCATGGGGGTGTGGGGAGGGGTTGCAAAGCCGGCGATGGGGATTTAAACCCCCACCGATATTGTAATTTTTAAATTATATTTTTTTACTGTGATTACAATACATAAAACCTGCGAAATATAATTTTCATTATTCTTTGTATTTGTATCTATTTAATATATATATATATTATATATATATACAACATCCTCACAATAACACATTTCATAGTCTCATAAAATAAATCAACATCTGTATATTATATATATATATATATATAAAATTAAATAATTACTGTCAAAAAGAAATTGTAAGGCGGAATACTGAATTTTTATACATTGAATTTCCATACAAATATATTTTCAAAATGCACCCCTTTTTTTAAAATAAAAATTGTGAATTTCTTAAAGAAAAACATTACACAAGAATATTTAAATCTATCTTTCTCTTAATTAGATTTACATTTCAAGTCAATAAAATTCAATTCTATTAGTAAGCATATGATTAATTTCAATTAACCTCCAAAGCAAAACTATAACCCAATTTCATTTCTTTTCATAGTAACAAAATTACAACTTCATATAATTTATAAAATTAATATTTTCACTAAGTTTACAATGGAATAAAATTTGAACAAACTTTGTTTTTCCACAATAACTAACTCTCAACTTAACAAATAGGATTATGAGGAAATGAACAAATTTAATATCCTTTTAAAAACAATTTTCCTGAACTTCTTTTCTCATTTCAAAATGGTAATATTTAATAAACACTACAATTAAACTATTGATTCATTGAAAGAGGGTTTTCTCACAACACAAGAAGGCCAATATTACAACAAGAGAGAGAAGTTCTCCTCTTAAAATCAACAAGGATGTAGTAAAAAATGAGTTCAAACTCATCTATAGAGCCTTAAGAGTAAAGGAAAATAAAATATTTTCCCACGACAAGGAAACTTCTCCAATCTTCACATTAAGCTCCATGAAAATCTGCATAACGTACAAGGGAAGAAAACACCACTCAACTTGCTCTCCTCCCTACCGTAGACCCGCAAGAGGGTCACCCCTGAGCTAGGGAGATCATCCACACACCTAGGGTATTCCAAAATCTACTTCACAACAATGCAAAATCAACACCCCAACACACAAAATACACCCATGGATATTTACACAACACAAACTCAACTTAAAGTGAGTCAAAAGAGGGGTAGGAGAGTGGACACACTCAACTCTAGAGTGCCACCCTTCAAAAATATTCAACACAATTTTTCTCTTGGCCTCAAGCCAAACAAGTTAACCAAAATTCCAAAGGAGTTCATATTTTGGCTCTCAAGCCATATAACAAATTTCTCAAAGTCACACAAATGCCCTCAAGGCTTTCAACATCCCAAAACAAGGAATAAAATTGAGGAGGATCACTCCTCCCCTACCCCACACTTGATGAGCATTTCTCCCAAGTGGAAGAAGCTCTATCAACACCCCAATAAAAATTTTCCCACAATAACAAAATGTAACACAAGCAAAATGCATCTCACACATTCATCATGCAAGCAAAAATTTAAATTACAAGGGGAAGGTCTTAGGCTTGAAAAACCAACCTTTTAATCCCTATTAATGGATGTAGTTGATGTAGAGCTCCTCTAAAGTCTCCTCCAACCTAATTCACCAAGTCCCTCTATCCTTTTTCTCCAAAAACAATTTCCAATAAACAAAAATCCTCAAAAATTCAACAACCTTTCTCCCTATCTAAAATGGGATTAAAATAACCCAATCCATGAGTTTAGAGGAATGGGGAGGTGATACTTGTCACCTCCTCACTCTTCCTCCAAACTACTATTGTGTCCCAAGGGATGGGTGTTGACACATGTCACCTACCCATCCCCAAAGTCTTCCTCACCCCATACCACATGTCCTCTCTCCAACACGTGGGAGAGAAAAGGGGAGTTGAAGAGGGAAAGGGTGACACATGTCTCCCCTTCCTTCCCTCTCATGGAGGACCACACAACTCCATAGGGACTCTCACCAATTGTGAGGGAGATTTAAATTCAAGTCCTCCACAATTGGTGGATCTTGGATTCATCTCTAGCCTTAGGAATTGAAAAGGGACGGGCTTGAGTGTTGGTACCACTCATCCTATCCCTCCCATACCTCCAAATTCGTCACTTAACATCACTGTGAAGTTAAGGTGACCATACAGAGGTTAACCAAGGGTTACCCAAGTCAAAAGGGACCCTAGACCCATGGGGTATAACCTAGGGTCAACTTTAACCTAGTTAGGATACCCAGGGTCAGGTTAAAACACAAGAAATGGGTCTCACAAAATTTAAAATTTAAAAATGAAATTTAAAAAACAATTCTTACTACACAAATCACAATTCAATTTAAAAGAGGGTAGACCAAGCCCATTCAACCTCATGCAAATTAACATTACAACATTACATCAAACACATAGTTGATCTTGGTTCCTTGTGGAACCAGATCAGCTTCACAAGGGATTACAACATAAGGTGCAGAATGATCTCCAGTATCTGTGGTTTGTTAGCAAAACTTGCGCACTCAATTGCAAAGTTAATTTCACATGTAATTATCATAGCTGAAGCAATTCAAAACATGCATTATCATAACATACCACAGTTCTCATAAGCATAAGTGAAATCACATTACAATTTTCTCTCTAACATCACCCAATTAGTTTTCCTGTAATGTAAACATCTATCTAACATCACCCAATTAGTTTTCTTATAAAATAAACATCTATATAACATCAGCCAATTAGTTTTCCTTTAACATAACAAGGTCTAAAAGTTTGCGAATCCAGGATCAACAGTCCCACAAATATAAAAGTATCAGCAACAGTAAGGTAAATAGTCACATGAACAGAATGAAAAAAATGTAGGCCTCACAAAGCACACCACAAACCTGGAATCCATTTAAATTTAATCTATCCTAAATCCAAGTCTATAATTAAGTGTTTGAAGTCCTCGATTCATCCCTTGTAGACCTAGAGATGTACGTTTCTACTTTACTTAGTCCCTCATGTCTACAAGATAATTTCATACCACTCCACTAAACCTAAGGTACTAGTGAATAAACTCTATTTATTTGAGGCCATCATGTTGAAAGGAATGTTTGTTTCATGTTTGAGGAGTCACATGGACCTAGAGTCATATTTTGGTTTTAGTTTATTAAATGTCTCACATTTGAATTACATTGTATTTAAGTGCAAGATTTTTTCTTATGTTCCCTCCACTAAAATTCCTATATACCATGTCATTAGTTCTTATTCTCTCATGGTGTCTATTATGTTGGTCAAATGTCTTATCTTTATTTATTTAGGCCATCCCTATAGACTTTAAATCTATTTACATCTGAGTTTACTCATTGTGTTGCATCTAGTTAATAAAAGCATGTCATCGTTAAGAACTTGACTGACCTAGAACATTATAAACCCAATAATATAGAAAGGTCACATGCATCAGTTGAGTAGTGTTAAAAGTCCAAACCCAGGGCTATTTTAGATCCAATTTATTTGGGGGATCATAGCTAAAATATTAATATTTTTAATCTCGAGTGCCTTGTGAACACCAATAACCTTATATATTTTGATTGAGAAAGAGAGTTTTTGTTTGCACCTTTGGTCTAAAATTTGAGATCTCTTAGATTGTATTATGTGTCACTTTGTAGTTGGACTAATGATTAAATGACCCTTTTATTTGACATATGTCTCCTCCTGATATTTCATCTTTCATCATCCAATCTCATGAACTTATTCCTTATCATATGATCTTGGTCCCATTTAATCATTGGGTTCACATAATGAGTTTATATGGAGGCTTAATTAAGTATAGTTGAGGTTGTGTAAATAAATAAATGGTTAGATTTATACAACTATATGATTTCTTAAACCCTTCAAGGTGAGTAAAAATCATGTTCTATCACATGTCCCTATTGTGATGTCATTAGTTCATCCATCCTATTATTTTAAGCATTGGATGTAAGCCATTTTATGAACAACATAGAACTATCTCATTAGCTTTGCAATAAAATGGTCAAATGAACCCCATGCAATTATATTAACACTATTTTTCCTTGGTCATAGATTTATATTTTGATCCATCTTACCCATTTATCTTTGATGTCCTTTAGCCCAGGTAATAAATTATGTTTTACACATTTCTTCTTATGTGTTTCACTATCCTCTCTTAGTGTTGTCATGTATGCTTAGAGCTTGATAGGAATTTGATGGCCTATCTCTACCTTTAAAATCATTTTTCTACACTCATCAATATGAAATTACTTTTTATCACTAGAAAAAGAATTCCTAAGAGCTTGGCCATGTAACTTATATCATCCAAGGAGTAAGAATCAAAATTGTAGAGGACTTTGAGATGCTTGAAAGTGTGAGATATTTGGTCTTTTAAGCTAAATCAAAGAGATGTAATTATGTAGAAAATAATTAAACAATCTTCTCTTGTGTTCAAACTCAATTTTAGACATGCATGAGTTTCATTTGACAAATCCAAATGTTTATATCTAGAAGTTCACTTTGTTCCTCTATATATAAGACTTTAATGAGTTGATGGTGTCACTATTAGATGCCTACGTGGAACTTTCTTATGGAAATTTGATGCTAACTCTGAATCTCTCAATGCTATACATACCAATATTATTTTTAGTTTGAAATAGCTAGTTTCTTAGAGTTTGTGTTGAACATTGTGTATTCAAATCAAAATATAAGGTTGGTAATCAATTGGCAATTGAGCAATAAACAAGAAATCTAACTAGGTATGTATCCCATATTTGAATTTCAAAACTTGATGAAAGATGAACCTCCTATCAACATTTAATTAACTCCTAATCCAAGAGAGTGTCCTATTGCTACATTCAAAGATTGAAGTTTCTCTTTTATAAGAGGCAGTTGTTGCAAATTTAATGTGTCCAGATCATGTAGTATTTGTGGTGGGCTTTATGTTATTCAACACTTTTCTAAATACTAAATATTCATGTTAGAACTATATGGAGTGTGCATTTGGGGCCCTACAATAGATTAAAATCTAGAATTTTTAGGCACTGATTGGCACAAGGAAATTTTTAGTGGCTATATGTCACCATTTGGCTATTTTTTCAATTTCTACCCTATAAATTTGGTTATTTTTGGGCTCTTTACAAGTGTCCAATTTTCCCATATTTGATATATTTTTCCTAATCTCAAAATAAAATTTCCTTGAGTTAGAAACTACTATTCTTTAATATAGACACATATTGCACTATTGTATATAACAATTTGGACCCTAATCTCCATATTTTATTAGGAGTTATTTTAAAAATTTTATACTTTCCCCATTTTAACATCATTGTTTTACATTTATATGTTGATAGGAAATTTAGACAATGAATCACCATAAAAGTTAAATATTAATAAAAAATTAGTCATTAAATTGCAAAAAAATGGTAGAGGGATAAAATATTACCATCCACTCTAAAATTTTATTCCCAATATGAAAAAAAGTTGTGTAGTACATATTATGCTTCTTTGTGGTGGATTCACAAGGATTTTTATAAAATTTTCAAGAGGTCATTTATTTGAAGTTCTATATAAGATGAGTTGTTTGTCATTCCAAGGGCTTGGAAAAATTAATGTGTTAATTTTTTTTGTAGCACTTTTAGTTATCCAAAACTAAGATATTGTTTCATGTATTGTGATTTTTCAAGTTCTAGTTAACATGGCATGACTTTCTATCCCATTTATAGTGTAGCAAGCCATTTAGTTATAGGATAATACTATCCCATTTGTTGTACTTCAACACTAGCCTATAACTTAAGTTGTCTATAATGAACATGCAAGGAAAATAATACAACACACATAGAGATGAATAGAATAGAGATATAATTCTTTATATTATTGTTACAACACCACTTTGAGAGGGGAACCTCCCAATAGATATTATAGTCCAAATACAAATATATAAGGTACCTTACACTAGGAAAGTTATTACAATATAAAGAGTCTAACTAAAGATAAAAACTACTATCCCATACATGTAGGATAAATACTTTATTATAACTAACTAGTGGGATGGCTTATAAAGCATAAACATCAACATCTTATTTACTATTATCTATGGGTATCTTACAAAGAATATGCACCCAAAAAATGCTAGATAATATCAATTACATATAGTAGAATGGGGTTTGTAACATTGCTCTCCCTTTTAAAATATTTCTCAACAAATCTAGAAATTAGGACACTTGAAGATAATGTTGGCTAATTCACATGTAGATTTTTTAGGTGGAAGACCCCTCCATCAGACTAAAATCTTTTTAATATAATGAGTGTAAAGGTGCTTGGTGCATTTGTCCACTATAACATTTGGCTCTAAAATATGTATCCCTCCTCATCTAGTGCTTGTAATTCTATTGGTATTTGAGAAATAGTCCTAATCACTTTCTTTAGATAAGAGACATGAAAAACTAGGCAGTTCTTAGAAGACGGTGGGATTGCAATCTTCTATTCCACCTCACCAATGTAATGCACTACCTAATAAGGGCCACATAATTTGGGACCCAAATTATGACCATGCTTTCTCTAACAAGACATTTGCTTGTAGGATTGGATATGTAAAAGGACCCAATCACTAATGACAAAGGTATGCTCTATCCTATGTAAATATCCACTTGTTTCATGTGATTTTGTGTTACCGCTAGACTATCCTTAAGGATTTAGGAAATTTCCTCTTGCTTGGTTAGGGTATTATCAACTACTATGAATTTAAAAGAACCAAGAATATAAGTACCCAAAGAAGGTGGAGGAGTACCATATAGGGTCTCATAAGGTTTCATCTTGGAAGCATTATGAAAAGTGATATTATACTACAACTTAGAAAGAGGAAACCACTTGACCCATTGTTCCTATTTCTTAGACATAAAATAATGCAGGTAGGTCTTAAGGCATTTTTTGACAACTTTAGTTTGACTATCAATTTGAGGATGATATGACAAACACGTGTTCAAGTTAGTGCATTAAAACTTAAATAATAATTTCCAAAATTTGTTGGTAAATGAAGGATCATGATCACTAAAATTGGAACATGGCATCTCATGAAGTTTGAAGATAGAATCTAATAAGTGTTGAGAAACCACAACAATTATGTAATGGTGAGGCAATGCATAGAAATCAACATATTTGGTCAAGTAGTAAAGAATAACCAAAATTACCTATTTACCTCATAACATTAGAAGTCCCATAATTAATTCCATAGAAATATGTCCAAGCCTTATAAAGAATAGGAAGTGGTTGCAAAAATCCTAGGGCCTTGACGGTTTCCCCTTTATTCTATTGATACACATCACATTCTACAACAATGTTTTGGCATTTTACTTAAGGTCTTCCTAAGAGAAGTCTCATTGAACTCTCTCATAGGTATTCAAAAATCTTGAGTGATCTACAATAGGAGAGGAAGGAAATTCCATAAGTAATTGAATCTTGAGTTGAGAGTTGGGAACAAAATAAATATTTCCCTAATATTTGAAAACTTGTCCAATATATAGAAACCTTAGCACAAATTGAGGGTTCTATTCCAATTTGTGATGATATTTTGAATTACTCAGTTAGTAACCCATTCTTATTGAATCACATCCATCCATGTGGGCACTAAGACTGAAAGAGAAAATGTTTTTCCATCCTCTTCAAATTGATTGAAGAGTGTATTTGTGACAAAATTTTCCTTTCCCTTCTTATACATATCTCATATTAATATCCCTATATTTTAGTTACCTATTTTTGTTGTTCAAGGGAGGAAACCCTTTTCTACAAGAAATATTTTAAGATAGGATGATCTATCTTGGTCTAGAACTTTTATCCCAAGATGTAAGGATCCTATTGTTGAACAAGATGAAGGATAGACAATATTTTGTTTTCATAGGTAGATTTAGAGGCAAATGCACCATATTGGGGAACAAAAAAGAATCCAAATAAGTAATTTTGAAGCAAACACAATATTATGTAAAAAGTTATCTTAATGCACATGTGTTATGACTTGGTAATTACCAAGTGATAACACACACATGTTATGTCTTGGTAATTGCCAAGCCACAAAATGTACATGTTATGTAACCCATGTCTGTTACATAATCTATACATGTTATATACTAATATAAAAAAAGAAGACAATCATTTATATCATTATTGTAGCTAAGACTTCTTTGGAAAGAAAAATCCAAGAACATTTTTCATACAAACAACATTTTCAAGCACCTCCCAAGATATTTTGTAATGCCACATCATAAAAGAGGTAAGTAATTAATATTTTTATGTTTTTTTTGTCAAATTTTATTTACATTTTCATAAATTTTGAATTTTTAGAATATCTTTCTTATTTTTTGTTATCTTTTATACTATATTTTATAAACCCTATTCTAAATCCTAATTTAGATAAATAATTTCTTGAAGAGAATTCCCCTATCATCCAAATCTCTTCCAACACTTCCCACAAACCCTCCACAAAGCTAAGAGGATCTATTAGGTCAATTAGCACAAAACAAAATTTAAATTGTAGAATTAGTTTCAACATTGAGGGAACTAATAACAAACCCCTTCCATGGATTACTTGCAAGTACATTGGAAGTAATGACAAAAATGATTTACTTAATGATGAGTCAAATACATCAACAAAAATCTCAGAGTTTTATATCACCAATTTTATGGGACAAAGTTATCCTATGATGAAGTGAAAAAAAATTAAAGGTCAGACTTGTGCTCTTTCTATTGATCCAATAACCAATGCACCTATTGTTGTGAATTCAAAGAGATTCCCCACCTAGATGAGTTGGCATAGCTGGTCCAATCCCATGAGGTACAAGATGAAATATATGAATTTTAGTACCGTTACACTAAACACATATGAAACATCTTGTAACATTGCATCCATTGTCACTACAATCAAACAAGTTAGAGTTAAAAAAACTAAGATTTAAATTTATTATAGACAGACATAACATCCACATATAGTTGTAGATAGAACAATTATTGGTGTCATGGCTTGTGAGAATGGTTGCATCAAAGTATGTAACTATTTTTCTCTCAGGGCTCTTATGCGACTTTGCTTGAAATCTATAGAATGCAAAAGGATTGAGACCCATGGGCAATAAAGTGATACCTCCATTAACATTCACTAGCCCAAATAGATGTTTTAGAATGGTTGGTTTGGTCCCATGAGGTGTAGAACACAAAATATCACTCTTAGCACCCTTACACTAAATGCAAATGAAGTATTTTACAAGGTTACATCTATTTCCACCATGGTCAAATGATTTGGAGATGATAATAATTGAGATAGATTATCTATATGGACCTAATATTCACTTGTAGGTGAAAATAAAACATTCATAGGTTCCATTGCTTGTAAGAATAGTTGCATCAAAGTTTGCCACTTTTTCTCTCTTAGGGCTCTCAAAAGACATTATCATATCCATGTAGCCTAGAAATATACAACCCCATTGCAAATTAAATGATGCATCCAATATCATTCAATAGACCATAGAGATGTGTTGGTGTGGTCAATTTGGTCCCATGAGGTGTAGAACGAAAAATATGACTCTTAGAACCCTCACATTAAGCACAGATGAAGTATTTTACAACATTACATTTATTGTCACTAGGAACAAATGATTTGGAGTTGACTAGAACTAAGATAGATTATTATATATAGATCTAAAATCCACTTTTGGTGTAGACAAACCTTTCCTGGGTTCCATAGATTGTGAGAATAGTTACATCAAAGTTTTGCACTTTTTTCTCTCAAGGATCTTCAAAAACTTTGTCAGATCCACATAGCCTAGAGGGATCCATACATTTGGGAAATTAAATAATTCTTCCACTAGCATTCATCAACCAACCTAGATGTGTTGGTATGGTTGATTCATTCCCACAAGGTGCAGAATGTAAAATATGACTCTTAGCACCCTTACACTAAATGCAAATGAAGCATTTTCAAGATTACAGTTGTTTCCACCATGGTCAAATGATTTAGAATTGATAAAAAATTAATATAGGTTATTGTATATGGACTTGATATCCACTTGTAGGTGCAAACAAAACATTCCTAGGTGCCACAACTTACAAGAATGACTACATCAAAATTTGGCAATTTTTTTGCTCTCAAGTCTCTTAAGAGACTTTGCTAGATCCATGTAGCCTTGAAGGATTAGGATGCTTGGGAAAAAATGACACATCCATTAGAATTTACTAGTCCACCCAAATGTATCAATTCTATTGATTTAGACCCATGAGGTGTAGAACAAAGAATATGACTCTTAGCACCTTTAGAATAAATGTAAATAAAACATTTTGTAATATTGTCTTTGTTTCCACCATAGTCAAATGATTTGTAGTTGAATAAAGTTAAGATATTATATATGGACATAACGTCCACTTATAGGTATATATGAAACATTCCTTGGTGTTGTAGATTGTGAGAATGACTACATCAAATTTTGGCACTTGTTTTCTCATAGGGCTCTTAAGAGACTTTGCCAGATCCATGTAGCTTGGAATAATCTAGACCATAGGCAAGGAAATGATGCCTTATTTAGCATTCACTAGCCCACCTAATCATTTTTTCATAGATAGTTTGGTGCCATGAGGTGCAAAACAAAAAAATATGACTCTAAGAACCCTTACATTGAATGCAAATGAAGCATTTTACAATATTGCCACCATGGTCAAATGATTTAGAGTTGAAAAAAAATGAGATATGTTATTGTAGATGGAGCCAACATCCATGTGTAAGTGTAGATGGAACATTCTTAGGTGCCACAACTTTTGAGAATTGTTGCATCAAAGTTTGGCATTTTTCTCTTGTGGCTCTTAAAATAATTTTCTACATCTATGTATCCTAGAAAGATTAGGACCCCTTGGTAATGAAATGACACCTCCATTAGTAGGGACTATCCAACCTAGACATGTTGGCATGGTAGGTTTAATTACATGAGGTGGAAAACAAAAAATATCACTCTTAGCACCCTAACATTGAATGAAAATGAAGTATTTTGCAAGGTTGTATTTAATGCCACCATGATAAAATGATTTTGAGTTGAAAAAATTAAGATAGGGTATTGCATATGGAACCAACATAGACCTATAGGTGTAGATATAACATTCCTAGGTGCCATAGCTTGTGAGAATGAATACATTAAAGTTTTCCACTTTTTCGCCTTGAGAGCTCGTAAGGGATTTTGCTAGATCCATGTAGCCTAAAAGGATCAAAACCCATTGGCAGAAAAGTGACACCTCCATTATTATTCACTAGCTGACCTTGACATGTTGACATGTTTAGTTTAATACCATGAGGTGTAGAATGAAAAATATGACTCTTAGCAACCTTATATTGAATGCAAATTAAGCATTTTGCAACATTACATCCATTACCACAATGGTCAAACAATGTATATTTGAAAAAAATAAGATAGGTTAATGTATATGGACCTAACATCCACCTATAGGTGCAAACTAAACCTTCTTAGGTGCCATGGCTTATGAGAACATTTGTGTCAAATTTTGCCACTTTTTTTCTCTTAAGACTCTTTAAAGACCTTTTTAGATTTGTGTAGCTTAGAATTATTAGGGACCCTTTGGGAAAAAATGATGCCTCCATTAGCATTCAACAACCAACCTGAGCATGTTGACATGTTTAGTTTGGCCCCATGAGGTGTATAATAAAAATATCACTCTTAACACCCTTAAATCTCTTCAGGAAAACGAATCATTTTCTAAGATTACATCTATTGTCACTATAGTTAAATAATTTCTAGTTGAAAAAATAATACATGAATATAAGAAAGGAGAGAAAGTACAAAGCAATTGAAGGACAAGTATGTGATAGAAAAAATGCAAGAGGATTAGGAGATATAGAGTAGGGAAATATATACATATACATGTATACATATAGTATCTATCTATCTATCTATCTATCTATCTATATAAGAAATTATTAGTTTAAAAAACAAATCCACCGTCAAAAGGCATAACCAATGGATGTTATTAAGTAAATATACATCTACATGATAAAGTTTAACCTATGAGAGGAGAGGTGATAATATAATGTCATAGTCCATATATAGCATATGACATGTGGATATATATGAGGATGAATAATATTACATAAAAAGGAATGGTTATAATGACAATGAGAATAAGACATGATGAAATAGATAAGTGGTAGAATGAGAAAACAACTAGCTAGCATAGATGATATAATTGATGGCTACATGGTAGATATATATATGGTGTACACATATGCTATAAAAGATGAGTGACATAGAGATCAATGATTATTTTAGTGGTGAATATTTGTCAATTAGATAATAGTTGAAATTGGGTACTCAAATTTTGGCTAATAGTATAAGCTATTAGGTGACTTGAATCACCACATTTTTACAAAATTTTAGTTTAGTCCTCCTTAAATCGCTAGAACATTTATTTTATTAAACTTTTAAACTCAAAAATATACCACAATATTTAATGCTTTATTAGATCAGATTTGCCTAAATTTTATAAGTTATAGTAGAAAATGAAATTAATTCAACAATAATATTATATAATTATTGGTTACTTTAGGGCCATATCACCAATTTTTAATCACCACCATTTATTTTATTTATAATCTAATGGCTCGGGTTGTATTCCATGGGTTAAAATGTACCCACAGAGCTTTAATTCCCATTGAGCCCAAAATTGTATTTGGGCTGTTGATTTCCATTTATAATCTAATGGCTAGGGTTAAATTTTGCAGGCAAAATGTACTTGTGGAGCTCCAATGCAATTTTGGACCTCATGGGCATTGGAGATCTGTGGGTACATTTTGGCCATGGAATAGAGCCCAAACCATTGGATTATAAATAAAATCAATGGTGGTGAAAAATAATTTAGGCTGATTTAAAATATTAAGGAATTATAGACATGAGTACTAGACCTTAAACTAGTCAATCATTGCCACCCTTAGGCCCATACATTTCCATAGGAATTTATTTTTTTTAAAAGGAAGGATTCACCATAGTAATTAATGCATTTGCCTATTTTTTATCAAGATTCGCTAGGATTTTCTATGAATTTCTAGTGATTTAAAAAATTCACTAATAAAATTAATATTTTTTTCAAAATAAAGGGAAAGATTTGCCAATAGAAATTAATATTTTTCCAGAAAGATGAAATATTCCCTAGGATTTTATATCTTTTCTCAGGGGGGTTTCTCAAAGTTATCACTGGTAGAGCTACATAAATGGGATAGAGAAAGGTGTAATATTCTGATGTATGATATGTGGGAAAAGAGAACAAAGGCTTCTGCTAGGATGAAGTCAGTCCTAATAATATGTAGTATGTTAATATATATGTAGGCTCATCATCCTTTTCCTCTTATAGAACAATACAATCACAAAGAAGAAATGGTAGGATAAAAGGTACAATACCATGAGGACTAATGTGGATAAAGATGTCATATTAAAGTCAACATGAAAAGGCGTACAATTGCCTCAGTGATTTTCATTGTCCCTAAAACAACATAGGAGGAGAATATAAAGAGTGGGAAATGAAACACAATAGAAAGACATGTGATATAATACGAGTAATAGAAAGAAATCAAAAGAAAAGGGAGGTGGTACTTCAACAATGTTTGGCTCAACATTAAGAGGGGGTGTAAAGCTCTAATATTTGTCACCATTCATAAGAGCATAGTCAAACAAAGATTGTCAAAATATTTAAAAGAGGAACAAGGCCAATAAACAAGTAGAGAAAAGACTTGGGGAGAATTACAACACAATGCATCGCATGTTACCCCCAATTGTTGGCATGTGTTATATCCCATCCACATGAAAGGAACAATAACCATGAACATAATGGTAAGGATCTAAAAGGGAAATAGTGCCAATAAAATTCTTCTTCTTCTTATGAGCCTATGAGATTAGAAGGAAATAGTGTCAATTGAGCATGATCTTGAGTTCCTAGAGCTAAGAAACAAGCTTCATGTGTATTGTTTAGTAAAATTAGGCAAAAGAGGTAGAAAGGGGAGGAATAATAGCCATGGTTGGGTTAATGTAGAGAATCCGGTGACGGATATGCCTATAAGGATAAGGATCATCAGCTCTAAGATGTAGGTAGGGGCATGAACTTGGAATCTCAGGATAGGAGGTTGTAGTAAAGATTGCATTAAGGAAAAATCTTGGGAACAAGGGGTCAAAGAGAGTAAATGATTTAATGAGCTATGTAGGACAATGATTAAATATAGGAAAGATAGATAGAGTGATAGGATGAGATGGGTAAAGGAAACTAACCTAAATGAAAATGCAAAAATAAGGGTGACCAACAAAAAGAAGGAAAGTGGGAAAGAAGTAAAATAGGATAAGGAAATGATAGAAAGATAACAAATCTAAAGATGCAAAGTAATAATATGGTAATGAGAAGGAGACCTCAGATTTTAGGCAAAAGTGAAAGAAAAAAGGATAACACAAAACAACTAAGTAGAAGATGACAAAGGAGAAAGGAAGAAGTCTATAATTTGTTAGTCTAAAATATAAAAAAGAAAGAAGGAAGTTTAAGATATGTCTAGGTTTTCAAAATGAAAGATAGAAAAAAGGAAATATAGTGTTAGGTTTTATTAAGAATTAAATATATAGTAAGAATACTATATTTCAATGTGTTCAATTAAGTGTTAAATTAAAGATAAAGCCTTCAAATCTATAGAAAGAAAACGTAAATTGATCTAAACTAATAAAACACACATTTGGGGATTGGAGAATGAAACATAAACTAGGAAATACACTAGAAAATAGAGGGAAAACACTCAATTTAGAACATGTGCACCTATCATAAGATAAATCTGAGACTGGATTTGGACTACAAGAGACTGTAATTACCTCTAGTTGAAATTTAAGACTCCTAATGTAAGTTGTTTGTAAGAAAGTGATAGCCTTAGTGTTAGTAAGCATAGACAATATAGTAGCTATAGTGGGGGTGTAAGTGGATGGAACAAGTGTATTTGGTTTCTCCTCTAAAGCTCCTAAAACTTTCACCACTACTTTATCTTCAATTGCTATGACTTTTTCTACATAATCTATCTCAAAACCCTCTAGAATGTACATAATCACTAGATCTAAGATCTGGATATGAAAAATGGTTAGTGTTGGAATGAATAATACCTCAGTCAACCCTCTTTAGGTGTATTTACCTCAGTATATAAAGCATTATAGGGAAAATAATGTATGTGTATTCATACCTATGTGGTTGTGATAATGGTATATACAAGAATGTAAAACAATAAACCCTAGGGAGAAATCTACAATAAAGGTGGTGTGTCAAAGTAATGGATGGATAAGAGAAATAGAAACAAAATATTCACAACGAGAAAATGCAAGGGATGAAAGAAAGAGAGATCACAAGGGTTAAAGTTTTAGATTTAGAGAGAGTGGATGAGGGTTCCTATTGATTGGGATGATGGGGATTTGAGAGACATACTGTATTAGGAAGACAGAGGGAAAGGAAAACTACAAGATGGACACAATTCAAGGAAAGAGGGAAGACTCTATAGCTCTATATCTACAATTCACTATCCTCGGCCTTGTATTATACAACCACAATTCACATTGGAAATGTGTGGAGAGAGAGAACTTTAAAGTATGCTGACTTAATGAATGAAAAGTTGGGAAATTTAGCTTATTTTTTAGGATATATACTAAGATTTAGATTTCAAGAACAAAAAATGTAGTTAGGATTAGGTCATGGAGATTTGTTTAAAATTTGGAAACTAGATTCAATAAGACTAGCTAGACTAGGGACCATGGTTGTTGTACTGGCTACACTAGGGGGCATAGATGGAAATTAATGTTACAAACCTCAAATTTTTAGGGAAGGCTCCTAAGGTTAGTCTAGGGTTTTGGAAGATGCCTTGTCAAAGTGTGATCATAAAAAAGGATACAAATAGGTGAAACTTGGACTAAAAACACATTAGCTTGATGAACACTAAAATGAGTGTGAAAATGCAAAAAAAATGTTCTAGGGTATACAATGTCCATTATATTATATTCTACATGTCTATGATGCTTTTCATACTCACATCTTATTATAACATGTCTATGATCCATATCATGTTCACATCTTGTCATTCCATGTTTATGATCCTTATTATACTTATATCTTATGATTCCATTCCTATTATCCTTATCATTATTACATCTTAGGATTGCATGTTTATGATCCTTATCATGTAAAATCAAATAGGATGTTTAGATCTTATGATTTTATCATGCAAATATATTTTACATCCTATTTGATTTTACATGATCCTTATCTAGAATTTATGGTTGTCCTTATATTATCATTTTCCTACATTAGGGGTGTCATTAGGGAGCATCTTGGATTTCCTTTATTACATATATTTTCACTTATCTTGTCCTTATACGATTCCATGCTTATTATATGATGATATATTTTACCATGTTCCATGTATTATAATGTTTATATTGTTTCTTCTCTCCTCCAATTCCTTGCATCCATTATATACAACCAAATTGAGGGGGTATAAATGTAAATAATGTTTTCTTATTATAGACTAAAGAAGGTTTTGATGGGACTTTGAAGTTACCCTATTAGAAACAAAAAAATATTACTTGAACATAAACTAACCTACAACAAAATTGTAGCACAACTGCTACAAGAAGTAGAAGCACCAATACAAGGAAGCAAAACAAAGTAAAAAACACATAGAAGATTAAAGTCTATGCAAGGTCTTTGTAGCCTCAAGTTCTTATTTGTAAAATATTTTGTGTAAGTCCACAAACTCCTTTTAGTTCCTTCTTCTCCTTGGAATATCTCATCTTCTTATTGCTCCTTGTCCTAGAGCTAGGCTTCATAGTAGTCTCATTGTCATCTATTTGAGTAGGCAAGAGCCCAAGATCATCGGTAGAGTTTGTTAGCTTATCACCTAGTGTTTTGATGCCTAGAGTATTATTTTTGATTGTGCATTTACTTACCTCAATGACTTTGTTGCGGTTATCTTTGGTCATCTACATGTCATTATCCAAGGAAACAATTCTAGTGGCATGATTATCATTAACTAGATAGAGCTCTTTCTCAAGACCTACAATTTTCTCTTTTTGTTGCTTTCCCTTTACATAACTTATTTAGGCTAATTAAATAAATCCATACACATATAACTATAAACTAACCTAGATAATAAAGTTGGGATTAATCATAAAAAATAGTGACCAATTAAATGTAGAAATTAAATAAAAACTAAATGTGTGATACTTAGCTTAACAACCAATTTGAAAGACAAATGTTGTGATAGACATTTGGAGTGGATTAACAAATGCTCTAGTTTTTTTGGGTTGACTCAAACAAAGATTTTAAATTTAGAAAATTGATTATATTTAACTTTGGATTACTTATGTGAGAGTAGGTCTAACCTCCATGAATGTGGATTTAAATTGATGTGTGGACCTTAATTCACTTGCACTGATTCCTAATGTTTGATAGTGTTCAACAAATCATGACTTTTACAAACACCTTTGGAGAATTTGTTGAACTGTGAGAGTCATTTTGTATACAATCATACCACTAGTAGACCAACTTTATAGATATACGAGAAAGATTGAAGACAAGTAAGCATGCAATAGATGTAGGATGATTACACAAGAAAAATGTATAATAGATTCTTCTTTAATCTCTTAGATCTAGATGTTCTCACATTCTAGCATGCTAATCCTTAGTTTTAAAATGACTAATGAATGTCTTTAAATACAACCAAACCCACAAATCAATAGATTGTGTGCTAGGTTAGCTCACAAGGGCTAGTGAAATGGTTGATAAGGCATGTATTTGGATTTTAAATTTTAAAAGTTCAATGATCAAATTTGCGACCATAGAAGTAGTCTGGGTTAGGGACACACTAATAGATCTAATCCAAAGTGATAAAAAACAAGTCTAAGGAGTCCAAGAATGCAAATTTGAGGATCAATAATATAGTTTTGTAAGTTGTGCAATGAGATGTAAATGACTTGAATTTTTCTTTATAAACTACAAGTTAAGAAATGTTTTTGAGTCAAAAACATCCTAACAATAACATCAAATTTATTAATATCCACTTCAATACATCATCTAAATAAAAAAATCCCACTAAACAACCACACCTACTCCGAATGTATATTTATTAAGATTTAACCTTAATATTTTTATAATCTTTCAAAAAATAATCTTAATATGGTCGGTTCATTTCTTAGATTTTTCCAAAATATTATCTACATAGTCCTCCCAGATGTTATGGATTAAATTATAAAATATTAAATAGAGTATTAATACGAGATGGAATTCATCCTAGGATAAAGGAGAATATTTATAAAAGATCTCTTTTTTCACTGTCAAGAAATGGGGACGTGCACCGACAGTCTGACAACAGACAGGGACGAGCAATGCAGAAACGGCCTCCACCAAGAGTATATACAAATTTTATAATATGCAGGCCTTTCAGAGCATTCAAAGTCTGAATTTGAACAAGAGTGGTTACGTCTTCGACTTAATCTCTTTGACTGTTCTTATCTTGTAGATAGTTTTTCAACCTTCCTGTCAACTTTGCAGTTAAGAGGGGGAACAAAAAAAAAATTGATTAAGTGCGTAACGGCCAAGGGCACCATACGCCATACATATGATGTAATCCCAACGAATAAGCAGGAATTGAAGAGGCGCATGGAGTTTGATACAGATAAGGTTTGACGGAAGCGGCTATTTTTTTATACAGGATGCATCTATCTCAATTAAGAGGGAACAAAAAAATTGATTAAGTTTCCAAGAGTCAAGGGCATTATACATCATACATCTGGTGTAATTCTAAAGAATAAGCATGAAATTGAAGAGATATAAACAGTTTAGTACAGAGATAATGTTTGGCTCAAGTAGTTAAGAACGTGGAGTTTGACACACATATAATGTTCGACAGCGCTCTATGTAAATGTCATCCACTTTCAGGGTTGAACAGGTCAAACAGCCAATAGTATTTTTCTATTTCATTCACAACAAAAAGTGTTAAATATAGGAAAAATTTTCATTGGCCAGAATTTACCATTAAATATTGAAGTGGATGACCTTTAAGATTAGCCGTTTGACAGTAGTTAAGAATGTGGAAGTGGACACAGAGATAATGTTTGATAGAAATAGTTAATTATGTATCATTATTTAGAAAAGAAGAATATTTGTTGAGTGTGTTAAAAAGCATAGCGTGTTTTACCAACCTATTCTATTCGAATAGAAGTAAAAAAAAAATCAATTCGTTGCAATATATTATTTTCTTTAAGTCAAATAATAATACAAACAATTTATTACAAATACATGCCTCATTCATATTTAGAAAAATATTTCCTTTACGAAGTTTATCATTTTGACCCATTCAAAGAAATATTTCTTTTTAAGAAGTTTGTCGATTTGATCCATTCAAAGAACTGGATTTTATAATTGTATAGATAAAAGGAATCTTTAGAAAATATTTAAAGTGTATAAATTTATTATAATTTTAAATTTTAAATAAATTATAAAGGAGTTGAGTTTAATAACATGATTCATTCAAAATAAATGAAAGATTAAACAAATGTGTATTGAAATGGAAAGAAGGTGAATTAGGTTTATATGCTTTGAAATTGCCACAATGTATATGTCAATTGACGTGACATTGTGATAAAGGCTTCTAAAATGAAATTTGGAACTAGATTATTGGTCAAAATCACAAGATGAATGGATCATGACAAGCTAAATTTATAGGGTGAAATCATGATAATGATCCTATCTAGTTTGCATGATGGAGATAGTGTATAGTCCTCAATAGGACCCTTCTAGTACATAGGGAAGTTAATGTCTGTATGTAATTGAAAAATTAGTTAGATTGGGGTGAAGCACCTATAAAAATCCATGATTGCAATTAATTAGATAAGAAGAAATCAATTAATATAATAAAGATCTACTAGATTCAGGTCCTAAATGCATGTTGTGCACAAATATATGTTATTGTATTTCTCAAATGTATCATTAATAACACTATTTTCTTGTTTGTTGTGTCCATATACACATGACTTGAGGAGGAACTACACAAGTTATTGATAGTTGTTTGATATAACCTATTGAAGACAAGTATCTACATGGGTCAAGATGATACTAGCCAAGAAGTGTATCAAGACATTCAACATCAAGTATTTCTCTACCACACATTTAAGTATGTGGTGGAAGGAGAACCATTTCATTATTTAGTGTTGTCAAGACAACAAGATGGAGAGCAATCAAGCTAGAGGTTGAAGTCTAGAGAAAGGCATAAGTAATTATGTGAAGCTACAATTTTTGCATATGAGGTGGGATTGTCTAGTAGTATAGACCATCATTCATAAAGGAGTTGGCACAAATGTGGAGGTGTTGATATAAGAAATCACATGAAGTTGCCTAATGAGGATGGTTAGGTCAAGCTCATATGGCTTAGGATAGGTAATTTTTAGAATGGGATTCCCATGTATGATCCTAAAGTGACAATTCTTGAACTAGAGTATGTGTAATATAATAAAAATGAACCATGTTATAAGCCAATACCATAATCCCATGTAAATTCTATTAATTGGAGAGTTTTATTGAGTGATAATGAGGACATCGCAATGTTAAAAATTTTACATCAGGGCATTAGTGGTTAAAAAATTAGCTAAAAAATGAACAAAAAATTCTTCAAATATAAATAATGGAGAGTGAGAGCAGGAAGGAAATTTTTGAACCTCTGAAGTGGGAAGATCATGTTGTAGTACCTACTATTTTTAATCTAGAAAGATAGAGATTTTAGTGGGTATGGATTGTTGGTTTCTAAGGTGGTTAGGGGAGGTCATGAGCCTCTAGGTCTACATCCTTCATCAAGTGATGGTGCTCCTCCTTAGGATCTACCATCTCCTTAGGGGTTTGTAGTGGGGATTGGGTCTTCAAAGCTTGAAAAATAATTGGGTTTTAATTGTTTAAGAACCCTAGATTGGGTGCTTTTGAAGTAGAACCATACAAAGGGAAGGGTTCATCATTTTATCCTTTGATCTCTATTGTCCTTAGTAATTTTGAAGGGTAGTGTTGTGTTAAAATTCCTAACATCATTGTGGAGAGAGAGAGAGAGAGGCCTAAAAATGGAGGTCACTCTTATCAAAAAATTTTGGGGATCAAGACCAAACATTTACATGGTTTGTTCATGGGCTCATAAGTGTTGGTTAGTCAAAGGTCAGCTTTATATGACATCAATGGAAAAAGGGTTTTTTTTTCTTTCCTTCATCTTTTGAAGAGGATTTATATAGAAGTCTTGTGGCAGGCCCCTAATTCTTAGGAAAATCAAGTCTTTTTCTAAAGAAATGGTACCTTAGATTCAATTAGACTAAATAATCTTTTAATGCAGCATTGATCTATGTTAGATTTCACAGTATCTCAATGGAATAATATTAGGAGGAAGAGGTATTCCAAGGGATATCTAGCTCATTTTGTCAATTATTAGCCATTGATTTGTTTACAAGATCTAGGATATGTCTCATGTTTGCGAAAATGTGTGTCAATAGTGCTTCAGGTACTGCCTATCCTTCACATATTTCTCTTTCTTCAAAGTTTGGGATGTGGACGGAATGGTTGGTCTTCAAAATTTCTCTCTTTCCTTGTTTCTCTTGTCAAAAGATTAGGCACCTAGCTAAGTACTTTCCAACATCTAAATCCTTCTCTCAAAAGGGGGTGGATATAAAGGTGGTACCCCCTCCCATGAAGCTATTAGGTCATACTTTTGAGGAGGTGGAGAAAGTTGAAATTCCCTAGGGTCCTATTCAAGAGGAAAACATTAGTTTTTGAAGGATGGTGAAGAATATGGTGAGAGTCCTCTCTTCCCTTTGGAGTGTCATAAGAGGATGAATCAAAATATGAATGATCTATATCTTTCACAAGAAAACAACATGAAATTGGTAGATGGAAATCTATCTATTGTAGAGTGAGTGAAATGTTCCTTGCTATATAAGGAAGATGTTAATGGGGGGTTCAACCCCGTTTTGAAGACTAATAATAGGAGTGAAGTAGAGTCAAAAGATTTGTATTATGTTAATGAGAGCAATATGAAAGTAGAAAAATGATCTCCCTCCATCAAGGAGGGTATAGAACAAGAAAATAACTTTTTCATTGTAGTTTTCTTGAAGGAATGAGGATCTCTAATAAGTTTTTTTATTTTTGTTGATCTTATTTTTGAGGGGAAAGATACTATTAAAAATAAAGCCTCTCATAGTCTTGCTACTAGGATAAAAAGAATAAAACAAGGATACTATGAATCAAACCATAAAAAATCTTTAGGAAGATTGAACTAGAAGCAATTAAGGGATTAGGAGATGAAGAAGGAGGGTGCAGATGGAATTTATAGTACATTTTAGGATTTATGTGTTAAGGTCACTGTAAGAACTAAAAAATGAAGTTTATCTCTTGGAATATTTGAGTGGTTAACAATGGTCAAAAATAGGATATGTTGGCTAACTTATCTAGATAGAATAAACCTGATATTTTGTTACTACAAGAAACTAAGATGCATTTTGATCACTTAAGAAAGATAAAAAAATGAATTGGAAGGAGAATGGGTGTGAAGGTGTGGATGTTTTGGGGGCTTCTTAGGGGAATTTCCATGTTTTGGAACCCTATGGTGGTTGACAATTCCCTTTTTGCTGATTGCCATCATTTAGCTATCCTTTTTTCATCATCAAAACGATAAACATTTCTTGGTTTATTTCTAATATCTATTCTCCAAACTCAAGGACTACAAGGATAATTTTTTGGCTACATTTATTTGAATTCCATAAAGTCCATCCAAATCTCAAATAGTTGGTTATGGGAGATTTTAACTCTCTTCTTTTGATGAGTGAGAAAAAAGGAGGTTCACAAGTTTGTTAGAAATGGATGGAAGATCTAGCTAATTTTATAGCCCAATACACCTCAATAGACCTAGATCTCAAGGGTTATAATTTCACCTAGTCAAATAGAAGGATCAAGCTCTTATTTCTCTTGATTGGTTAACATCATATTTTTGTTCTTTATCTAATCTTACTAGAGTTGATTTAGATTACTCTCTAGTTGATTCCTATTTTGATGAAGTTAAAAAGAAAAGGGAATTCCATTTTGATTTGAAAAAATGTGGACCTAACACTCTCATCTTAAAGATAAGATTTCAGACTGGTGGAATATCCAATTGGACAGAACAACCATGTTTATAATTGTTAAAATTTGCAAGAATGTGAAGGATAATATTAGAGAGTGGAATACGAGTTCAATTAGGAACATCTTTATGTATAATTTAGAAGTGTCCTCTAGGATAGATAATTTAGAAAAGGATATACAAGCTTAGGGTATGAATAATGATTTTTTTTAAAAGAAAAAATTATGTTGTGAAAACTCCACCCTTTTTTTTTCTAAGGAAGAAGACTTCTAGCTATAGAGATCTTGATCCATATGGTTGAAAATTGGAGATCACAGTACCAATTTTTTTCATATAATAGCCCTTCAGCACCACTTAACCAATAAAATAATGGAAATAAGGGTGGAGGGGAATCTAATTTTAGGTGAAGTCTCCATCAAGGAAAAGGTTGTCGAATTCTTTAGGAATCTCCTTGTAGATGATATTTTTTATTCATAAATTTAGGAAGAAATCCTTAGTTTGATCCCTTCTTTTGTTAATAGAAGGATAATAAGGATTTGTTAGCACCCATTTCTAAGGAGGAGGTTAAATTTCTTGTCCTCTCCCTTGAAGGTAGTAAAGCCTCTAGTGTGGATGGTTTCCCACATTTTTTTAGGTCTTTTGGGATACTGTCATCCTAGATGTTATGGCTACAAATTAGGAATTCATCAAATATTAAAATTTGTTGAAAGAGTTAAATTCTACATTTTCGGTTCTCATACCCATTAAGCTAGGTGTTGATACTAGTGACATGCCACTTTCATCCCCTTGTCAACATCGCCTTGCAATACTTAGTTGACATCACCTTCTATCACTTTCTATGACACCTTGTTAACATCACTTTGTGACACTTTTGACACCTTTCGACATCCTTCATCCTAGGACTATCCCTTTATCCCAAATTGAATAAATAATTTAAAATTTATTTAATAAATTAATCCTTTATCCATGATTAATTAAATAGATCATATTTCTTTAATTAATCTATCCATTTATTCATCCTAGCCAAGTGAATTAAATAAATCCTATTTTATTAATTTTATCTCACACATAATCCCTCTTCAACAACTAATTAAATAATTTCCATTATTTAATTTATTGTCTTTCTGTATGTCCTTATCCTCACTCATCCCACAAATAAATCCAAATTTAAAATACTCTCCAAAAAAGGAAAAATCAAAAGTCAACTCTACTTTTGATCTCAACCCTCCATTTGAAAGATACTTTAAGATTCAATCTTGGCCTTCCATTCCAAGTCTTTCTCTCATTTGACCTCCTTACCTCAAAATTCTATTTGTCCTGACCACCACTTCATCTCAGTCCTCCATCCAAAGTCAACTCAGCTCACCCATTGATCAAATCTGCCCTAACTCCCTATAAGTAAACCCTCATCCTAAGCCATTTGTGGCGAGATACATAATCAAAGTAATGTTATGCTGCAAAAATTGTGAGAAATACGTTCACATCCATCAAATCCATTCTATCGAGGAGCAAATCAAGTGATAATTGTGTGCATATCACTTCCACTCAAATGAAGGAGCATGGCAATGTGAGGTAATGGTATTGTTTGTATGCATTTATCTTTATTTGATATCCATCATATCATTTTATGTTCCTTCATTTGGGATGCATGGTTTTAACCCTATTTTTATAAGATTTGGGAGCTTTTGTTGCAAAGTTGAAGACATTTAGAGTAAAATTTGGAGGTGACCTATTGTAGGAGACATCCTAGGGAAAAATGGACCTCACGATTGTGTTTGGGAGGCCCAAAAATCCTAGGATAGACATATAAATTGCCAAATTATGATATGTAAAATATTTGATATTTTTTTACTTGATCCCTGGTTACAGGTACATATAGTATAGACCATACGGGCTCTTAGGCATAGTCAATTTCTCTCTTTGGGATCTTTATCTCTGTCCATAGGGGTCTAAAATTATCTACTAGTCTTCTCACATTTTACATGTGGATTTAAATCTCATTCTGCACATTTGGACTAGGTGATTCCTTTAACCATCAATATCCAAGTTATCTAATCACTGCTTATAGCTTTGGTATGTGGGATATTCATTATGGAACCATGGGAATTTGTTCTTGTCTATAGACTTTTTAGATTTAAACCTAAGGGTGGCTTTTTTTCTTCTATCCGGTTTATTTTCATAACATCTGAGTCTAGGATTTGAACTGTGGATCCATTCTGGCCTAGTCTAGCAGTCCTTGTTGGCAGGTATCTAACCATCAATAGTCTAGTTTAATAGCAGACCTTGTGTTGGGAATCAAGGTGCTGCACATCCAAAGGGCCTACCCCCTACCTGTTGGTAGGAACTAGGAGCCAAGCATCCATAGAGGCCCCTCATTTCTCAGTGTTTTCTTTTCACCACATAGGCATCATCGGTCACCACCTGTAATTTCTATTAAACTACCTTTTCTCACTGGTAGGGTTTAATCCTTGCAGACCAATTGCTAAGGGGTTCCCTTAATGGCAGTTAAATCCAACAATTATGCTAACCATTCAGCATTAACCATTAGAACCAACATTTTATCTAACCACCACAGTTACCTTATATGTGAACACATCACCATGCAAGCCTCCACCACTAGTAGTCTTCTTTTTTTCACCTAAGACCCATAGTCATATGAGTGAGTGACTAGGGCTAGCACCCAATGCTAACTTCCAACTCTAACCACCAGCACAAACTTGTCACATCCTAACCTTGTTGATTCTTTTATAATTCAAATTATTGGTTATTACTTTGATTGTTTTACTTTTGGGTAAATTGCGTGTGCATAAAAAGGTAAATTGTTGTGATTTTATGAATGCATAAATTTGAACATATTTATAATGATGGATTAAAATGTTTATGATTATGGATCTATGTTTACTTGCTTCAGCTATGATTATTTAGACTAAACCATTGATGGGGAATTGAGTGCAACTAAGTGCAGGAAACATCGAAGAGGGGAACATGGTTATGGTAGACGTGCCCTAGCTACCGGAAAGAGTTGGCATGGAAAAACCCAGATGCATACACACATTCACGTAGTTCATACTACATCATATTAACTTGCATTCTTGATTGGTTGTTACGCATTGTGATGCAGTTACGTAGTCTTGTCTAAGTTATTGACCTTTGATTTCCAGTGGTTATTGATGGTAATATGAATTAATTAGGCAATCTTGTTCTAAACATATTCTTATATATATATATATAAACACACACATATATAACAAAATAGACACACACACACTCTCTCTCTCTCTCTCTCTATGTGTGTGTGTGTAGAAAAAGGCATACAAAATAAACTGGGACTTCATGAAGAGTGCATTCTCCCAAATAAAACCTTAGTTCTAAAAATACTATGCCCTTATTAGAGGCCTAAGGAGATAAAAACAAAGGAGGCATAGGAAAAAACAACACACAGAAAGAGAGAAGGAGAAAAAAAGGGATCTAGAGGTGTAGGAAAGCACTAGAAAATTAGCAACTAATCTTCTACTGAGTGTGGGATCATAGGTATTTATCTTATGATTTTAGATACTTGACTTATGCCTGTATGTGGTAATAAACCGGTCTCTCTTTGTTGTGGATTCGACCTCTATTTTACTTAAATCAGCCTGTATTTCTATATGAACAACTACTTTAGAGATTAAATCTATCTTTCCTTATGCTAGGTGACCTTCTTTTGAGTTATCTGACCTTATACTTTTTCAGTTTAGTCTTTCTAAATAGCCTTATATCATTTTTTAGTGGCCTACCTGATTAGAAAAAATGATATAGTATTTTTAGAACAACTAAACTGCTAAAAATAGCAAACTGCCAGTTTTGGAAAGTTTACCTGCCATTTTAGGAAAGTTTACATTTGGACACAGATTGAAGAGAAAACTTGCAAAAAGATTCGTAATGAAAATATAAGACCTTTGGTGAAGGAATCGGGCAAAGATCATTTGTGAACTGAAAGATATTAAAGTTTTTGTTTTTTGAAAAGCCCCTGAAAATTTTTGAAACGAGATATGAGGCACTAAAACATCCCATAAGGGTAAGTGCAAGAAGTTGGGTCCACATAGAGGGGAAGTCGCGGGAAAAAAAAATCCTGATAGAAACGGGTACTCGTTTTAAAAGAAACAGGTACCCGTTTAGGAATGGGTGCTCGAGCCTAAACGGGTACCTGCTTAGGAATGAGTACCCATTTAGGGACGGGTACTCGTTTCTAAATAGATGTTTAAATTTTAGAAAAAAACATGCGCATTTTTTTCCCACACAAAGGGAATAGGTACCTGTTTTAGAATGGGTACCTGTTAATTACGTGTACCTGTTTTAGAACGGGTACCTGTTAATTATGTGTACCTGTTTTAGAATGCGTACCCGTTCCTAAAATCTTAGGCTTAGGAAAGGTATGGTAAGTCAACCCTTGCCTTGGACCTGCAAATTTTTTTCTAAGTACAGAACAAGAGAAAAGACTGAGTTTACCTATATGGCTGACGACATTTTTTTTGGTTTTTTTTACGAAATTAAAACCCATTATAGATGACAGTGTCTAGTTTTCAAATATGTAATTTTTTTTATTCGACTTGTTTTTCTATTTATTAATAAATTTATGAGCAAACTGGTCTAAAAACTTGAAATGACAGGTGTTTGTATTTTTTTAATAACTTTTAATTTTTAAAGATTTTTGAAAAAAAATTATATGTCATCAATCTACACATCATTCTCTACACAATGAAAAAAAAAAATATTTTATGATTAGTTTTACTCAAATTATGTTGGCCGTACACGAGGGTTTTTGAAAACAGCAATTAGGGCCAATAACAAATTAATAAAAAAAATATTTGGTAAAAAATTATAAAAAAATATCCTCATCAAACTTCACTATACTACACATCTTTCCCCAAAAGGATTTAGAAAAATACTTTTATTTAGGTCAAATTATGTTGGACATACACATGCATGGTATGGTTAAAAAAAAAGTGACTTTTAAATAGTGGTTTTTAGAAATGCCTATTTAAAATAAATTTGTATCATCTGGGTATTAAAATAAATTACATATTTGGAAACTAGACTCTGAGTACTACATTTTATATCAGTAGCTTTTTCCAAGATTCAATCTTGAAGTGTCTCAAATATTTAGGTCAAATGTGACAAATTCTGAAAATCAGGGAAAACACTTCCACTTTTTGGCCAAAAAGTGGACCCGACTTCTTGCACTAACCCATAATGTTCTAAAAATTTGATGGAAATCTATTTACAAATTTTCTACATGATATTTCACATCGCGAGCTTTCTAGTGCTTAAAATGGTTTGTCAATCAGACACCTGGATCAAAAGTTATCCTTCCTGGAAGTTGAGCTACTTTTGGAGGGAGTTACAAATTTTGAAATTTAACTGGAAGTTACCAAAAAGTGCTATTTATGACTATTTTGGGAACCATGGGCGGGAGTAAGGTTAAGGGGGAAAGTGTAGAGTCAAGAATAGGTAGGAAAAATAGAAACCCTAGCTGATTTGGGGGTTACAGAAGGCAAAAGATTCCAGAGCCTGGTGATGTGTAGCTATAGTGTGTTGCAGCTTGTGGATGATTGATTTGTTTGATTGTAATTGAGCTTCTATAATGTAATGAGTTGCTCAGATCAATAAAATAAAGTTCTATTTTCTGTGTTCAATTTTTGTTGTTGTGTGTTTTGTGATTTATCCCCTTCATCAAGTGGTATCAGAGCCAAGTTCCTGAGTGTGTAGATAGATCACTGACCATGAGGCAGTTTGCACTAGGACCTGAGGTTGTGGGTTTGCTGTGGAGATCAAGATGCCTCCATGAAGAAATCGTATTGGGAGGAATGCTTTGATAGAAGAGGGTTTTAGATCCCTACAAAGGCAAATTGATGCATTGCAAGAGGAGCTGCGAAGAGGGTTTGATCCGAGAACAAGAGAAGAAAGTGAGGATGAAGCTGAAGAAGAGCTATCTAAGGAAGAACAAGAAGCTACAAGAGATCCTGCAGAAGTTAGATTGTTAAGGGCTATTTCAAAGATCAGAAAGAGGTCCAGGATCGAAGTTTCTACATATTCTAGAGATTTGAATCTAGAATAGCTTATTGATTAGATCAATGACATGGAGGAGTATTTCAAGTATGAAGATGTGGAGGACCCAGATCGAGTCAAGTTTCAAAAACAAAGTTGAAGGGCCACGCCAGTATTTGGTGGAAGGAGGTCTAGTTAGAGAGGAATAGAAGAGGAAAAGGAAAGATCACTAGATGGGATCTGATGGTGGAGAAACTGAAGAAGCAGTTCATTCTTGTGGACTACGAGATGGAGTTGTTGAAGAAGCTGCAAGGACTAAAGCAAGGTAACAAGTCTGTTAAGGAGTCTACAGAAGAGTTTTATAAAATTACTATTAGGATAGGCCATGTAGAGTCCAACAAGGAGAAGGTAGCCTGTTACATTAATGGGTTGAGGCCAAGTATTCAAGAGGAGCTAAGCTTGGTCAGAATGACCACCATAGAAGATGCATACCGGTTTTCTCTGAAGGTGGAAGAGAAGCTAAATAAAAGATTTGACAGCAAAAAAATGGGAAGAGGTCAAGGCAGAAGGATTGGTGGAAGACCCTATGGGGGCCAAAATGAAGATTCAAGGAAAAGTGAAGAAGCCAACACCAGTCAAAATTAGAGAGGAGATAATACCTACCACCCTCAGGACCAGAACAATGGTGAGCAAAGAGGAAGAGGAAGAGGTAGACCTGGGCAAGGACCTGGAAGAGGAGGTTTTAGAGGAACCTGTTTCCAATGTGGAGAAGAAGGACATCGAGCATATGAGTGTCCACAACATCAAGGGAGGACAAATAAGAGACCTGATGGAAATGCACAAGTTGCACATGTAGATGAAGAAACGCAGTCTAAGCATTCTGAAGATGCTGAAAGGGGAGAAACCCTAGTAGTCAGAAGAACTTTGTTGAATGAGGAGAAAGAACCAAATCAGAGGAAGAGTTTATTCCGCACAAGCTGCAAATGTGAAGGTAAGTGTTGTGATAATATTATTGATAGTGGAAGCACTAACAATCTTGTTTCAGAGGAGATGGTTGACAAGTTGAAGAAAGCATCCACATCCATATTGGATTGAATGGTTGTAGAAGGACCATAGAGCTTTGGTCAATGAGCAGTGTTTAGTGAAGTTCAAGATTGGGGAATACCATGATAAGGTGTTGTGTGATATCATACCGATGGATGCATGTCATATGTTGTTGGGGAGGCCATGGCAGTATGATAGGAGCACTGTCCATGATGGCCATGCAAACACATATTCCCTAACAAAGGATGGAGTTCATCATAAGTTGAAGCCCTTGAAGGAGGTGGAAGAAAAGGTATGTAGTACTGCCAGAATTTGCTTGGTAGATGGTAGGAAATTTTTGGAGGGTATGAATCATGAGCATCATTGCTTTGCATTGATTCCTAAGATTAGTCAAGAGAAATGTGAAGATGTACTAGCAAAAGTTTCAGATATGTTGGAAGAATTTTAGGACATTGTCTCTAATAATGTACCAGAAGGTTTACCACCAGTGAGAAAGATAAGTCATCAAATGGATTTGATACTAGGAGCTAGTCTGCCAAATAAGGTAGCTCATAGAATGACCCCTGCAGAGAATGAAGAGTTGAACAGACAAGTTCAAGAGATGTTAAGGAAGGGACTGATAAGGGAGAGCCTAAGTCCATGTGTGGTACATGCAATACTAGGACCAAAGAAAGATGGAGAGTGTAGAATGTGTATAGATTCTTGGGCCATCAATAAGATCATGATCACGTAGAGTTTTCCATTACCCAGAATGGATGACATAATGGATTGTTTAAGTGGAGCCAAGTACTTCACAAAGATTGACTTGAAGAGTGGGTATCACCAGATCCATATCAGAGAAGGAGACGAGTGGAAGACAACCTTCAAAACTAAAGAAGGTTTGTATGAGTGGTTAGTCATGCCATTTGGGCTAACCAATGCACCGAGCACATTCATACGACTCATGAACGAGGTATTGAAAGAATTTTTGGAAAGTTTTGTTATTGTTTATTTGGATGATATTTTGATTTTCAGTAAGACTTGGGATGAGCATCTAATGCATATCAGAAGAGTTTTAGAGAAGCTAAGAGAAGAGAAGTTGTTGATTAATTTGAAGAAATGCAGTTTTGCAAAGAAAGACTTGGTATACCTGGGATTTGTTGTCTTAGAGGAAGGTCTTAAGATGGACCCAGAGAAGGTGAGGGCTATCATTGAATGGCCTATGCCAAGGAGTGCTTCTGAGGTAAGATCTTTTCATGGTTTGGCAAGTTTTTACAGAAAGTTTATCAGGAATTTTAGTAGCATTTGTGCACCCCTAACTAAGACAACGAGAGGGGATAGAAAAGAGTTTAGATAGACTAAAGGAGTAGATAAAAGATTTGATACATTGAAGTAGAAAGTCATAGAGCAACCTATTTTGGCACTTCCAGATTTCAATAAGGTATTTCAGGTAGATTGTGATGCTAGTGGCAGTGCTGTAGGAGATGTTTTGAGTCAAGAAGGTTAGCCCATTGCCTATTTTAGTGAGAAGATTAATGATGCCAAGAAAAAGTATTATGTTTATGATCAGGAATTTTATGCAATAGTTTAGGCTTTGAAGAAATGGAGACATTATTTGTTGCTAAAAGAGTTTGTTTTATTTAGTGATCATCAGGCTTTGCAGTATCTTACTAGTCATGGAAAGTCGAACCAGAGGCACTTAAAATGGGTTGAGTTTTTGTAGAGTTATACTTTTGTTTTGAAGCACAGGAGTGGGAAGTCCAACAGAGTTGTAGATACCTTGAGCAAAAGGAAAAATTTGTTGACAGAAATGAAGATAGAGGTTGTTGGGTTCAATGAGCTCAAGAGTTTGTATCTAGAAGATTTAGATTTTGCAAAGGCTTGAAAAGCTTGTTTGGAACCTGTTACTTTGGACAGGACAAAATGCTTGGATTTCATAATCCAAGATGGCATGTTGTTTAGAAGAAGCCAGTTGTGCATTCCAAGGACTTCCATGAGAGAGAACCTGATTAAGGAGAAGCATAGTGGAGGATTGGCTGGACACTTTGGTTGAGATAAGACCATTGCTATTGTTGGTGAAAATTATTATTGGCCATAGTTGTAGTAGGATGTGAGTAAATTTGTACAGATTTGCAAAGTGTGTCAGATGGCAAAAGGAACAAATCAGAATATAGGGCTATATCATCCATTACCTGTACCAGAGAAGCCATGGGATGATATTAGTATGGATTTTGTTCTTGGTTTACCAAGGACACAGAGAGGACATGATTCCATTTTTGTGGTGGTGGATAGATTCTTGAAGATGGCACATTTCATTCCTTGCAAGAAGACCAATGATGCTGTTTATATTGCTGAATTATTTTTTAGAGAGGTGGTGATATTACATGGTCTACCAAAGAGCATAGTTTTAGATCGAGATACCAAGTTTGTTGGTTATTTCTTGAGGACATTGTGGAAGAAGTTGAAGATAGATTTGAAGTTCAGTTCTACACACCATCCACAGACTAATGGACAGACGGAAGTGGTGAATAGGAGTTTGGGTAACCTGCTATGATGCTTAGTAGGAGATAAGCCCAAGGGATGGGATTTGATTTTACCACAGGTAGAATTCACTTACAACAATTCTGTCAATAGGAGTACTGGTAAATCACCATTCCAGATTGTATATGGCAATAGTCCAAGAAATGCTTTTGAGTTAAGGAAGCTAGACAAAGGAGAAAAGACAAGTGCTAAAGCCAAAGACTTTGCCGAGCATCTGAAGAATTTGCATGAAGAGGTGAAAAAGCACATTAATAAGATGAATATTCAATACAAGGCTAAGGCAAATCAGAAGAGGAGATATAAGGAGTTCTAGGTAGGAGATGAAGTCATGGTTCACTTGAGAAAAGAAAGGTTCACATTGGAACATACAATAAGCTAAAAATAAAGAAATTTGGACCATGCAGAATTTTGAAGAAACATGATTCAGGAAATGCATATGAGGTGGAGCTACCAAGTGGGATCAACATTTCCCCTATTTTTAACATTGCTGATTTATCAAAATATCATGAAGGTGGAACAGAGAATGGACCAACAGAAGAACAGTGGAGTATTTCGGCATCTACTTCAACAGAGGAGATAGAAGAGATCTTGGATAGCCGTGTGGGGAGAAGTACTCAGAATAGGCAATATGAAGAATATTTGGTGAAATTGAAAGGAAGGCATGTTGAAGATTCTTCTTGGTTGTCTAAGGTAGAGGTTGACTATTTGGGCTTTCCTCAAACAAACACTTGAGACGTGACAGGGTCACTTCTCAAATTACCCTGGGTGTCTGATGCAGGAGCATCTAGTGGTGTAAGGGCAATCTTGCATCACCCAAAAAGAAGTTAATTCAAAATCATTGTAGTTGTTTTGATTTATTTCCATAATTAGTGTTTCTAGTTCCATAATATCCTGAATAATGATGTAGGACTTTCAGTTTTTCCAAAATTGCTAAAAATAACAAACTGCCAGTTTTGGAAAGTTTACCTGCCATTTTAGGAAAGTTTACATTTGGGCATGATTTGAAGTGAAAACTTGGAGAAAACTTCATAACAGAAATATAAGACCTTTCCTGAAGGAATTAGGCAAAGATCATTTATGAGCTGAAAGATATTAAAGTTTTTGTTTTCTGAAAAGCCCCTAAAAAATTTTAAAATGAGATATGAGGCACTAAAACATCCCATAATGTTCTGAAAAGTTGACAGAAATCTATTTACGGATTCCCTGCATGATAGTTCACATCACGAGATTTCTAGCACTTAAAAGGGTTCATCAATTGGACACTTGGATCAAAATTTATGCATCTCGGAAGTTGACCTACTTTTGGAGGGAGTTACAAATTTCAAAATTTAGCTGGAGCTACCAAAAAGTGCTATTTATGACTATTTTAGGAACCATAGGCAGGAGTTAGGTTAAGGGGGAAAGTGTAGAGTCAAGAATAGGTAGGAAAAATAGAAACCCTATCTGATTTGGGGGTTATAGAAGGCAGAAGATTCCAGAGCTTGGTGATGTGTAGTTGTAGTGTGTTGTAGCCTATGGAGGATTGATTCCTTTGATTGTAATTGAGCTTATGTAATGTAAAGAGTTGCCCATATCAATAAAAGAAAGTTCTATTTTCTATATTCAATTTCTATTGTTGTGTGTTTTGTGATTTACCCCCTTCATCAAACACCTTTGAAACCTGCAATAAAATGTCTTCTCACCTCCTCCTAGGAAAAGCAACACCTTTTTCTTTCCTCTAAAAATCTGCAAGAAATCCTCCATCAAAATTTGCCAAAAATTATTTTTATAATGTCTCCACAACCACCATTTTCTCTCTCCTCCAACTTCCACACCCAAATTGGGAGAATCCTTTTTTTAAAAAATCATGGAAAAATAATATTAATTGCTCAGTAAAATCCACTCCCACAAAATGCTAAAAATAAGTGACAACTCAAATTCCCACTCCTAGAAAATAGCTCCAAACATGGAAAAAGACAAAAGCCACACAACATGGGCATCCAAATTAGCCATGCTATAGTTGAGGGAATTTAATGAGTTGTCTCCACTTACAACTCCCCAAAAATCTACTCCCCAGATTGCCTTTTGATTTTCCACTTCAAATTGCCTTTATAAATTTTACACTCCAAAATTGTCTCCTAAACTATCTCCAACTCCTAGATTCTTGCAACATTATTAATTTTTTGCAATTTTCTAATAAGGGCAATTTATTTAATATATTATTTAGGCCTAATATTGCATTTACTTTCCAACTTCCAAATTACCAAACTATAGGAAACTAAAATATTTTCTTTTTGGTTGATGAGGATTACCATTGATCGTGGATGCTCCTACATCACTTTTTTTGTAGGGTCGGGTATCCTTCGTGTCATAAAGGATTCTGGGGAAATGTAAATACTTCGTGGTTTGGTAGAAAAGTGCCTAGACCATGTTCCCATCTCTCAGCTCATAGATGACCATGTGGGTTAGTGGTGGCCGACGATAGCGATTTGATTAATTATTCATTACTTGTATATTGTACATGATTATTATATTGAGATGACTTATGGCATGAGAGTAAGAAATGTAATACTATATATTAATTTATTGCACTAACACCTAATTATTGTACATGGATTTATAAGATGTATTATCACATTATTGTTGATATATAGAAGATCTATCTTTTCATTTGAGTTAATGTCAATAAATTGATTTTTACTTCAGTTATTATAGTTTTAGAATGCATACTTTACATTAAAATTTCAATGTATTGTCACATGTGACCACTTTTGAGCAACCCACTAATGGTTAACTAGCTACTAGGGACATACCTGTTGTCTCCATTTGTCATAAAATAGGGTTTTTTCCAAACTAACATAACTTTTGACTAACATATCAAAATTTCATGAAATTGGAAGTGTTGGAAAGCTGGTTCTTCCAACTTCATAGAATTGTAGGCCCTATTAGCAGATCTCATAAATTTCTTTATCTTGTAAATGTCTTTTGGCTATAACTTTTGCAAAACTTAACAATTTTTTTTTTTTTTTTCAAATTTATTAGAATTTCATTAAGAATATGATCATCTAATCCAATATTTTGTAGTATTTCATCATTTTTTTATTTTTCTAGATTTCCATCTTTTTCCTCTAATGCTTATTTTGTAGCCTTTTCACTTGTCCAAGATCAAATCCTTGAAACTACTAACAAGTTGTAGATTTGCATGTCCAAGACATATTTTTATCACTAGTCTAGGAACTTTGTCTAATGTAGGGGGATAGTAATTGAACATTGTTTGCTCTACCTTTGGATCTTGAATAGGGTGTATGCTCTCTCCTCATACCTTTTGGTGATCATGGAGATCAAAAACCCCTTCATTGTCCTTCTTTTTATTTATTCAATCCTAGGAACATTATCTTACATATGCTCTCCCCTTGCGCTTCGTGCAATCTTGGGGATCAAAAGTGAATAGTGTTCCTTCCCTTCAAGAGGAATCCTTGGGGATTTCATCCCCTAAGGGATGAACTCAACCACACATATTGACATGATATATCAAAGGGAGAGAAGGAAACTTATACCCCAATTTGGTCATGTAGTCATTGGCACAACCTTGGGGCCTCGGGTGATTCCAAAAACAAGGTGAACTCGCATTATCTTTTTAGAATGATTATTTCTTTTTATTATTCTATCATTCATAGAGATAGGAGGTTTCCTATTGTGGTAGATTATGCCAAGGATACATTTTTTCCTAATATTATAAATGAAATTGTGAAAGATAACAAGTTTGTGCTAGTAGACGGTCTCATTTGGTATAAGGATGAAATTTTTCCAATGCTTGAATGTGAAATGAAGCAAAATATTTTGAAATATTTGCATGATATACTCATTGTTGGGTAATTTAGATCCTACAATATTTGTAGATCTAGAATGAAGAGATTGTCATGGAGGAGCTTTGAGGAGGAGGTTCTCTTTGACACACTAGGGAGTACATGATCTTCCATCAAAATGAGGTAAAGCATGTATTTCTAGTAAATTTGTGTACATTCATTGCTTAGTCCTTATCAAGATTGGAAAAGTGTGTTCAAGGATATCATTGTATGTATTTTGGGGTACATGATGAAGATTTGAGTTATGTTGTGGATAGATTAGATGAGTATGCCTTCTTTGTCACTATCCATTTTATGTCTAGGACACATCATGAGGTAGACTCATTTTTTAGAGAGGTGTTGAAGTTAGATGGTTGTGTTAAAAATATTATCAGTAATAAGCATAGCATATTTCTTAGTCTAGTCTTGGAAAAGTTATTTGGTTTGACTTTCAACAAGCACATGTCTTGTGCTAGTGCATAGACATAGATGGGAGACAAGTCGAGAATGGAAGGCTATTGATGGAAGAAGATTTGAGATATATTGCATGCCAACAAGTAGCATAGATCAATTGGTTGTATGTTGGAGATTGCCTCTATAATGTCTCTTAGCATAGGTGCACTATTATGGTTCCTGTTAAGGCATCTTGTATTTATGGTGCACTAATTTTCATTAGTTTTATGTACATAGATAAAAGGATGGAGATTACATGTCCCCTCATAACCACGAGTCTTCTGTCTCCTAGATTTACTAGAGTGCTATAGAGGAAGTTGGATGAAGCAGAATTTGAAGAGTTTATAGAATCTCTACAAAAGGATGTTGATTAGTTTGAGAGTTGGGGAGATGCAGAGTACTTGTATTTCTTAAGGAAAAGGAATTTGGGAAGGGTGGACTTATCATGTCCCATTTTTAATTAATTTAATTTCATGAAAAAATTACTCATTCTAACATTTTCTATGGGTTGAGGAAGGAGATTGAAAAATAAATTGTTTAATATTTAATACTTTGAACCCATGATTAATTTATATTTTCAAGATTCTTAATTGGGGCCAATTAAAACCCTTGTTAATGGGGGTGAGGGAGATGATTCCCTTTTAGCTAGATAGAATGCAAAATGGAATCCCTAAGTGAAGGGGTGGTTTAAACTAAATTTTGGTGGGGCCTTGAAAGGCAACTAGGGCTCAGCTATGCCTAGAGGCATGTTGTCAGCAATTGGGAATCAAAAGTTGTGGGGAAAGTTTTAAAAAGGCCTGAATTTGCTACAAATAACCATGAATAGTTTGAAACTCTTCTCATTGATCTTTAGTTGAGGAACACTCTTGATATTAAGAAGCTAAACATAGAGGGGGACTCTCTTATAGTCATAAATGCAGTAAGAAGAAACAACATTCATAATTTGAAGTTTAAGGTATTTCTTGAACACATTTTAGATCTATTAAAACATTTTGAAGAGTATACAATAAATCACATTTTCAAGGAGGGAAATGGTGAGGCAGATAAGATGACCAATGTGTCAATCAATTTAAAGGAAGAATTGAAAGTTGATATTTTAAAAGATGAGCATCAGTTGTAATGATGGATGAGATGCATAATCAGTGGATATCCACGTGGGTAGGATGAAACGTTAGACATGTGTTTAACCTTTCTTTGATCAAAAGTTGGCTTTTCTAAATTAGCAAAGACCATTTAATGAAGACTAGCTTCTAGAAAGTAGTGAAATAAAAATTGCCATAAAGGAGCATACTATGTAATAATGTCATTTGAGGTGAGTTAGAGGTTGGCCACCCGAGATGGAAGGGAAGTGTCTATACAATGATAATACATTTATTACATGGCATGTAAGTTGGGTGTTATTAAGCCTATGAAGGTAAGTTAGCTTTGCAATTCTTGGAGATCGTAGAAACATTGAATTTCTTAGAGATCGTAGAAACATAAAGTTTAGAAGGACACATGGATATGCCAATCCATCTTACCAGTTCATACAGGTAGATGGCATTCCATGGTTTGGTTTTTGAGAGAAGGTTGCAATTGGTCTTCAAAACAAATAATGGTATTCTTATGTTAGCATTCCAGTGGGTGTTAGGTGACGAATTATTGACAATAGAGCATTAATACAGGGTGAATTCAGATATTTCTTCAATGTTTATCATTGTTTTCTTTGAGTCTAGTGAATCAAAGGAAAATATTTGGGTTTTAACCAGAGCCTTTATAGAGCCAAGCTTACTGGGAGGTTTTGATGAAGTTATAGAAATTGCTAGGTATGGCAATGGCATCCCAAGGCTAGAGGATTTCATGAAAGTAATATAGGATGGAGTGTTGGTGAAATGGTTGTTGTTTATTTCTACATAGTGGAAGGGTGGTGAGTTGAGTAGGAGACTAATAGTTGAAAAGGTTGTCATCTTTATGAAATAGGTGGTGGAAGTGGAAGTAGCTGATGCAGGGAACTGGTTTGAGGTGGCCTAAGAAGAGGATAAAGAGGAGGGAGGGGTTTGGATGATTCAATAAGCTAAGTTAGATAGGTTATTTGCATATGTAGTTAATATACATGATTGTAAATATTTCAAAAAAGACTATGTAAATGGATAGTATGTCAGGGTAGAAGTCAAGGGTAGGTTTTTTGGGTAGTAAAATAGCAGAACTTTTTTGTAGTGTTTGGATGGTCACAGAGATATTGTCAAAACTAGAAACGTTGGATGTATTACTATTACTATTTTTGGTTATAAATATAAAGGGAGCATCCCCACAACGGTGCATAAACTTAGCTAAAAAAATTTGGCCAATTACATATAAATAATTTAATATTTTATTTTGTGCTAGCAATCCTAAGTGGGGTGTGGAGTTTCTTGTGGTGTGTAGTTAGTAATTTCAAAGGTCATGTTATAACTAATTTTAGGATATTCTATGATAATTATGATAGATTTTATGATTGGTTGTCACTGTGGTAATTATAATATATTTTTAGCCGAGAATCCAATGATGGTTGTGCCAACTCTTTATGGGGCCTATTTTGGAGGGAAATTGATGAAAATAATATCATTTTATTTATTTTTCCAAGAGGGGTTCATTTCTATTTGGTCCTCTATTTCTTCATAGATAATTTTACATTCTAGGCATCTCTTTTTATTTTATCAAAACTCTGCCAAAATTTGTCTAGACACTTGGGTTAAACAAATAATCTTCAGTGAAAGAAAACCATTGAAGATTGGTGATCAATGGAAAAAACTCATTGGTTACAAGTATTAGATGGTAAAACCCCTCTGGTACATGAGGGTGATCTCATCTATATATTGCATTGGAGCTTCACACAATTGTAGGATTTGTGCTTAACTAGTTTGTCTATTTGTGGATTTTAGAGTAGTTTGTGGAGTAGTTTTTTTAGATAAGTTGTTGTATTGTGTGGTTTCTATTAGGTATAAACTTTGTGATGTATAAAAGGCCTCTAAATAATCTATAATAGATCTAGGTGGTTGTATGTTGTTTGGTGTCATTCTACTTCCAGTTAGGTATGTATGCAAGATTTCAATGTGTGTTTTGTGAGCAAATTTTAGTATATCATTTCTAGATTTTTTGTTGGTGTTGGAAATAAGGCTCACCTAGACTGATGATGGACTAGTCCAAGAGGGGCCAGTAGCTTAGTGGTAGAGAACTCTAGCAGCATATGGAAGGTCCTAGGTTTGAGTCCTAGCTGGTCCGTGTCTCAAAATGGTATCAGAGCCAGGCCCAGGCTAGGAGCCCCAAGCACACGAGAGGTGTAGGTTAAGGGCAGTGTTGGTGTTGGAAATAAGCCACACCTAGACCGATGATGGATGAGTCCAAGAGGGGCCATTCACTCAGTGGTAGAGAACTCTAGTAGCGTATGGAAGGTCCTAGGTTCGAGTCCTAGCTGGTCCATGTGTCAACAGTTTTTCCATCTATTCTTTCTATCATTGAGGATGTATAAAAGTCCATTTATACTATAATTCATTAAAAAAATAAATAATACAAGCTATGTTTCTTATTTTATCATTTTTGTGCTTTCTAGTAAATCTAGGTGTAGAATTGATGTTTCTTTTGCAGATTGTTGATGGTTAATTGTAGAATTTTTCTGATATAGAACAGCCTTAGGACATAAAATTACTATTATTTTCTAATATTTACCATTATTTATGATTTAGAGAAGTTTCTCTTTGCATTTGTGAAGAAATTACTGAATTTGAGATCAATCGATGTAGATATTAGCTATTTGGAAGTTAATTAAAAATTCATTTTCAGATTTGATTGTTGATTGTAAATATTTTATTTGTGAAATTACACTCACATATGTTTGAGGCTTTGGGATCAACCCAATTCTATAGATGAACCTTGGAGAATGGAAATGGGATAGTGACAAGTCACCCATCCCTCTTCCCCAGATCCAAATCTCCTCACTCCCTTCCAAAGGTAGTTTGGAATGGTCAAATCTTGGTCAAGACCCAAGATTAGTGGCCCAAAAGGTACCTATACCATAGGTACTTGGTCTGGGGCCTTTAAAACAAGAAAATACTCAAGAAAAGACCAAATGATACCTTTTTAATAGCCTTTAAGTCACAAATATGAAATTGGACAAGGATGACAACACATCATCCTACTCATGTTAAAAAGACCTTATGACACTAAAACAATTAAAAATTACAAAATACTCAACACATTTCAACATTCCATAATCAAACAAAGACCATAGTTCACCTGAAGGATTATTTTATGTGTCATGGGGTTAATTTACATGGGTTACTTGATAGACCTCTGAATTTTCATTGGCCATGGAAATTACATGCACACTTAATTGCACCCATGAATATGTTTGAACAAATAGCCAATGAAAATTTAAATGTGGTCAAACATAACATTTTGGTATTCATAGTTCAATGATAACTCAATCTCAATTTACTCATCACAATGCATATCTCTACACAATTCAATTTTCATATTATCTTTCATGGACATCACATGTCCAATATTCTAATATGCTTAACATAGATATTCCCTTTCATTACAATTCAACTTGGTAAATGGATCATTTCTATTCATGATCGAATAACATATAATAATTCTATTCAAAACATACTTTGATAATATAAGAATTGAATAAAATACAACATAGCCAACTCATAGTAATATCATCACCATCATATTCAAATTAATTCCATTGATCTAATCCAAATATCATTGTTTAATATAGTCTAAAAAAACCTCATAAACTCTTACACACTATCCAAGGCCTAAGTGTATCCAAATAATAATTAGTCCAAACAAGCACCTAATCTTGCCATACTAGGGTGGGCATCAAAAAGAAAATTATTTATGCACATCCAAACATGACAAGTTCAACCCTTTCGACAAGTGGGTCACATGTTTTTCTAGGGCAAGTTCTGTAGATAACCTACAACTTAAGGATGGGTCACTCAATTGACCTAGGAGGAACATGGGGTGACCCTTAGAAGTGGATATAGAAGATTTGGTTATGAAATTGGAAAGTTTAGGAACTCAATTGGGGGGTTGGTAAGAATAATCAAAGAAGAAAAGTATAATGGGACATACCATCAAGAGTTAAGCTACTAAGAGGAGTATAATTCATGCCTTTGTGGCTATTACTAGGAACTCTATATCATCATTGGATTTCCATGTAGGCTTGTGTGCCTTTTTGGTACTTATAAGTATTAGTAATAGCTGATACAAAGAAACATTTTGGCTGCTTCCTTTGGAAACTTGACAAGTCTTGCAACCCTAAACAAATTTCCTTACATAATTGCATATTTGCAACCAAAAATAGTTCTCACTCTCTAGTGCAACTATATTTTCTATTCAAAAAAAACCACCTAGCCCATCACAATGCTTCTCCTTGATCAAGATTTCCCTTACTAAACTCCTTGATATAGATAATTGGCTACCCTTGAACAACATTCCATTTCAAACTAAGTAATCTAACCAGTACTCTTACCCATTCTTAATAGTTCATTACTTTCCTTCCACGCCTCCACAAAATTTGAATAAACTTCATATAGGTATCTTAGATCTTCAAATATAACTATCTCTACCCTCATTTATATCAACAAATTATGTTTCCTACTTAATATGTCAAGAACCTTGTTTGACTTTCCACTTGTATGTTTTAGCATAAAGATCTAACTTTGAATGAGTTAAACCCATTTCATATGTCTCTAGTTCAAATTACTATGATTGTTTAGTTTTACAATTTTTTATGAACAATATTTAATATATTCGTTGTGCAACAAATAATGTCTCCACTTCTTCAAGGCTTGAATTATGGCATAAAATTCCTAGTCATAGATTGAATATCTTATCCTTGCATCATTCAACTTCTTGGAAAAAATAGGATACTAGTCTTATTTTCTTACCACCACTCCAATTGCATTTCTACTTGCATCACAATCAACTTGAAATATCTTATTAAAATTTGGTAAATCTAGCACTAGTTATTTTGTCACCTTATTCTTCAACAACTCAAAGCTCTTGTCTGCCCCTATCATCCACTTGAATTCTTTCCTATGTCCACTAATTATTTCAATTAGTAGTACACAAATACCACTGAAATTCCTAAAAAATTTCATGCAGAAGCATTTTGATCCATGAAAAGATCTTCCCTCTCCAACACTTGCTAGCGCAGTTCATTCCATAATTTCTCTAACCTTCTCTGGATTCATTTTCAAAAATCTAGCTATGATTATCAATCCCACATACACCAACTCCCTCATGAATCTACACTTCTTCAAATTGATAAGAAATTTCTCCTCTCTTAATATTTTCAACACTACTCTGATATGTTCTAGGTGCTCTTCATTAGACTTACTAAAAATCAAAATATCATCCTAGAAAACAACCACAAACTTACCTAATTTTTTTCAGTACCTCACTCATCAATCACATAAATGTACTTGGTGCATTATTTAATCTAAAAGGCATGACCAACCACTCATACAATTATTTACTATCCTTGAATTATGTATCCCATTCACCTCATTTTTCTATCTTGATTTGATGATCTAACCACTCTTCAAATCAATGTTTGTAAAGTACCATGCCCTACTCAAATAGTCCATTAGGAAATCCATATTTGGTAATGGGATTATATACCTCACTATAAAGTTATTGATTGCTCTAGAACTAGTATACATCCTACACTCATCATCTTTCTTGGGTGTTAGTATCATGGGTACTACACATGGGATCAAACTATCAAATCAAACTCTTCCTTAATAAATCTTGCACTTGTTTATTCAATTCCTCATTTTATACTTGTGTATTCCTATGTAATGATTTAGTTTGTAAACTAGCTCCTATAATTAGATGCATATGATGAATAATACTCCATATTGGAGGTAGTTCCTCTAGTATATTATCTGATATGGTGTATTTAGACTCTATCAACAATTTTGATATTTCATCCTCTATTGTCTCCTCATCACTTCCAGTAGTGTTCTCTACACTTATGGTGCCACATATCTTAGGAGTCAATACAAAACATACATTATCATGTATTGAAGCATAAAAGAATATCCTCCCATCTACTAAACATATTTTAGTATTATTAAAAACTTGATCTTCTTTATCTTTCATTAAAATCAATTTGTCTCCTTCCATCCTTTATTATAATGTAAGTATTTGCTCTTCCATCATGTACAACACTCCTATCAAATTGTCATTTTCAGCCAAACAACCTATGACAAAAATCCATCAACATTATATTATAGAATATTTCATCATGATATGTCCCTATTTTGAATTTCACAAAATATTGTACATTAACCATCACCTAATGTTCCTTCCATAGCCAAGCAATCTTATATTGTTTTGGGTATTTCAACCCCTTCAAATTTAATTTAGCAACCATCTCTTCAAATAGTAGGTTATATGTATTACCACTATCAATAACAACTTTACAACACTTACCTTTCAACTTGCTTCTAGTTTTGAACACATTCTTCTTCATTATAGAATTTTATAAAGGCCCTCCTCATGACAAGTGTTCTGCAAATTTAAGGTCATCCTCTAATTCATATGATCTCTAGACTTTCTCATCAACAAATGTATCTCTCTTTCTAGTTTTTACTCTCTTCCCTTGACCTTTTTAACATTGAAATGCTTTGTACCCTTTTCCTCCACACATAAAACATGTTTCTCTAAATGATCTTTCCTCATTTACCTCATATCTCCCTCTACCATTTTGATACATATCACTATAGTATGTATTACTATCTTCCCTACCTTTGCAATAGAAATCACATTCATCCCTATCTTTGTGCTATGTGTTACTACTCCTTCTTTCATTACAATATGTACCATTATCCCTATATTATGTTCCATTAGCTCCTTTCCTTGCTATATGGTCTTTTTTATCATATTATTATCTTTCTCTCTATTATTTTTTTTTGTTCCTCTCTATTGGTTCTACCTACTTTCAATCTCCTATTTATCTTTTCTTCCACTTTGATTTCAAATTGATGTGCTTCCTCTATGATTGTCAATATAACCAAACTTATCTAATCTTGAATTCTTTCTCTCAATCCATTGATGTATCTCACAACATTATCTCTACTTTCTTCACTATGCTATATCCTAATGATCATCTTGTAAAATTCTTCTGTATATTATTTTACATTCCTTTCACTTTTATCTTAGGTTTTGTAAGCTCTTCAGCAAGTCAAACTCATAATGAATAGCTATAAATTACCTTTTCAATTTCACAACCATCCTATCCCATTTTATTTATATTTATATTCCCCTCCTTTTCCTTTTTAACTCTAATTATTTTCACCAAACAATAGCATTTCCCTTCAACTTACTCTTTGTAAATCTAACCCTTTTAGGATCTACAATTAGATTTTACTCAAAATATTTATTTGATCAACCAATTCTTCAAGATTAAAATCACCAAAATAATTAGGAATCTAAATTCTAGGCCTCTTACAATGTTTAGAAATAACTCTCAACATTTGTATTTAATCTGATTCTTCCTCTTCTAGGTTTCCCAAATCTTGTACATCTTTCATCACATTATCATTATCATTGCTCTTATCATTGTCACTATGGTTTAGACCTCTTCCTACCTTATACTAAATCTTCCAATCAGAGTTTCATCCACATCACCTCTTTCAATATTTCATCTATTTTTTAGTAATGTTAGAAACACCTTGGACTTTTGATGCTAGCATATTTCCCTTAGATCTGGTGCAAACTTCCTTTAGTAAAAAATCTATCTACAATGACTCCTTGCAACCATCATGTTGGTTTTTATGTAAGTCCCATCCTTGTCTCATGAAATAGCCTATGATTTAGCCACTTTCAATATTCACCTACTATGAGGGGGTGGCTAACACATAGGTGAAAGTTAGAATAAATTTCCCTCTACACTTTAGGCTCTACAAAACTTGCGAGGGTAATCCATTAATAGTATTTAATACTTTTATACCAATTTATTTCAAATACTAAACTAGCAAATGTGTTCTATGTAGACTTGCTTGAGGATTATGAAAAATATGAGAACCTGGCTTAAGTTTCTCAACTTTTAGCATTACTCAAGACCATAAAACAGAAACAAACTTTTCTTCAACACACATTTACGACTGATATTTAAAATTTCAAAGATGTTTGGTCTCGCTTGACCTTGGAGTTGAAGAACACACACAGATGAAAAAAAATGGTGCCTTAGCCTAAGGGCATAGAGTAAAAACCAAATTTAACTGAAAACTATTGACAACATTTAACCTGAACATCATAGAGCTTTGTAATATTGTTTTGCAATATTACACTCAATATCTCTAAATTAGTCATACTTATGACATCCTTGTATACGTTCACACAAATCTATATTTCTATCAAAGCATTTAACTCATTCTTTGAACAAGAGCATTTCATAGAAAAATACATCCAAAAGAAATTTTATGGAGACAAAGTGAACAATATTTGATTTATTCATTTCATAACTTGCATGAACCACACCTCAAGAGACAACAAGCTTTAGAAAATTACCATTTACATTCACTTAGATGCTATTACTATCAAACAAATTTACAGAGAACATATAATTAAAACTCTACACACTAAAACCAAAATAGCACTTCTATCCTATGTGTTTCTACCAATGTTATACCAAGAGACCAACCACCCTACAAAATAGCCTTCAAATCAATTTTATAACACAAGGGAACAACAAGCATCGAGCCACTTACACATGATAGATGTGACATTTTTATTTGACAGCAAAAATACAACATAACGCTAGAATAACCATCTTCATCCACAAAATAATATCCTCTGGAGCAAATCATTGCCTCAAGCAGACTAGTATAACTGATTTTGTCTTGTATGCTTTCCCACTGCTAATGTGGAGGCAAGCCATGGTTTTGAAGGAATGGAGATTACAAGGTACTCTAATAGCTCATCCCCTCCTAACATGCGGATACTTTCTCCCCATAAGAGAACCTTTCACCAAACCTCACTAGCCATGCAAGCGGATAAGGGACTACCCATGAGGATCAACAAAGAAAGGAAGTGCCAAAAGCTGGAACCACACTCATTATGCCCAATCCCAGGCATGGGCAAGTAACTCCTCACCTCTGATTGAGAAGTTCCCAACCAACTCAACCAACAAAGAACCATAAGCGGTCTCTCATTGCTAGTTTTGTTATGCTGTAAGTCCAATAAGGAAGGGAAAATCAACAATCATAATTCCCTCCAAGCTACCTACTTGTTTCATCCAAGGGAACAAGCCCACATCTAGATGAAAACAAGGGGTGAAGAAGGGTTTACAATAGCATACTGGAAATTGTTGAACTTCCCCAATTTTACAAGAACTTTGCATCCGTTAGAACACCTCTAATCTGTTAATCTTCATGGAATAAATCATTAGCCATGAGAAAAGATGATAAACTTCTAAAGGATAGGGTGGTAAGACAAGCATACCAATAATATAAAGATCCATTAAGTCTACATAAAAGATGACACATGAAGTAACAACAGAGGCTCCTACTTATAGGAAAATTGTGGAAGTTTCCCACACCAATGATAATTACTCCCTGTTGATTTTCCCTATCAATCCATTTCAATTAGTACCACGATAGACCAACATAAAGGGAAAGCTACTAACAATTCACCATCATTGCTACAAAAGGAAAAAGGTGGCACACTGCAAGATGTTGACCTCCCACAACACAAAGCCACCAACCCCCATAATGAAACGATCAGATGTGACACATCTATTATAGCACACATTCAATTTTATATAGCAAAGTTCATTTTAGGCCTTTCCATGAAGTGAGCAGAAGATCCCCTCAGACCTAATACAGATCCACAAGAATCAATCTCCATGCCACCAATCCCTTCAAAAGCATTTCCTTACTATAGTGGTGGTGAGCCAAACTCATTGCATGTTTGAAAGAGCTCCCAATGCACTAGCTCATCAATTCCCTCACGCTGTCACCTTGTGCCCTCTATCAAGTTTGGAACCCAACCATTGATCCTTCAGTGAGTTGGATTGATAGACAACCTAGATGAAACCACATGGCAGTCGCCTGTTGCCTAGTAAGATATCAATGCCTATAGACTAATTTACCACATGCTGGTAGCGAATAGTTGGGATTTAGTCCAAAGAAAAAATTTAGACTCCTAGATCCTAGGCCCACCATGAGTGCCTCCATAGATATTGCCAAGGCCCACACAAAGACATGCTACATGGCACATGCCCACTATCCCACACAATCTTTTTACTAAATATTTTAATCCCATGGGTTGGTGGGTAACCAATAGAAACTGAACAGTGGGACCATGTCATGCCAAACAAATTAAGCACATGCATTAAGTTGTAACCTAAAAAGGGGACCCCCTAGGCACTTAGACAAAATATATTGACCCCAACAAAGGCATACATAAAATATTAAGACTCTTTGCTTTCTCAAACTTTTGGATGATGAGTAAAATCAAAAAGCATATGTGACCAAATGCCTAGCTAGGAAGAAGGGGTCAACACATTAATGAAGCCAAAGACATAAGATGCAACTTAAGTGACAAGGAAAAGCGAGAATGAGCCAATGACAAATTTAAATAAAATTTAGGGTTTTTACATAAATAGGGTTTTTTGGAAGGTTTAAGTTTTAAGAATGAACCCTAGTAGATGGAGAATGAAACCCTAAACCTAAGGGGACCAATTGATGACTAAAAATTTGAAATATGACCATAGAACCACTAAAATTTTTCAAAGTCCCATTAGTGGCTCTACTTGGGGGCACTTGTTCACCAGAATAAGATGAGATTCTAGAAAATCTCCTGGTGAAGCAGACCAGACATAGAGAAATAGAACACCACAGGATGGTCCCAGACCATCCCAAAATAGGAAAATAGATATGCCTCTGTCAAATATCTTATTCTCTAGTCACTGCACCAAACCCATCCTATTTATAACACTGAAGTTTGCTTGATTACAAATACAGCCACTAGCATCTCTCATAATTCTTCTAATTATATACCAATGTCAATGTTATTTCTATCATTCTGCATTGTGTAACTAGGCACAAACTCAAATTTTTCATCATCGCATGACATGTATGTATTATATTCATCACATGAAACATATTCATATTGAAAGTAACATTCTTCACTTTTCATCTTACTATCATTCTCAATCAAAATACTTACCAGATGAACTAAAAACTGGAAGTGTTCATATTCTGCCAAATAACTGGCATCATGACACTTAACCTCATCACTTGGTTGCATATCAAGCACAATGTTCTCATAGCAATACTATTGCAAACTATGCAAACAACTTTCAGGTGTATCAAAAGAGAAGCAGTCATACATAGGTGTTTTAGGTAACTGTAATACATTGTATTGCTAGGGGCATTCATCTAAGGATATTAACCTAGCCATATCATCACTTTCTCTATTGTCTTGTAAATGCAACCTTTCTGCATCACCAACATCCCACAATTGGATGAATGTGCACATTTCTGGTTTGGTAACATAATTTGATTCAACCTTAAAATCATCACTTGCATCCATGTACATAGCTTCATAAAAGGACTCAGATCAATCTAAAAATATCCCATCATGAAGACCAGCACGAAGCTTTGAGTTTCCATCAACATTCACATTTTTTATCTTATCATTGTCCATGTCTACTTTTTGAACACAATCACAATTAACCCAGAAGCAATTATAATTACTATCACCTTTCACCTCATCCTCTGATTGCTTGACACACATGTCTTAAATTTCTACCATATCAACACAATCTTGGATAGCACGGTCAGAAGGCTCTTCAAGTTCCATAATACTATCAATCAACAATTGTGATATTCTATCATTTGCATATTCATCATACTACATAACCTGATCATATGAGGGTGAACTTGTGTTACTAACATCTTGCATGCCAATGTTATCTTCATCTAGAATAAAACTTTCCAACTCTACTTCATATAAGCCACTATGACTAGAAGAATAACAATCAGTATGACCCACCTCATGGGCTAAATACATATGAGGAGGCCTAATGATATCATGATAATTATTGATAGAGCTCTCAACTCTGGTAATATTGTAATCAGGACTACATGGTTTATGTACACTCAACGATGAACATATTGTCAAATCATCACCCATACCATTGAACATATCACCAAAATCATATGAATCACAAAATTGTAACTAAACCTCTTTTGCAATCTTATCACTGGAGCAACTATTAGTTCCAATACCTAGTGCAATATGCAAAAAATCTGAAAATGTCTCCACTCCTTCACCATTTGTGTCCTAACAAGATACCCCCTAATGCATTTGCATTATTTAGTATGTAGTGTATTTGAATTTTCATGTATGCAATCCTCAAATGCACACACCACATTATTCAACTACTCATAAACATTCACCCTATTAGCATGAAATGTATTCTCAATTGCATTCTCATATATTATATCATTTTTTGACTCATAGCCATCCATAGGACTAAGGTGATCAGCACTATGAATATTAGCACTCTCTACAATTTCTATCCAATCCAGAACCTGGGAAAAATTACTTGGCTTCAACCTTTGAGGTAATGAACTCAAACCTAATTCACACATCTCACAAAACAAATCAATGCATAGAGACTCTTAAGGCTTGAAATCAATGGGGATTTCCATATAGGTGTCCAAGACTCTGGAGAATAAACCATATCTTGATTCTCCCTCATGTCTCCTTATAACAAAGAGTGTCTGAACAAAACCTATAGGATCATCAATGCATGCATATTATTGACAAAGTACTTGGGGTTCCACATGATCGACATTATGGGCTGAAGCATAGACCAGGATAGCAGGGCTATAAATGCTCTAAAAGTCATTTTTATTTCCTGATTCATTCCTTTCATCAACATGGACTGTTTCAAGACAACAAACACTCATAGACAGATAGACTTTTGGGCATTCAATACTTCCATTTGTTTTCAATGTTCATGGCTATCTCATAAGCCTGATGCAAGGTTGTAGGATCCTTATTTCTCAACTGGTAGCTTGTTTTTTTGTCAAAGGCTCCAAAGTAAACAATTAAACTCATTGAATCATTTGGCCTCATGGCCTAAGGGATATCTCTCAATGTTTTTTGTAAATCTTAAGTTGAATGATGGGACTAAATCATCCTCTTCCTTTTGAATATTCATAAAATTATTGATTACTAAACTCATATTGATCCTCTCACCAAACTACTCCATGAAAGCTACTTTAAACTCATCCCATGAATAGATAGAACATGCTAGTAAATAGGAGAACCAATCTCTTGCATCTTCTTTCAGAGATTGAAGAAATAACCTCATGACAACATCCTCAAAATCTACCTCTTAATCATCTATTACGTTAATGAAATCTTGTAGATGCCTACTTGCTTATTCAAATTTACCACAACTAAACTTTGGTATTTTATTTTTGATTTTTGATGGTATATGATTTGGGAAACCAACGATATTCCAAAAATTTATGGATTTATCTTTTACTAATAAAACCCTTTTGATGGCACACATGGGGTTGTATATCATGCATTATTTCATTAGAGGCTATACTGAGATATAGACTGCTAGAACAATCTCTCTAGTCCTTTAGAGACTTCTCACATTAATTTTGTTGTTACACATTTGAAACTCAATCTTCTTTTACAATAGGATCTTAAGCCTTCTGATAAATGCACATTTTTTGTCTCAACTTGCCTAAGATCCCTTAAGTGATTTTCTTCAAGAATATACATACTTCATTTCAAACTACATACTGCACTCTATTGATATAGAAGTATGCAAGCCTATCACTATTTCTTTCCTTTCTTCTTAGTTCCTAACTCTAAACTAAATAAGGAACCAAATTATTATCAAGGCCTTCTACATACAACCTTCAAACATAAAAATATCCTTCATAGGGATATGAATATGTAAAATACCTAGAATTTTGTTATAGTTGCTACAAATTTTCTTCATGAATGAAATATCATTCAGACCTTTATCAGGTTCTTTCTCCATAGAGTCGTCACCTCTTATCACAAAGGACTAATATTTAAACAACACAATGCTCTTTAAAGCCTTCTTTTCATTCTAGGTTTTCTCTAACACTAGAGCCACATAAGACTTCTTTAAATATACTGCAACAAAAATATCTTCTAGGACTAAGAACTTCCTCTTTGATCAACCGATGAGGAGAATATCAGAGTTGCCACCCTTTAAAGGGAATGATGCTACACTGTACATGTGCAAAATCTAAACACCCATAGAAAACTACTGAACTAGATTAATAGTTCCCCAGTAGAATCGCCAATTCTATTGGTTTTTATTTAAGTCCCAACCTTGTCTCATGAAATAGCCTATGATTTAGCCACTTTCAATATTCAACAACTATGAGGGGCTAGCCAACACATAAGTGAAAGTTAGAATAAATTTCCCTCTGCACTTCAGGATCTACAATACCTGGCAGGATAATCCCTTAATAGTATTTAATATTTTTATACCAATTTATTTCAAATATTGAACTAGCAGATGTGTTCTATGTAGACTTTCTTAAGGATTATGAAAAATATGAGAACCTGGTTTAAGTTTCTCAACCTTTTAGCATTACTCAAGACCATAGAATAGAAATAGACTTTTCTTCAACAAACATTTATGACTAATATTTTAAATTATCAAAGATGTTTGGGCTTGCTTGACCTTGGCATTGAAGAACACATATAGATGAAATAAATCAGTGCCTTAGCCTAAGGGCACAGAGTCAAAGCTAAATGTAACTGAAAACTACTAACAACATTTAACCTAAACATCATAGAGCTTTGTAATATTGCTTTGCAATATTACACTCAATATCTCTAAATCAATCATACTTACGACATCCTTGTATACATTCACACAAATCTATATTTCTATCAAAGCATGTAACTCATTCTTTGAAAAAGATCATTTCATAGAAAAATACATCCACAAGAAATTTTATGGAGACAAAGTGAACAATCTTTGATTTATTCATTTCGTAATTTGCAAGAACCACACCTCAGGAGACAACCAACTTGAGAAAATTACCATTTACATTCACATAGATGCTAGTACTATTAAATAACTTTATAGAGAACATATAATTAAAAATTTACACACTAAAACTAAAATAGGACTTATATCCTCTACGTTTCTACCAACATTATACCAAGAGAACAACCAAAAACCAACCACCCTGCAAAATGGCCTTGAAATCCCTTTTATAACTTAAGGGAGCAACAAGCATTAGGCCACTTGCACATGATAGATGTCACATTTTCATTTGACAATCAAAATACAACATAATGCTAGAATAAGTGTCTTCATCCACAAAAGCACATCCTCTAGAGCAAATCATTACCTCAGGAAGATTGGAATAAATAATTTTGTCTTGTATGCTTTCCTATTGTTGACATGGTGGCAAGTGATGTTTTTGAGGGAGTAAAGTTTACAAGGTGCTCTAATAGATCAACCCCTCCTCACATGCAGATACTTGCTCCCCATACGAGAATCCTTCACCAAACTTCATCAGCTATGCAAGCAGATATGAGAGTACCTGCGAGGATCAACAGAGAAAGGAAGCACAAGAAACTAAAACCCCACTCATTACGCCCAATCCTAGATGCAGGTAGGTAGCTCCTCACCTCTGATTGAGAATTTCCCAACCAACTCAACCAACCAAGAAGCAGAAGAGGCCTCTCATCACTGGTTTTGGCTATGCTAAAAGTCTAGCAAAGAAGGGAAAACTAGTAGTCATAATTCCCTCCAAGATTCCCACTTGCTTTATGCAGGGGGACAAGCCCACATCTAGATGAAAACAAGGGGTGAATAGCCTACCGAATGTTGCTGAACTTCCTCAATTTTACCAAAACTTCCCATCCCTTAAAAGAACACCTCTAATCCCTTAATGTTGTAGGACCAAAGAATTAGCCATGAAAAAAGGGGAGAAACTTTTAAAGGACAGGGCGGTAGGACAAGTATTCCAATAATATAAAGATCCATTAGGTCTACATAAAAAATGACACATGATGTAATAGCAAAGGCTCCTACAATTTATAGCCAAATTGTGGAAGTTTCGCATGCCAATGATAATTACTCCCTATTGATCTACCCTATCAATCCAATTGAATTAGTACTATGATAGACCAACATAAATGGAAAGGTACCAGTAATTCACCAACATTGCTAGAAAAAATAAAAAGGTGGCACACTATAAGATGTTGACATCCCACAACACAAAACCACCAACCCCCACAATGAAATGATCAAACCCGACACCTCGATCACAGCAAACATTCCATTTTATATAGCAAAATTCATTTCAGGCCTTGTATGAAGTGTGCAGAAGATCCCCTCATATCTAACATAGATCCCCAAAGACTAGTCTACATGCCACCAATCCCTTCACAAGCATTTCCTTACTATAGTGGGAGTGAAGCAAACTCATCACACATTTGAAAGACCTCCTAATGCACTAGCTCATCAATTCCCCCGCACTATCACCTTGTGCCCTCTATCAATTTTGAAACCCACTAATTGATCCTTCAATGAGTTGGAATGATGGATAGCCCAAATGAAACCATATGGCAGCCACTCACTGCCCCACAAGGTATCAGTGCCTACAGACTAATTTCTTGTAGGATGGTAGGGAACAATTGGGATTTAGTCCAAAGAAACAATCTGGACCCTTAGATCCTAGGCCCACCATGAGTACCACCATGGAGATGGCCGAGGCCCACACAAGGACATGCCACATGGCACATGACCAATAGCCCACACAATCTTTTTACTAAATATTTTAATCCTACAGGTTAGTGGGTAATTGATAGAAACTGAACAGTGAGACCACGCCACACCAAACTTAAAGAAAATTTAGCACATGCATTAAGTTGTAACTTTTTTGGATGGAAAAAGGAGGTGGAGTTATTGTTGTTGGTTTTAAGGGTTTATTCGTAATCCTCCTTTCACACCAAACATTCCAATGGCTTATCAACCGAGTTGAATCTCCACTAAGTGAGAGCAATCACCTATCAGGTTGGGCTGCCACTTGGGAAGCTATGGATTCTTGGATGTATCAAACAATGTCTCTACCTAATATTCAATTCTACTTAAAAATCCTAATTATGCAAATTAGTAAGCAAATTATCAAATTATGGAAAATCCTTTCAGACTGAGGTTAAGGACAAAGATATTTAACTCATTATGTTTCAATGTTTGGATGGCAGAAAAGTCAAGGACATGGGGACTAGCACCCAAGTCCAAGGTACATGTTTATTTGTGGGATCCTAATCTCCTTCTGACACTAATTTGCACTGCAACTTCCATTTCTAGGAATTCCACTGTGGAGGACATGGGGACTAGCACCCTAGTCTAGGAAAAGCACCAGTGTATTGCTTCTCTTAAGATCCTAAATCTTCAATGTCTGCTAATCCTTGCAACTTCACTCCATGAGACTCAACACTTGTAACCTACAATCACAAGGAGTGTGGGATGGGGTTGTGGTGTTTAGATGCTTACCTCAGTCAAGCCCCAGAGAGACAATCAAGTCTTCCAAACACTATTGTCAGATGAGAGTACATATCCTAGTGGGATAGAGGAAAAAATACAACTGATAAATGATTGAAAACACAATTGATATAACCTTGTAGTGAAGATCTCATGGAAGGAATATGCTCTTCATACCATGAGGAGATGGATGCCAACTCTGCAAACACAAACACAATAACAATGCTCTACTCTACAATACAATGAATATGTTGAATGCTTTATGGTCACAATTATACATCAAATACATCTAGTTTACAAATGAAACCTAATCATGCTTATATATCCAACTACAAATATTCCCACTAAGAATTTCATAATTCAAACTTTAGATGTCGCATATGACCCAAATAAGAGTCACTAAATTGACATTTAAAATTAGGGCAAACCCAAAATAGGGCTAGACTATGGAACTAGCACCCAAGTCCACCTTACCATTTTTGCTTAGGGTTCATTAAAGTGTAGCCCTCTAGGTCCTATTTGTCACAAGACCCAAGGGTTTTCTCATCGGGAGATGGAAATAACATGCAAGATGCTCTAAATGCAATTATAAGACACGGTAGCTAAACCTTAATAGGAAAAAGCCCCCAAGATTACTTTTTCTGACTTAACATTTAGCCCTCACTTTAATGTATGTATAAATGTAAGGCTAATACATGCATTAAAGTATGGTTAAAAACATAGCAAACATGCAAAGCACGGAGAAGACATACCAAACACATTGAAGATAATAACAGACACGCAAAACATGGAGAAGACAGTTATAGTCATGCAAAACATGGAGAAGACAACATTGAAGACATGTAAAACATAGTGAATACAGTGAATGCAATGATTATTTCCTTTTTTTTCCTCAAATATGAAATGCAAGATGCAAGTATAGGAAAGTAAACACACAACCCAAATGTAGGAGGGACTCATCACCACTAGTCTTTAGATTGCACATCGGGCAACAAACATGCAAAACAAAACTTAGAGTTCAAGAGGGACTCATCGCCACCAGTCTTTAGACTGCACTTGAGAATAAACATGCCATACAAATCAAGCACACCAAACAAATTCCAAAGCATAGGAGGACTCATTGCCACCAATTTTTAGACTATGATTGGGAACAAACACGCCATACACACACACACATGCAAGACACAGAGAAAACATGGTAGACAAGTAATGGAGTGTACCTATTTCTAGATTCATCACCATCTTAGCCACATTACAGGTACACACTGACGATTGGGCTTTACCACAATAATCACTGAAGACACTTAAGGGGTAGGTTAGTCACAGAACCACTCCCCACCTACTTCGAGGACTTTTGAAAATGACAGGATTGTGCACTCTCCTCAAGAAATACACCATCCCCACCTTGCACGGAAGTCTTAACATAAAAAGGATATGCACAATATCCTACCTCCGTAGAGGGCTTAAGTGATTGCAATAAATTCAAGATTCACAAACACACATTGCTAGCATCGACAATAGATAGCTTACCTTATATATGCCCCCACCTTAAGGTTGTTGATGTCATGTACTGATTTCAAGCACATTAAGGTAGGAAGAAAACAAGGGAACACAAGCTCTCAGAAAGCCCATGCCCCCCAAACATGACATGTACTTTATGATCGCCAAATGTTCCCACAAACACATTCCTATAAGAAAGGCATTAGTGTCCATATAATCATCATAATCAACAATGCATAGAGAACCAAGGAATGTAAGATTTGAGATAGACAAAGTGCATACAGCAGAAGTATTGTTATGTTTTGTAAGTGTGATAAGACAACAACAAGATCACATGGAGTGATTCTACTAGCCAAGTGTCAGATAAATATAACAACCCCATTGTCATGTATGGACTAGGTCCATTTTTTTATTACTCGTTAAAGGGACACTAGGTCCACATTAGTATAAAATGTTTTTCATCATCTACCTGCTAGATAGAACCACTAGAGGAACAGAAACAATGAAGCAAGAGAGGAGAAACAAGTGTCTTAGGGACAGTCATGTAGGAGGTTGTCCCCAAATCACCAACCATAATGCTATGTCCATAAGACACAACACACAACAAATGAAAATAGAGGAGAAGAAATATAGAAGAATGATGATACAAATAGAAGAAGGGTCACAATAGAGGTGATCTCCCAGTATCCCTCACCTTACGAGAGTATCAAGGGTCATCCTAGGAGGCCTAAGAAACACATAGAACATCATAGGAGAAACACAACATAGAGGTAAAGGGTTAGAAATATTTACCTGCCAGTAAAATCGTAATAAAATTTGGAACTTGTGAGCCTCTTGGAGAGATGCTCTATCAAGTTTTGTGCAAAGCTTAAGTGGTTCTTATGAGAGTCTTGTTTGTTGTCCAAAAGTCCATGTGATGTTTTTTTCTCATATCCTTGTGTATATGACATCTTAAGTTTCTTATGAGGAGGAGAGCCACTATTATTTCAAATTGATGATAATCGCCTTGCTCTTTTCAGATTTTAGCTAGCTTTCTTTGTTGAGTTTGTCTATCATAGTGGCAAGGACTATCTTGTACTATCTCGATCTTTTCATTTATCAGAGTCTCTTGTTCTATTTGTCTTTCTGATGTATGTTTCATATCTCTTGATCCTTGAAGGGATAACAGAGGAGGAACTTTAGAATAAATACCATTCCTTCATGGACGAGGTGATACTTCAGTATTTTCCTTATCCACTTCTATTGTAGCAATAATCTCATCGTAGTTCAAGTAATCATATTCTACTTCAAGTGTATTTTGTTCCATCATGTTATTATAGGTATGCTTAGGAAAGGGATTAGTAAAGATCTATAAGTTTTGATTTGGCAGAACAACCCACTTAGTGCCATTATCATTCACACCCGATACCTATAACACATTCGAGTCAATGAGGTCTTGTATTTCATGTTTAAGACACATACAACATTCAATGTCATGCCATTGTGTCCAGTGGTAATGACAAAAAACATTAGCATCGAAATGATATCCTTGATCTCTACTATGATCTAAAGTTTTAATCAGGAGAAGCTTCATAAGATTATTACTCAGAGCTTCATTCATGATAGAATGATAGGATTTAGATATTAGAGTAAACTTTCTTTGCCGATACGATACCTTCTTTGTATTAGTGATAGTAGACACTTGTGAAAAGTTGTTTGAATTCAGTCCATTAACCTTGATGAAACTCCTATTATTCCTTTTGAAGTTATTTTGTGACGGTCCACCCATAGATTGTCCAACTTGAGCTGATGAGTTTTGGATTTCATACTGACCAAATGAAAGTTGATAGTCATGAAGGACAGTGCATAAATGTTGAAAGGAGTTATACTTCATCAAGAGAATCTTATCATAGATGTTAGGTTATAGATTTGTAATAAAAACCCTCTGAACATCCTCATGCTTCATTTGGTATTAAATTTGCGCATAGAGAGATTGATATTGACTGATAAACTTAGTTAATTTTTCTTTCAAACCTTGCTTGCAATGAACTAAATCAATCAAGGAGACTTGAGGTCCAATATTTTCTTCAAAGTGTTTTAAAAATTGATTAACTAACTATGAAGAAGAGTGTATTAAATTTAGATTTAAAGAGTAGAACCATTCTAGAGCAGTAGCTTTGAGAGATCATGGGAAATTTTTTTCTAACAAATCCTCTTCAAAGTAGAAATCACTACACATAGCTGTGAATACTGCCAATGAGTACTAGGATCACCTTTTCCACCATATTTTTCAAAGCGAGGAGTTTCAAGCCTCTCAGGCATAGGGGTTCTCAATATTGCATAAGATAAAGAGTTATGGGCATGATAAGTTGGTATACTAGGTTTTGAAGAATATGTCAAGTTTGTCACCTTTTGTTGTAAAGAAGTCATGCCTTGTAAAATTTGGTTTAAGATGGCATGATTGGGAGATGTAGTTTGTTGTGAATAATTAGAACTAAAGTGAGATGATGATTGAGCTTGAGTAGTGATAAGCAGAGGCTGTGAATAATTCACTGGTGGTTGGACATATTGATAGGTGGAATGTGGTTGAGAATAGTTATGTGTAATAGGTGGCTGAGAAGAACTGGGATGGAGGAGTGGTTGAGAGTAATTATTCATAGGAGTCCCCTTAGATAACAATTTTTTATAGTTAAATCCCAGAGCTTTGTAATTTTGGAAATTTCTGCCATTAGATACTCCAATACCACTGGTAGTATTATTACAAGCATTTACATTGGTGGTTAAAATCATTGATGTAAACATAGATATTCCCATACTTCGTATAGGTGCCGATACTTGCGTATGAGATGGTGACGACATGTTTTTTATACCATTCACACATTTAGTCACCATCATGTTAATATTGTGTACTATATGAATTAAACCTCGAACCACATTAATACTATCTTGTCCTTCTTTTATCAATTCTCTTATATGCTGGATCATAGGAACAACTTCTTCCACTATCCTTTCACTTCCAACAAATGCTTGAAATTTGGCTGTCTTTATCAAGTTTGTTTATTTGCTCATCAGGTACATGTGTGACCACCTCAACAGTTTTATCAACATCATGAAATTTTTGATCTTCCATAGTGGTTGTAGAAGGTATAATGTCTTGCAAAATTTGTGTCTCACCTTTTGTAAAGAAGGTATTCAATAGATTTTCAGAGGTAGGAATGTTAAATTCTTCAAAAGCACAAGATCCCATGAGTCTTATACTTCTTCTTAAAGGGATAATTCTATTAGGGTAGCATGTTATAATACTCATACCAAAGCATGCACAAACTAATAGAACAAACCCTAGGAGCAAGATATGTTTAAGATAAAAAATGCTTTATTTTTCAACTTTACTCAATACAAATCACTAGGAGAAAAGGTGTTGTGAGAATTTTCAAGAGGGATAGAAAATAATATATCTTATAACTATCTAATGATGCAGCAATATCTTTCACAACACACCATTTATGCAAACCTAGAGTGATAACAAGTCAAAACCTAGTGAAAATAGGTCAAAATATGCAATTTTTCACCAAATCTCAATGCAAAAGAGTATGACAAAGGGTGTTGTGAGGAAAATGATGATGGAAAACAAATTGTAACATTAATAGCAACCACATAATTCCAAAAAATCTATCACAACACGCTTATAGTACCACTCAAGGTCAAACCCTAGTGAAAATATAGCTAAAATATGAAAATTTTCACAATTTTTCAATGCAAAGGCGTAGTAGAAAGGGTGTTGTAAGGAATATGAGGAGGGGAAGTAGATAATAACCCTCATAACAGAAAATTAATGCAGAAAAATCCCTTACAACATGCTTGTGATGCAAATATAGAGGCATGATAAGGCCAAATTTAGTGAAAATGCAAGGTTTTCAAACCCTGGACATGAAATTTTGCAAGAAGACCACTATAATGCAACACTACTATTATAAATCAGTCCTAATGAGTCATTGAAAATGTTAGTAAAATATGAAACGAGATTTTGAGTACAAACCCTAGCTAATGCAAAACTAGGTTTTTATGAAAGATGCACAATTTCAAGCAATTTTTATCAAATTAATCATAAAAATGCAATGTGAATGTATTCTAAATGGAGAATTTCTGCAATTTAAATTAGATCTAATGAAAATGATAGAAATTTAATGAAATTGAATGCCAAATAATTCATACTATGCTAAAATGCAAGCCTAAAATGCTAATTTAAAAAAAAAATCAAAATTTTCAATTTTTTTTTAATTTTTCAAATGCAATAAGATGAATGAATGAAAATCTATGAAACAACACTTACCAAGGTGCCAAAAACATGGGTTCACCCAAAAATTTTGGATGGAAAAAGGAGGTGGAGTTATTGTTGTTGGTTTTAAGGGTTTATGTGTAATCCTCCATTCACACCAAACATTCCAAGGGCTTATCAATTGAGCTAAATCTCCACTAAGTGAGAGCAATTACCTATTAGGTTGGGCTACCACTTGGAAAGCTATGGATTCTTGAACGTATGAAACAATGTCTCTATCTAATGCTTAATTGTACTTAGAAACCCTAATTATGCAAATCAGTAAGCAAATTATTAGATTATAGAAACTCCTTTTAGACTAAGATAAAGGATAGAGATGTTTAACTCACTATTTTTTGAAGTTTGGAAGGTAGAAAAGTCAGGGACATGGACTAGCACCCAAGTCCAAGGTACTAGTTTCTTTACAGGATCTTGATCTCCTTCTGACAATGATCTGCACTACAACTTCCATTTCTGGGAATTCCACTATGGAGGATACGAGGACTATTGCCCTAGTTTAAGAAAAGCATCAGTGTCCTACTTCTCTTCAGATCTTGAATCCTTAATGTCTGCTACTCCTTCATGCAAATTCACTCCATAAGACTCAATACCTGTAACCTACAATCACAAGGATTGTGGGAGGAGGTTGTGGCATTTAGAGGCTTGCCTTGGTCAAGCCCTGAAGAGACATTTAAGTCTTTCAAACAATGTTGTCAGATTTGAGTGCGTATCCTTGTAGGACAGAGGCAAAAATCCAAATGATAAATGATGAAAACACAATTGATATCACCTTGTCGTGAAGATCTCATGGAAGGAAGATGCTCTTCATGTCATGAGGAGATGGATGTCAAATCTATAAACACAAACATAATAATAATACTCAACTCTGCAACATGATGAATATTTTGAATGCTTTGTGAAAACAAGTATACATCAAATCAATCCAATTTGCAAATGAATCCTAATCATGCTCATATATTCAACTACAAAGAATCCCACTAAGAATTTCATAATTCAAAATTTAGATTTCAGCATAGGACCCAAATAATAGTCATTAAACTGACATTTAAAATTAGGGCAGACCCAAAATAGGGCTAGACTAGGGCACTAGGCCCCAAGTCCACCTTGCCATTTTTGTTCAGGGTTCATTAAAGTGTAGACCCTTAGGTCCTATTTTTCACAAGACCTATGGGTTTTCCCAATGGGAGTCATAAATAACATGCAAGATGCTTTAAATGCAATTACAGGACTTGAGAGCTAAACCTTAATAGGAAAAAGCCCCCATTGTTACTTTTTCTGACATAACAATAATCTAAAAATGGGACCCCCTAGGAACTTAGGCAAAATATATTGACCTCACCAAAAGCATACATAAAGTATTAAGACTCTTTCTTTGCTTAGACTTTAGGATAACAGGTAAAATCAAAAAGCATATGTGACCAAATTCCTAGCTAGGAATAAGGGGTCAACACATTAATGACACCAAAGACATAAGATGCAACTTAAGTGACAAGGAAAAGTGAAAATGAGCCTATGACAAATTAAAAGAAAAGTTAGGGTTTTTACATAAATAGGGTTTTGTGGAAGGTTTAAGTTTTAAGAATGAACCCTAGTAGATGTAGAATAAGACCCTAAGCCTAAGGGGACCAATTGATGAATAGAAATTTGAAATGTGACCATAGAACCACAAAAAGTTTTCAAAGTCCCATCATGTCTCTCAATCAGTGATTCATTGAAAAGTTTCCTAAATGCTACCTCAATTCAACAATCTATTTGAAAAAGAAAAAACATTGGTAAACAATCTTTCTCTAACAATTTTGACTTATACTTTAATACCACTTGATACATTCATGGATGGAGGATCCAATGAAGTATTATCCAATAATATAGTGAAAACACATAACTCACATTCACAACATGAACTTAATGGAATAACAAAACTAGATCTATTTATTTCACAATCATGAATGACTAAAACCTACTATAATGGCTTCTAGCATGCTAGGCCATAGTTGTTTGATTACTATTGTTACGATGGATTGCACCCTGAATGTTAAGCCTTTATAAGCTTGACAATCCCATGCAACATGGGAAGATTCTCAGGCTGTGGGTTTGTCTATTTCAACAGTGAACCTATTAAAGATCTGGCTCCCTTTAAATGCCCTTTAGATCTATGAATTGGAGTAAAAAGATAGAAGAAAATTTGCATAAACTAAAAACTGAACAAAAAAATCTATCTAAAGGGGTGATGCACCAATATTTTGATTAAAAAATGCAATATAACTCACAAACATTCCCCAATACTCCCATTCTTACAATCCAGACTAATTAAATTCACCACATACGTATTTCATAGAAAGGAATGAATAATCTTGCATAAGCTATGACTTGTAATAAGCTAAAATTTGTATACTTGCATCTAATAAATGAGACAAAGAATTTAGAGGTTTTGAAGCAAAACACATAAAATTCCTATCAAATCATCCACAAAATAACAAGAAACCTGAAATTGGATAGAAAAACCCCTGATTGTATTACAAAATTGAAGGAATCTCTGTAAAATAACAATAAACTACTGGAAAAAATGAACTGCTGCTATTGAAAACTATAAAAATGGCTGAGTTACAAGACAATCTCCTTCTCTACAAAAATGCAAAGGCAAAAGAGAAATAACTAGAGAAAAAAAAGCATCATCTTTTTCTCCTATAATACAAAATTGTCCCCAAAAAGTGAATGGGCAGTCAACTCTAGCTTAACTGGACTCCAAAATCTCCATAAATGAGTCCCAAAAAGAGCCTTCATGTTTTTGGGTGAGCACAAGTGAAAAGCCTAAAAATTAGGCACCAAAACTCCTCCAAAATGAGCAAAAATAGCTCAAAACTCAAAGTAGCTAGGTCCTTGACCCAAAAACTGCTAAAAATAGTCATGTTGGACTTTTAGTCAAAAATAGAACTCCAAATAACTCCCCTCCATGAGCTTGCACTTTAGTTCAAATCCTCTCCTATTTTTTGCATGATTAAGAGGCCAAAAATAAACTATTTTAACAATTATTAAGTGCAATCAATGTGATTGACTTGATAAGTGTTATGTAATGAATTATTTTTTCTTGTTTATTCCATAACAAGCATTAAAGAAATTTATAACATCAGTGTACTCAGTACTTGTTAAAATACAATATATTTTGCCTATTATTTATGCAAAAATATATGAGGTGAGTTACATTACAATAGTGGCCTTAAAGAAAAAAATTCCCCCTCCCATCTATCATGCAAAAAAATAATCTCCAATCTGCCTATGGACTCATAGTAAAATTGCCCCTGGTCAAATAAGGTCAAAAGACCCTCATTTCAATCTTTAACTTTAGTCATATCATTATGCTTTTTTTTTACTCCAAGATTTGAAATCATTTAAAAGAAAATTATAATATACTCCTTATGACTCCCGAGACCCCACGAGCTCCCTTTGAATGATTAGGTTTCATCACTTTATCAACTAAATAAAGGTCTTGACCACAGTTCTAATTGATTGGCATAATGATTAAATTAAACCCTAAAGTTTAAAAAAAAAAAAGGCCAATATTTAGATTAGGGCACTTGGCAAAACAACACTCGAACCCTAAATAGCTTCTCATTTTGCATTCTTCACTTGCTCTTCTCTCTACGCTGCCATATTGTTGCTATTGAGGGTTTGATGGTTCTGTTTAAAGCTTCTAGGAAGCTCTTATTTGCAGACACGGAGCGAAATATTGCCATTTTCTTACTATGGTAATCTATACTTTCATCCAACTGTGCTTTTTCCATGTAAAAAATGTTGAGGACACTCTTTACTATGTTGTTTTAATGTGAAAATATAAGGAAAAGCTCTATTTTCTGTGTGTTTTTCTTCTTGATTTGGCTATAACAATATATCTTATAGAAAAGAGAACATGAGGTCCTCTATTTATGATTTCCTTTCATGGCACTGTGTTTCTTCTTTACTGACTTTGTGAAACTAGGGTATGGATCTTTTCTTTTCCTCTTTGTGTATGAAATACAGGTAAGAAAAGTTGAGGCCTAGTGGAAAAATATGAATGAATTCTTTGCATTTTATTTCCCTAATTTAAAAGCTTAATGAGAACCTCATCATTTGCATTATGAATGTATTCTTGGACTCTCTATAGCCACTTGCTCTATTGTGAGTTAACTTGACTAGGGTTTTGTGTAAGATTACTCTGAACCTGTGAAGCTCTTAGTTCCTTTACTTTTCTTCTGTGGATTAAGGTTTAAAAATGAGACCTTATGATTTCCACTTTTCATCTTACTATCAATTTGCCTATTCACTATGCACTGTCTCCATCATTCACTATAAAGTTTACAAACCCTTCATCTCTATCATATCCTGAGATTCTTCTATCTCCTTGAGTAAGACTAGACCCATTGTCATTGCCACTATGATCATCATAACTCATTAAGTCCTTTTGCATTATACCATACACTTGCTATGGTTTGTAACAAGAAGAAGTCCACTGTCATATTAGCAAGAACTTCACTATAACCTATATTGTCCTTCACTAATGCGCTAGCTTTCACTACTTGTGACAGTGAGTAAATCTCATTGCTGATCTTTGCATCTTCTCCATTCAATGTAAAAGATAATTTGTAGATCATTGTTTATAAGAGAACATTTTCTTGAATGCTTACTATACCTTACTACTAAAATCACGTTGGAAGATACTCACTACATTCTTGCATTTTCCCATGTATCCTTTTTATCCATTTCAATAGTGTGCCTAGATTATTATGTGTTTTTGCTTTTTGACACCTGAAACTAAGACACCTTCCTTGTCCCTTATTGACTATGTATGAGAATGCATGGTATCAACCTTTTAATTCACTATCTTTCGGTATCTCTACATATCAGTTAATAAGGCCTTTCATTGGTTTCTTCCCCAGTGTATCAGTGAATTCAATGTTCTCTTCACTGTTGATTATGGATGATTGAAGATCTCCAAGCCTATATTTCACTGTGGCTCCATCTAAGTCACTGTCATTACTCACTTTGTCTTGGCATTCATACACTCTCCATAACCTCTACTATTTCCTTCATGTCAATCTCATTGAGTTTTTCTGTATTTGAACCCTTGATAGTGACAACATATGACAGTGTCATTTCCTTGACTGTCCTTTCTTTGTCTTGATAGAGATCACTATCATAGAACTATATGATTCAACTCATTTGCTAACTATCAACTATCTTTGACTGACTGCACTTCTTTCCTCAATGCTCAATTATAGCACTTGATTTGTCTCTGTTGTGCTTATCCTTTGTTGCCACTGTGATGACTCCTTTATGGAAATTGATTAGTACTCTTCACCTTATTCCCCTTTCTTTATTCATTATACTCATTATCCTTCATGATATCTACATATTTAAACACCGTCCTTTGATATCCTTCAAGCTTGACAGTGGGCAGTGAAAGAAAGTGGTCCTCTAACCCTTCTCATGATGTCCATCTCTTGTTGTTTGCATTCTAGATCTCTATATGATGTGTAGTCTTGTGTTTCCTTTAAGACCTTCAACTTTTCTCTTTTGTCTCAAGTCCATCAATCCATATCTCTTCATAAGTTGATAGAAACTTCAAAATGACTATCCTACACTTTCCTCAGTCTCCTTACTATCCTTTGTTTAATTTCAAGGTTTGTGGCATCTACTAATAGTCATAATAAACTTGAGATCACTATGGTAGAGTTCTTCTTAGGTCCCTCAGGTCTTGAGACATCTAGAAATCTTCATCTCCTATAACATAGATCAAAACTACCCCTTACTACCTTGATAATCAACCTCTTTCAAAGCTATGAAATGATGAATAAAACATGCAACCTCTAGCACATGATTGTTTTAGACCTATCATAGTCATGTGACTACCACCACCAATGACTGATTTAGACCTCATTTTTACTAACCATTCTCTATCTTCTAAAGATTGTTGTCACTTGACATATCTGCATGCTACTCCACTTTTCATTATTGACTACTGCTCCTAGTATCTATTGATGAATCTATTCTTGTTTCATCACTGAGGCAACCATTGTCAATGTCTTTAGTGACTATAATGTCCTTCATTGCTACTCTATGACTATCTTACATGATTGTTTTGATAGGCATTAGACTTCCTTTGTGTTGTAGCTCCTTAAGAGAGGGTAGTATGTGAATCTTTGGGACTATCCTCATTAAACAATGACTGCTATTGCTATCTATCATGACAGTATACTGCTTCTAAACTAAAATGAATGCTCCTCATTACTTGACTATACCTTATGATGAACATGAATGCCCTTGTAACTTTTCTTTTATGGTGCTAGCACACTTCTCCTTGACTATTCCTGTGTATGGCATCGAGTCCTCTACTTTCAAACATGATTGTTCCTCCATTGAATACACTCTCTTTATGATTGTATACTCTTGATGACTGGAGTTGTATTATTTTCATGCACTCTTTACACTATACCTTGACTGTTATAGTCATGACTTTTATGCAATCTATATGCATATATCTGTACCTTGAATGATTTCCTATGTCTCTTTTAGGATTGTACCTTGGCATTCATGATTGTTGTAAGAGATGATATTGGTGGAAAAAGTCTTTAGGTACCTGTATCTACATAGTGAACAAACATGTTAGATAAAAGCATAGAGGTTGAAGCATGTCTTGATTGTTTGATATGATATTCTCTTTCCTCCTACTTCTTATGCATCTGATACTCTATTTGTCTATTCCATTTTTCTGATAAGATGTAGAATAGTAAGTACATTTTGAATTGTTGTATATAGAAACAGAGATAGTACCTCGAGCTCTAACATCATTTCTCTCCCTCCCCTTGCATGTTTTGTCTTGGCACTACTACTAGGACTACTAGGTATGCTGATGCAGACTTAGATAATGGCATTCATCATTTACTTAGATAATGATGGGTCCCATCTTTATTTTTATATTGTCTCTTTTCTTGATTTGTAGTTGTTATTATATAGCCTATTAGAGACAGTTATTTCCACAGCTTGTGTGGGATAATATAAACACTTCTCTTTTGAATATAATAGTTATGTTATCTCATGCAATGACTGATGTATAATTTCTCTTTGTAAATCAATTGCATAACATGAACTGGAGATTATTACATGTAACATGTGTTTATGATCATGAAAATTTGACAAGTTATAAGTACCTTTCTAAAACTGTACCAAACTGTAATGAATGGTCTGCAATCAACACATCTAAAAACTCATCTGCAAAGAACTAGCTTAGTTTTAACTTATCATGTCATTCTCTTAATACCTTCTTCCTTGTTGGGGACTTCCTCATTTTATCTAGATCATGTAACAACTCTATTTGAGCTGTTGAATGATCTTGGTAACATGATTTATAAACTAGTCCTTCATTAAGGTAGTAGGTATTAACTGGGTGCCTTCTGCACTTAAATTTTTTGTTACCCCTTCCTTATGAATTGTCTACTATTATATTCTAACCAAATTGGTTGCAAAGTACAATTTGGTAACATTTTTGGTGACCTCTACACCATTTTTGCCTACTAAAAACCCAAGGCCAATTGCTTAGTGAATCCATTGGGCAATAGAGTCTTTCCTTAGCCTTTATAACTCAGAAAACTTCTTGACAACCTAGCTATGAGAAATAGCCCAATAGTAGAAAGGAACACTAAAACAAAACAACATTGGCTTTAAATAGGTCCAGCCAGCTGTGCAATGACACTTCTTGAAAAAACAAAATTGAAATGAAACTACTGTACAATCAACACTTATAAACTGAAAACTTTTACTTAAACTATGGCACATTTGCAACCTTTTGCTTCTCAAAAGCAGTGTTTAAGGTGAATCTCATTAACTGGGATGGGTAACACCTCTCATTCCAGTATAGCCAGCTGAAAAGCATTGTGCCACTAGTAGAATTTTAGCAAATATAATATTACGTGACTAAAACTTTTAGTCACAACAACTAAAGATGACTAAATTGTCCTCATTTTTTGTAAAAAAACTATAAATGACTAAATAAATGACTAATTTGATCATCATAAGTGACTAATTTGATTATTGGGTAAAAAACACAACTAAATAATTAGTCACACAAATAAAAATGACTAAATAATTAGTTACATAAATAAAAATTAGACAATATGATATTAAAGTGGATAATTTTAAAAAATATTTGGAATTGAGGGAGTGGGTTATATTATAATATAATATAATAATAATATTATATAACAATACAATACAATATATATAATATATATTATATAATATTATATTATTATATAATACGTATTATTATTAATATTGTATTATTATATAATATATATTATTATTATATATATTATATAATAATATAATATTATAATATATTTAATAATATGAATGCTTTTCATTTCACCCTAACCTATTTTAACTATGGGCGCCAAAATTTTAACAATGGGCACCAAAAGTGAAATGGTTAAAATTTTGGTGCCCATCTTGAAACTGTAAAGGTATACCCTAACTCGAAAAGGCTCAAAACCCTAACCTATTTTGTTTCATCTTTGCAACTAATTGGATGATGGTTCGCTTCATGTACATGGCCATTTTCCTTGCCAACACTCTGATTGCATGGATCCAGAATGGCTGGATGGCTTGTGAGTAGTAGCTACTCAAGACAAGCAACCATTTTTTTCTGTTCCAAACTAGAGTGTTGTGTTATTAATTTGTTGTCATTCTTAGTTTTTGTGTTGTAGGCTATCAGGTGATTACAGGTTTGACCCTTTAGGGCTGGGGTGTGACCTAGGGCTACTGAAGTATAGAGAGGTGAAGCTGATTCATGGGTGGTGGGCGATGACGAAGGTGGTGGGAATCTTTGTAGGGCAGATGTGGAGCAGTGTCCCGTGGTTCGAAGCAGGGGTGGAACCAAAGAGGGTGGCGCCCTTTTCATTCAGGACACTTCTCAGAATGTAGATGCTACTCATGGGCTGGGTTGAAGGAAAATGCTAGGTTGACTTCTACAATACTGATATAGAAGTAGAGATTATCTATAATTATTGCATTCAACTTTTGATGGTTTCAGTCCTTAGCCCCTCTATTTACTGCAAGTACCCTACTTATCATAACTTATTCTCCTGGTGCATCTTTCTTGTGAGACGCCATTGAGGATGAAGTAGCATGGCTATGTGAGGAGCAATAAGATCTTCCATGTGACCATGAAGTAAAGTGTGAACTTTAGGATATTATTCTGAGCCTAAAGAGGAAGAGCATCTAGTAGATCAAATCAATAAAAGAGGTACTTTACAGAGGTGTTTGAAGAATGTGGGTCAACAGCAGACCCACATTAGTATTATTTTCATCAACATGAGAAACTATTGGTTTGATAAGTGGCAAGGAGAAGCACAACACTTCTGCAAAGCTCGGCAGTAAATTTGCATTAAGTCTTTATTATATAGTTTTGGTTTAATTAAAATTCATAGCTACAATTTCTTAAAGTCTATTTAGTATTTCATATATATATATATATATAGCTTGGGCTAAATATTCCCATAAACTACCTAAAATTGAATTAATTCAATTTCTCTTTCACCAGGTAAATCTACAAGTTTTTGTTAGTTTGAATTGAATATTATTATAAAACATTGTCCAGAAGCATTTTGTTTCAGCTCTTACATTGTTCATGCTTGTATCCCCATAGTGTAGTTTAGGCTTAAAATCTTGCTCGGAATTCTTGTATTAAATTCATAACTTTTCATCTAGAAGGTGAGTTCAAATGAAATTTTAGAAGTATGTAAAAATGTAATGTAAACCATCTAGACAAAATATTTTTCTCTAACTCTCACATATGGAAAAAGGGCTTTGCTCCAGCTCTCATGAAATGTAAGATTAAATTGTTTTCCATAAAATATCAATAAATGTTACCTTTTCTAAACCCTGTAAGCAAGATCAAGGAAATATAAATCATTTAGAATTTACTTGTACAACAATTTGTAGCAATAGTCTATATAGAAGCAAAATGTTATTCCTCTTTACTTTATTCATAACAACTACTTTTGTTTCTAACTTAATTCATACTAAGATTTCTTATAACAAAAGTATGCAGCTTTCACCATTACATTTTTTTTCACATATAAATCTTAAAGGTTATTAGACATTGTCTTAAGCAATGAAATCATAAGATTCAACTTGCACATACTACTTGCATTATTACAAACAAAAATCCATTTTGTATTCAACAGCTTGTATATACTACCAAGTGACTAAAAATGACTAAATGTATTAACATTTGATGGAAATTAATGATTACAATGACTAAATAAATGACTACCATGACTAAATAAATGACTAGTTAACAATACTCAATGACTAAATTAATGACTAAATACACTACCAAATTGATCAATCAAAACAACCAATAAGTGACTAAAAATAGTTTAGTCATAGATTTGGTCACGTTATAAATGATTGGCAATAAACTACTAATGGTCACATGACCAAACTTAGTATTTTATATGAAATTTGAGTAGTTTTTTTGGTAATATATTGCTCTTTTTATACTAGTGTACTATTTGTATTCAGCAATCATGAATGAACATGTCCACATAGCATTAAATTTGTTGTGCTTATCTAGTCTGTTCTTAACTCATCCCACTTAAGAACAATGTCTCCTTCTTTGAAAACTCTAAAAGTTGCCGTCATATCAAATGCTCTTTTTATTTGCATCTGGTACATTTATAATTATTGTGCTATTTATTTTCTTATTTCTTCCAATTCTACTAGCTTAGCCAACTGTATCTCCATAGGACCATCCTCCATGAACTCAAGTTCTCTCATAAGGCTTAGGGCTCATAGCTTAGTTGAGATAGGTAGCTTATCCTCCTTACCATAAACCATAACAAAAGGAGATTGACCTATTGACCTTTTAGGAGTCACTCTATTAGCACATAAGGCTGATTTCAACTTTGAATGCCAAGTTCTTTGATTATCTTCTATTGTTCGTTTGATGATCCTAATGAGATTTTTATTAGTGGATTCAGCCTGCCTATTCCCTGGAGGGTAGTAATTTGATGAAGTGCTTAGGTAAATGCCATGTTTGATGGCCCAGCCAGTTATTTTTAGGCCAACAAAAGCCAATGCATTGTCTAAAATGATTGCATCTAGTACACCAAACCTGGCCACTAGATCTTCATAAAAGTTTAAAATAGCACTTTCATTAGCTTCTTTCAAAGCTACTACCTATATCCACTTAGTAAAATAATCTATAATATCCACTTGTGACCAGTACCTGAAGGTGGGTTAATTGCTCCAATGAAGTCAAGGACCCATTTGGTGAAGGGATGATCAACTGTGATGGGTTGAAGTGGAATGGCTGTCAACCTCTCTTTACCTACAAACACTACACATTTAGCACACTTTCTTACCCAAGTATGCACATCTTTGAAAAGAGATGGCCAGTAATATCCAATCTTCATGATCTTTAAAGTTCTTCTGCAGGCTACAAAGTGACCACCAGTTGGTTCATCATGGAACTCATGCAATACTTTATCAATATGATCTATTTCAATCCATCTTAAGAGTACTCCATTGTAGTCTTCTCTAAGCAAAATATCATTGACAATAACAATAGGAATGACTTGCAACATGTAATACCTTCTTTTTGCTACACTCATCCTTTCTGGGCACTCTTCGGTCTGTAAATAATGTATCATATCTTGTGTCCAACTAGTGTTGGCTGAAACAGTAGGTACAATAGTATTATTAGCCATTAAAACCGCTTCTTCTTGCAGTTTAACTTTATTTTCTACTTTTTCAGCTAGTTGTTCACATAGTCCTTTACCCCAAATCATCTTGATAACTTTGATGTTGACATCATACTCTATCACTCTAGTCATCCAATCAGCTCTTTTATCTTCCAGTTCTTTGCTCAATAAAAATTCTTTCACAGTTGGATGGGCAACCATCAGCTGGATATTGTTATTAGATAAAAAATTTTGAGGCTTCTTATGACAGTAAGTACATGCTTTTCAACAAATGTGTACCTTTTCTCATAGCCTTCTAAACCCTAGCTAAAAAAGGCAGCTATTGGTTTCTCCTAGTCTTCTTTGTTCTATTGATTCAACATATCAGAGATATTATCAACTCCTCTATATGCATACAAAATGAAATCTTTTGAAAAATCAAGGTTAATTAATGTTGGAGCTATTGCTATAGCTACTTTGATGTCTTCAAAGTAGTCATTTCCTTCCTTAGTCTAGCTGAAACCAATGTTCTTTTTCAACATGCATGTCAGAGGCTTTAATAAACTTGCAATATTTGAAATAAACTATCTAACAAAGTTGATCTACCCAAAAAAATTGTAGTCCCTTTTTATGGGTTGGTGGGGGTAAGGCTTAAATAACACTTACTCATTCTAGATCAATTGTTATCCCATGTTTGGACACATTGTGGCCCAGTAGATCACCCTCATGGATAGCAAAGATGCACTTCTTTGGATTGAGTGAAACTCCATATTCTCTATATCTTTCAAACACCTGTCTAAGATGGTAAAAGTGATCTTTGGCATCTTTAGAAAAAATAGCAATATCATCTAGATATACTGAAATAAACTTATTCATTATTCCCTAAAAAATCATATTCATGGCTCTTTGAAAGGTTGCTCTAGTATTCGACAACCCAAATGGCATTTTTGATAAGCCACAGTACCCCATGTGGTTGTGAATGTTATCTTGTACTGGTCTTCCTCCTTAACCAAATTTTTGTTATACCCTAAAAAACCATCCAGCAAAGAAAACCTTTCAGCCCATGAAACTAATTGCAAAATCTACTCCATTAAGGGTAGTGTGTAGTGATCCTTCAATGATGCTTTGTTCAAGTCTCTGAAATCAACATGCAACCTAATTTCACCATTCTTTTTCCTAACAGGAACCATATTAGACACCCAAGAAGAGTGTTTGATTTGGAAAATGATGCTTATTTGAATCAACTTGTTTAATTATGTTTTCAACATAACTTCCAGCTTAGGGTTAAGAGGTCTTTCCATCTACCTCACTAGGTTTGCCCTCAGTTCTAGCTCTATAGTGTGTTGAGCTAGCTCAGGGTTAAAACCTTTGAGGTCCTTGTACTCCCATGCAAAAATATCATCAAATTCTTGGCATAATAACACAAAAGCATGCTTATCCTCAACTATACATACCTTGCATAACTTGAGCAGTTTGGACTTGAAGATTTCAACTGATTCATAATGCTCCTCTTTGATTTAAGTATGTTGGCTTTCTCCTTCCTTAGCTGGTCATCTAAATTGAAAATTGATTCTAACATAACTAGGCCTTTTGGCAGCTTATTTGTCTTTAATTGAACAATCTTGTCTTCAAATTGCTATTGTAATTTTTATTGATTACCACCTAAAAACTTAGCCTCCTCAGTGAGAAAATTTTCTATTTGGTCATCACTTTCAAAAACTTGCCAATGTATGTTATTATCAGGCACTGATGGCCTCACAACCACCTTCACATACTACTATTGTTCAATATTTCTGATTTTCTTGGGTATATCAAATTTAGCCCCCATGGCTACAAGCTTATTAGCCTGTTTATTTTGGCTTATAGGCATGGACAATAGATTAAAAGCATCAAAATCTTTAATTAGATTCCATATTCTATGCTTATATGACTTAAGCAAGTCATTTTTGGTGACATTCAAGTTCCTTACCTGATTTGAAACAAGTTCATTGTCACCATAAACCTTCAAACACTTAATATTCTTCCATCTGGCCCATTCTAATCCATGAGCAAGTGCCTCATATTCTGCCATGTTATTTGAACAGCTAAAAGCAAATCTTATAGATGCATAATATTTTTCATTTTCGGATGAAATAAGCATAGCTCCACCTCCTGCACCTACCTTGCTCCATGCACCATCAAAATATAGTTGCCATAGGTTATTTACCACATGTTTAGATTGCTATTCATGTTGTTCCTCACCTTTCATAAGGTTTGAAATAGCCCAATTCTATTCATGAATCATATAGATTCCTAATCTAGCTACTTCCATTTGTTTGTAAGGGTCATCCTCATAGTTTTCAGATACCCATTCATCTAAAAATAGGTTTGCAATTCTCTCAATTGGGGTATGATTTTCATGAAGAGTAGGTTGCTCTTCCTCATGGTAGGGGAGGTTATCATTAACAACACTAGGGACATAGGGTTTTAAGTGAGCTTTGGCAAGGGGTTCATATTTTACGGTCGCCATTGTACCATACCTAGCCCTAAAACACATATGAGTCCATTCAACTGACAAATAACCTCCTGCTATAGAATCCCGAGAGAGGCACAAGGCAAAGTATAGGGGTAGGTCTATTCAATATATGTCTTGATGAATTGTAAAATTTGGGAAAGCATGTAATGTGAGGTCTAAATTTCTTATGACTCCAATGGTGTTAATAGATGAACCATCTAACTGTGTTACAGGTTTGGATTTTGGTTCATAAGTCAGTCCCAACTTATCCACTATCTATTTAGGCATGACTAAAGCACTAGCACCTGAATCTATCATACAATTGTGCACATAAAATGGTGTTGTTTTGACCTCATGTACTTGTTGCTCTTTATGGGATGGTGGTTTATTTGCAAGAACAACTCTATTCTGGTCTCTGACTGACTTTGACTTGGTTCATTGGTCAAGAAAACATTGGATAATGCCTTCCACAATAAATCTCTTTGACCTAGAAGAGATAATGACTCCCACATAGACATGGTAAAATTTTCTTGCTTCATATAATAATGATATTAAAAGAAAATGAACCAACGTTTGGTTGTCCTTTCAAAATAGTAGGATCAACTTGTTGTTGTACTTGTTGTGGCTATCCTTTGGGTTGGTTTTAGCATGGAACAGGCTACCCTCTTGGTAAAACATGAATATTTGACTACTATGATGGACTAGCAACACCTTGTTGGCTTGATTGGGCCTAATTTTGGTCTCTTCCATCCTACTGTCCAATATCTACAACCCTCTTTTTTGCTCTTGTGTTAGCTACTATGGACTAGACAGATTGATTTTGCCCTTGCATATGATTAACCCCACAAAACTCTTCACCCTGCCAATTCATGAATGTTACATATGATTTCTATTGTTTGGGATTATAAGCTTGCTATTATGAAGCTTCATGCATGGTATTTTACTGGACAACAACATTATTTTGCACCATTAAGACCTAATTAATCATGTTGTTTGAGTAGGTTGATTGGTTGTGTGGTTGGTTACATGGGTAACACCAATCGTACTCTTGTGCCATATTATTTTGCACTAGTACTAACTCTCTAGATGAGCTTGCAACATGCTAGTTATAAGGTTGATAAGGTCTTGTATTGAAGTTCCTTCTTTGGCCTTATTTTTTCAGGCTAATAAGAAGGTCTGTTCTGCTAGTTACCTTATTGGTTTTGATGGTTAAAATTTCGCTGTTGATTCTAGTAAGGGGCTTGATAAGGTCTATAAATTTGATTTGGATGCTTTTTTATACTTATCAACTTCTTGCCAATAGTTTATAGCAGCTCTACTTGACCTTGTAACAACTCGGTTTTCTATTGTAACAATTCTATTTTTCTTTTTACCTCTTGAGATGGGGGTGGGATAGGATTTATTTGGGCTAAAACTTGATAATTGAGTGCTGGTATAGAAAGTATAGTAGCAAGAGATGTGATTTGTAATGGGATTGATGGCTATATGTCTAGAAAAATAGGCATTGATAGCCTTGGGGCTATTTTACCAGCCTGAATTAGACTATTTTCAGCTCTTATGAAAATTGCATAAGCACCTGACAGTATCGTACCACCCATTGATTGCACCATTACTACTATATCACTATTTAGAGCTACAAGAAAATACAAAAATGCATGTTCTTTAGTAGGCCTTATCACTGTTGGTATTCTATCCTAAGTCCATTGAAAATAGAAGTTGAAATCAGCCATATGCTCCTATGGATCTCTCTCTATTGCGTTGAGTTGTTCAACTAACAATAAATTGTCAGATTTGTCTTTGAATTGTTTATTCAATGCATCCCTCAATAGGTCCCATGATGTAATAGAACCTATAGCCAATCCCCTGAACCATTGAAGGGCCTTACCCTTTAGAGATGCAGCCAACAATCTCACTGTAACATTCTCCTATGTTATGTGATGGACCAAGTACAACATAGCCACATCTTTTATATGTTCAATTGGAGTAGTCTAGTCTTTGCCTATGAAAAATGGTTCAAGCCTCTAAAGGCTACCACTAGAATGTTATCATGTGATGCAACCAGTAATGGGATGCCATTATTGAATTGTACAAAAGGATATCTTTTTGTCATTGGTGGACCTTAATGTGTCTATGGAGTTTGAGGAGTTTGGGGACTATGTAGATTATGTATTTGCAAATTTATCACTAAATTTCTCTGATCAAACTCTACAGTCTTGAGACTTAGAGGAGTACATTGAGTTCTCCCTATTGGATTGAGTGTTATTACTATTGTTATGCCTCTTCTCCTTGGAGGTGATAGTTGTAGATATTCAAATGGAGTTGAACTTCCTCTCGTTTGGACCTTTCTCATGTGCTAAATTCACTGGATCTACAAAAAATTAGAATTTGAGTCACCAACTATGTTGTTTTTTTACCTCTAAAAGGTTGAAAACCTTGCTGTGCATACCAAACAACAACAAAAAATGTGTTAAAGTGGTGTGAAACTCTGTTCAGTGTCCCATCAAGAGTGCCAAAAATTGTTTTTACGAAGGATTTCACCCTGAATGCTAGGCCTTTACAAGCTTGGCAATCCCATGCAACATGGGAACATTCTCAGACTATGGGTTTGTCTATTTCAAGAATGAGCCTCTAGAAGAGTCAATTCCCTTTAAATGCCCTTTAGATCTATGACTTGATGGAGTAAAAAGATAGAAGAAAATTTGTATAAACTAAAAACTAAAGAGAAAAATCTATCTAAAGGGATGATGCACCAATATTTTGATTTAAAATTGTAAAATAAATCACAAACATTCCCTAATACACCAGTTCTTACAATACAAACTAATCAAATTCATCACATAAGTATTTCACAGAAAGGCATGAGTAATCTTGCACAAGTTGTGACCTATAATAAACTAAAATTTGTATACTTGCATCTAATAAATGAGACAAAGCATTTAGAGGTTTTGAAGCAAAACACAAAAAATTTCTATCAAATCATTCATAAAATAACAAGACACTTGAAATTGGATAGAAGAACACCTGATTGTATTATAAAATGGAAGGAATCTCTACAAAATAACAATAAACTACTAGAAAAAAGGGACTATTGCTACTAAAAACTGTAAAAATGGCTGAGTTACAAGACAATCTCCTCTGTAAAAATGCAAAGGCAAAGAAGCATGAACTAAAGAAAAAAAAGTATAATCTTTTTCTGCTATAATACAAAACTGTCCCCAAAAATTTAATGGGTAGTTAGCTCTAGCTCAATTGGACTCCAAATCTACACGAATGAGTCATAAAAAGTAACTGAGTCACAAAAAGTAACTCTAAGTTGTTGGGCGAGCACAAGTGGAAAACCTAAAAATTAGGCACCAAGACTCCTCAAAAATGAGTAAAAATAGCTCACAACTCCAAGTGGCTAGGTCCTTGACCCAAAAACTACTAAAAATAGTCATGTTTGACTCTCAGCCAATAATAGAACTCCAAATAACTCCCCTGTATGAGCTTGCACTTTAGTTCAACTCCTCTCCTATTTTTTGCATGATTAAGAGGCAAAAAATAAACTATTTTCACAACTATTAAGTGCAATCAATGTGATTGACTTAATAAGTGTTATGTAATGAATGATTTTTTTTTCTATGTTTATTCCATAACAAGTATTAAAGCAATTTATAACATCATTATACTTAATACTTGTTAAAATAAAATATAGTTCAGCTATTATTTATGCAAAAATATATGAGGTCAGTTACATTACAATAGTGGCCTTAAAGGAAAAAATACCCCCTCCCATCCATTGTGCAAGAAAATAATCTTCAATCTACCTATGGACTCATGCAAGCATGTAAAATTACCCCTTGTCAAATAAGGTCAAAAGACCCTCATTACAATCCTTAACCTTAGTCATATCATTATACTTTTTTTTTATTCCAAGATTTGAAATCATTTAAAAGAAAAACATAATATACTACTTATGACTCCCAAGACCCCGCGGGCTCCCTTTGAATGACTAGGTTTCATCACTTTATCAACTGAATAAAGGTCTTGACCACGGTTCTAATTGATTGGCATAATGATTAAATTAAACACTAACATTAAAAAAGGCCAATATTTGGATTAGGGAACTTGGCAAACCAACACTCAAACCCTAAATAAACTTCTCATTTGTATTCTTTACTTGCTCTTCTCTCTACACTACCATGTTGCTACAGCTGAGGGTTTGATGGTTCTATTTGAAGCTTCTGGGAAGCTCTTATTTGTAGATACAAAGAAAAATATTGCCATTTTCTTACTTCTAGTAAGATATACTTTCATCCAACTATGCTTTTTCCATGTAAAAAATGATGAAGGCACCCCTTACTTCATTGTTTTACTGTGAAAATACAAGGAAAGGCTCTATTTTCTATGTGTTCTTCTTCTTGTTGCTTTGGCTGTGACAATATATCTTGCAAAAAAGAGAAGATGAGATCATCTATTTATTATTTCCTTTCATGCCATCGTATTTTTTCTTTGTTGACTTTGTGAAAGTATGGTATGGATCTTTTCTTTTCCTCTTTGTGTATGAAATACGGGAAAGAAAAGTTGAGGCCTAGTGAAACAATATGAAGAACTTCTTTGCATTTTATTTCCCTAGTTTGAAAGTTTAATGAGAACCTTATCATTTGCATTATGAATGTATTCTTGGACTCTATACAGCCACTTGCTCTGCTATGAGTTAACTTGACTAGGGTTTTGTGTAAGATTATTCTGAACCTGTGAAGCTCTCAGTTCCTTTACTGTGCTTCTGTGGCTTAAGGTTTTAAAATGGCACCTTATGATTGTCCCTTTTCATCTTACTATCAATTTTCCTATTCACTGTGCACTATTTCCATCATTCACTGTCTAGTGTATAAACCCTTCATATCTGTTGTGTCCTGAGATTCTTCTATCTCCTTGATTAAGACTAGACCCATTGTCATTGCCACTATGACTGTCATAACTCATTAAGTCCTTTTGCATTATATCATACACTCACTATGGTTTGTAACAACTCCACTATCACATTAGCAAGAACTTCACTATCACCTATACTATCCTTCACTGATGTGCTAACTTTCACTATTTGTCTCAGTGAGTAATTCTCATTGCTGATCTTTGTATCTTCTCCATTTAGTGTAAAAGACAATTTGTAGATCATTGTTTGTAAGAGAGAACATTTTCTTCAATGCTTATTGTACCTCAGTACTACAATCACATTGGAAGATACTCGTTGCATTCTTACATTTTCTCATGTATCCTTTTTTGCTATTTCAATAGTGTGCCTAAATTGTTATGTGTTTCTTCTTTTTCACACCTGAAGCTAATACATCTTCCTTGTTCCTTATTGACTGTGTATGAGGATGAATGGTATCATCCCTTCAATTCATAGTCTTTTACTATCTCTACATATTAGTTAATAAGGCTTTTCACTAGTCCCTTTTCTAGTGTATCAATGAATTCAATGTTCTCTTCACTATTGATTGTGGATGATTGAAGATCTCCAAGCCTTCATTTCACTATGGTTGCATCTCAATCACTACCATTATTCACTATGTCTTGGCATTCATACACTCTCCACAACCTCTATTGTTTCCTTCTTGTCAAACTCATTGAGCTTTTTTGTATTTGAACCCTTGATAGTGACAAGATATAACTGTGTCATTTCCTTGACTATCCTTTCCTTGTCTTGACAAAGATCACTATCATAGAACTATATGATTCACCTCATTTTCTAACTATCAACTATCTTTGACTAACTACATTTCTTTCCTCAATGCTCAATTGTAGCACTTGATTTGTCTCTACTGTGCTTATCCTTTGTTGTCACTGTGAGGGCTCATTTATGGAAGTTGATTACTCCTTACCTTGTTCCCCTTTCTTTTTTCATTATAAGCATTGTCCTTAATGATATCTACATATTTAAACACCATCCTATGATATCCTTCAAGCTTGACATTGGGCAGTGAAAAAAAGTCATCCTGTAACCCTTCTCATGTTTTCCATCTCTTGTTGTTTGCATTGTAGATCTCTATATGATGTGTAGTCTTGTGTTCCCTTTAATACCTTCAACTTTCCTCTTTTGTCTTAAGTCCATCAAGCCATATCTGTTCATAAGTTGATAGAAACTTCAAAATGATGGTCCTACACATTCATCAGTCTCCTTATTGTCCTCTATTTGATTTCAAGGTTTATGACATCTACTAATAGTCTTAATAAACTTGAAATCATTGTGCCAGAGTTCTTCTTAGGTCCCTCATGCCTTGAGACATCTGACAATCTTCATCTCCTATCACATGGATCAAAAACTACCCCTTATTGCCTTGACAATCAACCTATTTCAAAGCTATGAAATGATGAATAAAACATGTAACCTCTAGCACATGATTGTTTTAGACCTATCATAGTCATGTGATTGCCACCACCAATGACTACTTTAGACCTCATTTTTACTAACCACTCTATGTCTTCTAAAGACTGCTGTCACTTGACATATTGGCATGCTACTCCACTTTTCATTATTGACTACTACTCCTAGTATCTATTGATGACTACATTCTTGTTTCATCGCTGAGGCAACCATTGTCAATGTGTTTAGTGACTATAATGTCCTTGATTGCTACTTTATGACTATCTTACATGACTATTTTGACAGGCATTAGACTGCCTTTTTGTTGTAGCTCCTTAAGAGAAGGTAGGATGTGAATCTTTGGGACTATGCTCATTGAAAAATGAATGTTGTTGCTATCTATCATGATAGTATACTACTTCTAAACCAAGATGACTACTCCTCATTACTTGACTATACCATATCATGAATAGGACTATCCTTCTAACTTTTCTTTTATGGTTCTAGCACATTTCTCCTTGACTATTCTTGTGTATGGCATTGATTCCTCTACTTTCAAACATGACTGTTCCTCCTTTGAATAGAGTATCTTTATGATTGTATACTCTTGATGAATGGTGTTGTCTTATTTTCATGCACTATTTAGACTGTACCTTGACTATTACAGTCATGACTTTTATGCAATCTTTATTCATATATTTGTACCTTGAATGACTTTTGATGCCTCTTTTAGGATTGTACCTTGACATTCATGATTGTTGTAAGAGATGATATCGGTGAAAAATGTCTTCAGGTACCTGTATTTGCACAGTGAACAAACATGTTAGAAAAAAGCATAAAGGTTGAAGCCTCTTTTGATTGTTTGATCTGATATTCTCTTTCCTCCTACTTCTTCTTATGCATCCGATGCTCTATTTGTTTGTTCCATTTTGCTGATAAGATGTAGAATAGTAAATAAATTTTGAATTGTTGTATATAGAAATATAGATAGTACCCAGAGCTCTGACATCAGTTCTCTCCCTCCCCTTGTAGGTTTTCTGTCAAAGCTACTGCTAGGACTGCTGGGTATGTTGATGCAAACTCAGACTGAGATTCATCATTCACTCAGGAAATGAGATGTCCAATCTTTGTTTTTATATGCTTCATTTTCTTGCTTTGTACTTGTTCTTGTATGTCCTATCAGAGACATTTACTCCCATGGCTTGTGTGGGATAATATAAACACTTCTCTTTTGAATATAATAGTTATTTTATCTCGTGCAATGACTCATGTACAATTTCTCTTTGTAAATCAATTGCATAACATGAACTGGAGTTTATTACATGTAACATGTGTTTATAATCATGAAAATTTGACAAGTTATAAGTACCTTTCTGAAACTATACCAAACTGCAATGAATGGTCTGCAATCAACACATTTGAAACCTGATCTGCAAAGAACTAGCTTAGTTTCAACTTATCCTGTCATTCTCTTAATACCTTCTACCTTCCTGGGGACCTCCTCATTTTATCTAGATCATGTAACAACTTTGTTTGAGCTGTTAAATGATCTTGGTAATATGATTTACAAACTAGTCCTTCATTAAGGGAGTAGGTATTGACTGGATGCCTTATGCACTTAAATTTTTTGTTACCCCTTCCTTATGAACTATCTGCTTCTCCAAAGAAGCAATAGAAACTATTGTTATAGTCAAACCAAATTGGCCGCAAAGCATAATTTGGTAACAATTACAAAACATGAAATTACAACATTCTAGTGATATTAAAATGCATTCCCATTTGATGATTTTCAAAACAATTATCCTCTCCATAACATTTTGATTCTAAAACATCTAACTTAAACCAAACTATCTTCAAATGATTGTGATCAATTTTTATATATTAGTCTCAAGCCTTGGATGTGATCTATGTTGGCTAAAAAGTAACTCAAAGACCTATTCCACATGAAACATGTAAATTACTAGGAGTATGGGTATGTCCTTCAATCAAGTGCAGTGATCATGGAATGCATGATCTTCTTGTGGTGCTTGATATAAGTTGTCCTAGGTCTAATGTATCTCCATATGTATTCCTTTTTGCCAATTTTTTTAAAAATTTTTGAATTAAGTGTTCAAAAATATGTAATCCTCATAGCCTAGAAAGGTTTAGAAACCCAGTTGCACATGTATAATGCTTCAAATGTCTTAAAACATTGATATTCCATTAATGTAACATTACAAAACATGTAGAAAATACAAAGAACCTTTGTTTGGATAGGAATGGAAGACAAAAAGAGGTTGGCTCTTGTTGACTGGGATAAAGTCTATAAACCTAAATTGCAGGGGGGCTTAGGCCTAAGAAAACTGAACTTGCTTAATAAAGCACTCATAATTAAAATTGGTTGGAACCTTATTGTTGGGGCAATGATTGGGGCAGCATTATGAAAGCCAAATATATGGGGACTCAACCTTGGAGGACATTTTACTTTCTTTTGACTTTCCTAGAGGCTCAAAAATCTAGAATAATATCATGAAATGTAGAACTATTCTTTTGAAAGGCAACAAATGGAAGTTGGGGGATGGAGAATTGATAAGATTTTGGGAAGGCAACTGGATCAATAAAGGACCCCTAAGAAAGAGTTAAAACACTCAAGATTTGATGAAACTAGTTGTTAATTACTTTAGAGTCTAGGTGAAGAATTATTTCCTCCTTGGCTGCTATGAGTGGGCTCAGTTGTCAGAGTGTTGCCAAAGACGAACAGAGCTAGTTGGAGTTGCTGAAGAGATACAGCTACTCCTGAAAGGATGTAGAATCCCCTTCTTCCCTCAGAAAGACAGATTGGTTTAGATGAAGGAAAAGTCTGGCAGGTTTACTATTAAATCTGCCTATAATCTATCCCTTCCCCAAGAAAGTGATAAATTATGGAAGAGCATCTGGAACCACAACCTTGTGCTAAAAACAAACCACTTTTGGTGGGTGGATGTTCAAAAAAAAATCCTTACTATTGATAACCTCCAGATAAGAGGCTTCTAATTTCCAAATAGATATGTGCTTTATATGAAAGATGAAGAGTCTATCTCTCTTATTCTTTTACACTATGAATTCACTTGGGAAGTTTGGAGTATGGCTCTAAATATTCTAGATATTCCTTGGTGCAGGAATGGAAACTTGGAGGATCACATTAGAGCCTAGATCTTCCCCTTTTCAAATCAAGTTTTCCATGAAATATGGGCCCAGACTCCCCCTATTCTATCTTGGTGCCTTTTGAAGGAAAGAAACAATAGACTCTTTAGGGAAAAATTCAAGAACCCCAAGGAAGTTTTTGACTTTGTTGTTAGACTGTTGCAAGACAACATCAGTAATAGCTCCATAAAGGCTACTGAAAACCCCCAAATGCTAAAGAAACCAACATAATTAAACAATGGACTATTGCTATAAGCACTTGCAGAGTGGATGATAGGAAGAAAAAACAAGAGCTAACACTAACTTGATCCCTCCCCCAAGTGGTTGGTCAAAATTAAACTTTGATGGTGTTGCAAAAGGCAACCTAGGGTTAGCTAGTGGTGGAGGAGTGATAAGCTCTGATAAGGGTTCTCTAATGGTTGTTTTTGTTGGTAGCATTGGGGTAAACACCAATAACAATATGGAAGCCATGGCCCTCCTATGGGGACTCAAAATTGCCTTATCTATAGGTATTAAAAACATAATTATGGAAGGTGACTCCATGGTTATCATAGAAGTTGTTAAAGGGAACTGTAGTGTTAGTTCGCAAATTGAGGATGTCATCAAAGATATAAAGGGTATTCTCCTAAAGTTTGAGGGAAAAGAAATGAAACATATCTATAGGGAAGGAAATAAGGCCGCAGACCTTATAGCAAATTTGGGGATTACTATTCACCCCTTAAGATGTTGGAGGGATTTGGATAATCTGGCCAAGACGATTAATAATTGTATTCAGAAGGAGGCCCTTAACCCCTCATGATGAATGGTATGATTGATATGTGTGTTTGGAGTAGTGTTTTTTCATGTCATTCTAGCATAAAGGGAGAACATGACATGGAGGATGGTAGAAGGAGTCCTACTCACACTTCTTTGATGATGTGGCAAATTGAGTATTATGGGTACCTTGAGAAAATTAGTTCAAATCATGTTTGGTAGAAAGATATTTGTAAAGGGTCTTGTCAACTTTGGCTTAATGTGATCAATTTGAGGGGTTTGCACGAGTCGGGCCATGATGACATTTATGATCCGAACACATTCGGGTTCTAGATTGGCATGCAAAGGATGATAAAGAAACTTAAGGTTCTTTTACTATGCACTTCAAGATTTTCTACACGACCTCTCCCTACTCTCTGCAACAACTTTTTCTGTGAGGAATTTGTTACAATTTGCCTCTAAGATTCTAGCTTTGTGCTTAGAAGGTATAGAAAAATGGGGGGGATAAAGTGAGGATGGAGCCCATGAATTGCAATGAATTCAAGGAGGACCTGCAAGTTTGGAGAATAGTGTATGAGGGAGGAGTTATGGCTTTCCTTGAATCTTTGAATGACTATGAAAAAAATATTTCAGCCCAATTTGCTGAATCGTGGGATAGGAGGTGAATGGTGAAAGTTGGAGGGGTCCAACTCATTATTTCTGAGGACTCCATTGCTGTTATGACTGGTTTGCTGTGTTTGGGGAATAGACTCAAGAAGGAGACTCACATCCTAGACTTGGAGGGCATGAAGCTATTTTACAAAGAGGGTGAGAAACAAATTCGACTTTAGGGAGGCTTTGAATGTGAGAGTCCGATCACTCCATGGAACCGGGTATGCTTTTTGATAATGAAATATTTTATTCTTGAGGATAGATACAAAGTGTTCTATCATTATCATTTTTCCTTTTGAAATCATTTTCACCATAAGGCTCTAGTGAATTTTGCCTCCTTCCTACTATCCAGCCTTGAAGCCTCTATCATGCATACCAAAAAAGCCTGTGAAGAGTACCCTGAGGTGATTTCTGTGCCCTTACACCAAGGCCTAATTTTTTCAGTTGTATCATTACCATTTGGCTCTGAGTCTGAAGAAACCTCCTACTATTCAACTTGTTGAGGATAGCTTCAATGAAGAGTCTAAAGATAACATTCCCCTATGTGTGAGGCTTGCAAAGCTAACCACTCTGAAGGCCTTTCAGCCCACCTCCCCTTCTAACCTTCCTATGAGCTGTCCCTCGAGTCCCTTGTCTAGCCCACCTGTGTCAAAAACTACCTCTTTTTCGAAGGCTTTCTCTAGAAACTAATTCTTGGGTCAAACCTTTGAGTCCTCTAAGGACAAATCTCATGATGTTGTTTTTGAGGGCTTGTGTAACCTGAAAAGAAGAAACCCTATGTAGGATAACAAAAAATGTAATGGACGGAGTCCTGCACAAAACAAAACTATTAAAAAGAGGTGTAGTGAAGGGGGTGAGAGAAAAGGGGTTGAAGATATTAATAAAAAGCAGGGGAATTTGGGGAAGGAGGAAGTTATGAGGGTTAAAGAAATTGCTTTAGGTAAGGATGGCTCTGCCAGAAAGCTAATCTTAAGGAGATCTTCTAGATTGATAAGAGGTATGCCCTAGGGAATAAAGATTGTGGATTATTCCACTAATTCTGATCAAGAAGACACTGTGCAAGAAGTTGATATGAAGGGAACCAAAACTACCCCTATGTAGGAACAGGAGGGAGTGAGCCACTTTTCTTCTATGAATAACTCATTCTATGATTCTAATGGGGAAGAAACTAAGGTGTAGGAAACCCCTAACAAGGAGGTGATGAGCATAAGAAGGGATGTTGATAACAAGAAACTAGAAGTAGAGCTAGCTGAAGTTAAATCTTGCCTATCTGTGATTGAGAACAAAGTCAAGAATCTGGTTAAGTTAATTCTGAGATCATCCCACAAGGCTGCTGAGGCCTTTTCTATTCTACAGGTGGACCGAAAGAAGATCGTGGATTCTCTGCTGGAGGATCAGGAAAATTTAATCAACATGATATATGATGACTGGAAATCTCTTCTTAGTTGGGTGGTTTTTTCTTTATGTTATTAAATACTTGTTTAAAGACTCATTTAAATGTTTTGATTAAGTTTTTATTGAACTGTTAATTGGCTGTTAGTCAGTTGTTGGTGGCCCTGGGCCTATTTTGCTATTGTTTGGATTTTGTTATCATGTTCTGATCCCGTGCTAGCTGCTTATCTTTATCAAAAACATTACAAAACATGTTCTCAATACTCAAAGATTAGGTATGTATTTGTAGTGGTGTGTGGTTGATTCTTTGAGGACTAACTTTTAACTAGAAACCTATAAAAAAAACAAAGTGAAAGAAAAATATATTTGGTTGATGCAAGATTGCTCTTACATGTTGGGATGCTCCTACATCAAATACCTGAGGTTATTTAAAAGTTTATTCCCTCACTTTCCAAGGGCTACAGAGAAACCAACCTGGTTTAACTTAGCCCTAAATACCTAATTTAAGTCTTCTTCTGGCCTTTCTCACCACTTTATCAAATACTCATCATTTTGTTTGTTCCTAGTGCTCCTTCCAATTTTACTATCAAAAATTTCTTCAATCTCTTCTATTTTTTGTTGTAGTATCTAGATTTCCAATTATATTTCTATGCTATTATCACCAACTCTCCTTCATGATACTAGTATACACTTTCAAATTTAAACACTAGGGATATGCCCAATCCTTCTAGTAATGTGACTTCATATGCATTTCCTAGGTCAAATCATTTGATAATTCTACATGGACCAATCTTCTTCATCTTCAATTTATTGTATGTTCTAGTTGGGAACCTTTCTTTTCTATGATATACTATCAGTTCATCTCCAACTACAAATTCCTTTCATTTTCTTATCTCATCGCCTTTTTCCTTATATCCATTCTTGGTCTTCTACAAGTGAATTTTTACTTCCACATGCACTTATTTTGTGTTCTACAAATTATTTTACCTCATTACTTCTCTCGTCTCCCTTATTAATATCTCCCAACCCTAATACATTTCATTGATTGGGTGAGTGTGAGATCATGATGAGCTAAACAGTGGCAATGGAGAAAAAACTTGCTAGATGAAAAAGTGTAAACAATTAGACTAATATTTAGATTTGGATGGAAAGGGTGTTAATATTTCTATCTCAAATATGGATTCCCTCCAAAAATGTGTTGGGATTACCTCATATTTAGGCAAGTAGGAGTCCCAAAACTTGCCAAAGAAACTTGTAAAACCACCCATTTAGTGTTATCCTAAAAATTTTCACAATTTTATCCTTGAAGGTGACAAATTTTTCTATAACTAAATTTAATCAAATGAAAAGGGTTTATAGAGGAAACTATTAAGATTCTAAAAATATAATATACACCTCATTATAATTTTAATAGGTAATTATTATTAATTTTCTACATACACTATGTCTAATTTCATGATAAATATACATATTAAAAAACATCCATAACTTTCAACATATTAATCCTTTTTTAAATCCAAAAGATGTGTCACATTCTAGGATTTATTGGGTATACATTAAAATTTAAAATTTTTTATTTTCATTTATGTTTTACCAAGTTAGGTTGGCTGGAAAATTAATTTTTAATATTTAAAAAAGTCATAGTAAAAGTTCATAAATAATTATTTATTTAATTAAAAAATTCAAAAAAATATGCATCACATCCGCTCATGTGTCCTCTACTTAAATCCAAATCATGGAGGACAAATATTATCTTTTTCTCATACTTAGGTTGGCCAGAATGACACATACTTCTTACATTTTTTTGAAAATTTTAGTAGTACTTCATTGAAATATCCAATTTTCACCAAACTATTTCTAAAATTTTTTTTAAAAAAGTAGTAGTCCATAAATTACATTCAATTTGTTACAACTTTTATTACTATCTTATTTCTAGATTGTATAGATAACTTATTCAATTTTTGACATGAAGTTACTTAAGTCTATTTTTCACATTTACATTGCCACTTAGGGGTAGTGTTTGGCCCATCATGATTCTACACTCACCCGATTACTACCCAATGCAATCTAAAATGGTGTTTTTCCTATATTTTGTTTTACTAAAATTTTACATGAAAAATCTACTTGTGATAGGACCATATCCCAGTTCCCTACCTTTTATTGACCTAGGAACCTCGACAAGATACCTAAACTCCTATTCACAACTTTTTCATGTCCATCCATTTGTGAGTGATATGTTGAACTAAATTTTAGGTTTGTCTTCTTGTTTTCCCACAATGTTCTCCAAAAGTATTCAACAAATTTTCTATCCCTATCTAAAACTATAGTCCTTGGAAAACCATCTAATTTTACAACTTTATTAAAAAATAGGTCAACCATATATACCACATCATTGCTCTTTTTACATGGAATTAAATGTACCAATCATAGAAACCTTGTCCACAACTACTAATATTGAATCATACCCTCTTTGTGATCTTAGAAATCCTAATACAAAACCCACACTTATGTCTTTTCAAGACTCTCAAGTACTAGTAAATGCTAATAAAAACCAATATTTTGACTAATCCCTTTGGCAACTTGACAAGTCCTACAACCCTAAAACAATTTCCCTATATCCTTGTATATTTTTAACCATAAATATTTCTCACTCATAACTGCAACTATCTCATCTATTCCAAAATTCCTAACTAACCTGGTGCAATACTTCTCCTTGATCAAGCTTCCCCTCATCGATCTCCTTGGTATACACAGTTGGATACCCTTGAACAATATTCCATTTGAATTAATTAATATAACCATCTACTCCTATTCATGCATACTAGTTCAATACATGTCTTTCATGCCTCCAAAAAAAATTGGATCATCTTCATACATGTATTTTATCTCTTCAAATCCAACTACCTCTACCCTCATTTTGATTAGCAAATTATGTCTCCTACTTAATTCATGAAAACCTTGTTTGACCTTACACTTCTATATTTTAGCATAAAGGTATAAATTTTCATGAATTAAACGTATCTCATATGTCTTTGGTTCAAGTCACCTTAATTTTTTGAATATTGCAATGCTTGATGATGAGTATACAATATAAATTTCTTCTACAACAAGTAATGCCTCCACTTCTTCAAGGCTTTAATTATGGCATAAAATTATGTCATAGACTAAATATCTTCTCCTTGCATCATTTAAATTCCCATTAAAGTAGGCTACTAGTATTCCTTCTTGGATTAGCACTACTCGAATTGCATTCCCACTTGCATCACAATCAACTTGAAGTATCTTATTGAAATCTGATAAAGCTAACACTGGTTGTTCTATCACCTTCTTCAGAGAATCAAAGCTCTTATCTACAACTATCATCCACTTGAATTCTTTCATACCTCCCCTCATTTTTTATGTTATTCATGCACAAGTACCACTAAAATTCCTAATAAATTTCCTATAGGAACTTGGCAATCCATGAAAAGATTTTACTTCTCCAACACTTTCTAGTGTAGGCCATTTGACAATTTCTCTAACCTTCTATGGATCCATCTTTAAACCTTCATCTAAGATTACAAATCTCACGTACACCAAATCCCTCTTCATGAAGTTACATTTCTTCTAGTTGATCAACAATTCCCCATCTCTTAATCTCTACAGCACTAGTCTGGTATATTTTAGGTGCTCTTTCTTAGTCTTACTAAAAATTAGAATATCATCAAAGTAAACAATCACAAACTTACCCAAACTTTTCTTCAAAACCTCATTCATAATTCTCAAAAATGTATTTGGTACATTAGTCAATCCAAAAGGCATGACAACTTCACTCATACAATCCTTCATTATTCTTGAATATTATCTTCCACTCATCTCCTTCCCTTATCTTGATTAGATGATAATTGATCTTTAAATTTATCTTTGTAAATTAGTTTGCTCCACTCAAATATTCAGTTAGGTCATCCATCCTCAAGAATAAGAATCTATACCTCATTGTGATCTTATTGATTTATCTAGAACCAATACACATCATTCACTCACCATACTCCTTGGGTGCTACTACTATGGGTACTACTCATGGGATCAAACTCTCTCTAATCAAACCTTTTTTCAATAACTCTTGCACTTGTATATTCAACTCTTCATTTTTTGTTGGTGTCATCCTATGTGATGCTTTATTTAGCAAACTACCTTCTGGAGTTAGATCCATATGATGACTAATTCTCCATACTAGTATAAATACCTTGAGCATATCATTAGATATGATATCTTCATACTCTATCAGCAACTTTGGTATTTCATTGTCTAGTATCTCCTAATGAATTGTGCTATGTTTTTTGCACTTGTAGTGCCACATATCTTAGGAATCAATGGAAAAAACACATTCTCATGTCTTAGACCATCCAAGAATCTCCTCTCATCCACCAAACATATTATAGCATTAGTACAATCTTGATCTTCTACATCTTTCAATGGTATTAATATGTCTCTTGCCATCCTTTATTATAGTGTAAGCATTTTCTTTTCCATCATGTAGCTCTCCTATCAAATTAATTTGGTTGTCCCAACAAGACATGATAGACATCCATCAACATTATATCACACAAATACTTCATCATGATATGTCCCTAGTTTGAATTTCACTAATCAATGCTCATAGACCATCACCTTATGTTCCTTCTCTTTCTAAGCAATCTTATATGGATTTGAGTGTTTCAACATGCTCAACTTTAATTCATCAACCATCTCTTTAAATACTAGGTTATGTATACTGCCACTTCAAATAACAAGTTTAGAACACTTACTTCCTACCTTGCATCTAGTTCTAAACAAGTTCTTTCTTTGTACTAGTTCTTCTTCATCATAAAATTTCAGCAAGACCTTCCTCATGACAAGTGATTCTCCATATTTAGGGTCATCCTCTGATTCATATGATCTTTGGGGTTCCTCATCCACAAATGTAGCTCTTCCACTACTTTTAACTTTCTTCCTGTTGGTTTTTTCTTCTGAATCAGCATTAGGGTTTGCCACTTCTAATGCACAGGCAGATTCAGCCAACTAAATACAGGAGGTTGCGTGAGCTGCCTCCCCTTCACTTCTGGTTCTGCCGCACTAAGGGGGGTATCCCTATAACTCAAGATGTAACCTTGACTAGCTCAAAGATAGAAAGATCTAACTTGACAACAACAGGCAGAATACTCTCATGTATGGACCAAGATCTGTATGATAGATCACAAGGCTGGCAACATTCTTGGACATGATGTCTGGTTGGGTATGAGAGCATGCAGGGGGTTCCTAATCCTACTCCTACAACTAACAGGTGGAAGTATCAAATGGTTTGAAATGGTGTTTGGATGCAAACCTGGACCTGGTGTATAACCTCAACACAGAGCTAGATTGGTGCCTATCCAGGGCTTGGAGTCGGTAGACATACACCTGTGAATGATCAGCATGAATAGCTAAAACTGGATTTCAGGGGGATACACATGATATCTGCCTTACAGATATCTCCCAATAAAGAGTGTTAAGCTGTCTATACTTATGGCATCCCTATTGCAGTAAGGAAGATACATACAAAATTGGAGACAGAATCAGCATAACACATGCAAACACAGCATTATTCATATAAGATTAACCATGAAATCAGTGGATTCATGCCAAATCGTACAACAGGAGATACATAAACTCACAAGTTTTGCTGCACAGAGCAACCAAAACCAGCTTGTATCTTATTACAGAGCCAAAATGTCCAATTTTCAACAACCTTCAAATGAGCAACACAACCTGATATATACAGCAAGGAGGTGCTCAGCCTTAATTACATAGTTGACCAAAAGAAACCCGCCAGATACACAGTATCATCAGATTGGCGCTCAAACATTCAATGCAGCAGGTGGGAGAGGAGACAGGAAGATTTTTCGAGCCCTGCGCCACCGCCTAGGGATCCAGATCTTCAATCGGGTGTCAGATCCGTCCACGCCATCGCCCATACCTCTGCAACAATCGCCATTAACGGCGCACCAACCCGCGGCCTCGGGAAAACGTCAATTCTGCATCGCAAGCATTTCCCGCCGAGATTCATCATCATGATATTTGAAAATATGCAGGATATCACTTATCCCACATGCACCCCGTGGTGACCTCTTTAACACTTTATATACTAGGTCATGAGCATATATGATGTCGGTGCTTTTGCTCCTGACGACACTAGTATAAGACTTTCATCATCATCATCCTCCAACAGCATGATATCCTGTTGCTCGAAAAATCACCCTGACGTCAGCATCATCCTTGCAATATAACCTGCATGATAATCACCTTCATCGGCAAAACCTGATCCATCGGAAGAACATCCTCCTGCTGAGCCTATACCAAAAGTCTGGCCGATGAACATCCTGATGACGTCATCATCATATCCTGCTGACGTCATCAGCATATCTGCCTACTGCGCACCTCCTCATATCCGGATGATGTCATCATCATATTCGCAACATTGGGGGATCATCATAAGATAAGTAATGTTAGAAATATGACCCCCCGGACCTTGATGACGTCATCATCATATCGGCATCAGGATGATATTCGGAAGATAACCAGATATTTGGAAATATCATCCTGATGCACAAATATCATGCTGCACTGTAGGTCCACTATAAGATCGGGGCGATAGATGAATATGATGATGCTTGAAAAGATCACCCCCCACTTAGATAATGTACGAAGCCGGCAGGAGGATATCTCCCCTTGGAAATATCATGATGCAGACCAGCAGAAAACTGGATATCACCCTGACGTAAGAATGACGTCAGCATCATCAGGGTGATAAAACAACGAACATGAAGTGATACAACATCATCAGGATGATATTGACTAAGATCATCCTGACGTTCAAATATGATGACCCCGGTGAATATCGGGTCATACTTAGAAGAACTCTTCAGCAACATCATCAGGATGATCATAACCAAGATCACCCGATGATAAAAATATCACCCTGGCGAAAGATCATGCAAGCAGAAAATATGATGACCCTCGCAAGCAACACGGCAATAACTGGAAATATGATGATGATGATGAAGACGACCCTGATACTTGAAAAATCACCCCCGCAAGCAAATCAGGGCACACTGTAGCTCATCAGTAGGATCAGGATGATATCCAGACATCACCCGATATTGAAATATGATGATCCTGATGAAAGACAAGTCGACAGAGAACATGATGATGCTGACCACCATCGAAGCAAACATGATGATGATGACCTCCTCCTCGAAGAAAATATGATGATGCAGCTGAAAAATGTTGAGGAGGTCCAACACTTAGAACATCTTTTGGATATTTAGGGAAGGTGCCTGTATGAAAATTGCTCAAAAACTGTCAGTCAAATCAGGCACCAACAGTGGCTCTGTCTGGGGACGTGCAGGTGCAAGACTGCAGCGAGAACCCCAGATCTCTGGGATGCAGACCAGTCCTTATCCATTGGGCACAGAGTCAAATACTGCACTGACCTGCATCACCAAACACACTTGATGGCCTAAGGCCACCAAGAAAAGAAAAACCTGTATCTCCCTTTGTCAAACACTTTGTTTTCATCTGCATACACTGGGTCAAGCTTGGAGATACTACAGAGATCCACCCACAAACAAATCTTGTCATCTACATATTCAACCCTCTGATTTGGCTTGTCATTGTTACCCTTATGCAGACAACCATCGGCATCATGTGCCATGTGGGTGTAGAATTTATCAAGCAATGCATACTCATATGGCATATAGCACTTGTCATCTATATTAGCAATATGCATTGCAACATGATCCCCTAGCTGGACTGCAAATAGGAAACACTCAGAGTCCACCACACAACTAGGAAGATCAAGGCTCATTGTATTATATGCTGGCACACCAAAAGAAAAGCTTTCAAAATCACAATTGTGCACATCATGTACACAACAATCAGCAGCACCAGGCTGGAAAAGATCAGGCTCTTGTACCTCTTTCAAATCAGGCACATTTTCACAGTCACTTACCTGATGCATGTTGTTTCCTCTGTCATCAGGATGAGAAACAGAATCCAAGCCAAAAATAGTGTCTAGATCTTCACCATACTCAGACAGATCCTCATCACCATATGTGTCATAAATGGGTGACCCAGGTGCATCAGTTTCATCATAGTATGCCATTTGTTCATGGGCAGCAGAGCACACATCTTCATCACCAATGGATTCATTCTGTGGAGGAGTATCAGCCTGTGTGTCATAAGCAAAACAGCCATCAAATGAAAAACAATCATGCTCTGAACTAGCACTTATTTCAATTTCTGACTGCTTTTCATGATCTCCATGTGTTTGAAAGGTAGGCAATGGGTCACACATAGGACTGCTTCTCTGTTTGCTTATATCTTCTCTGTCTTGAGTACAATACTCACAATTGTCTCCACAGGTCCATTCCAAAAATTGCTCATTGCTGTCCACAACCTCGTTATTGTTTTCATGGTCAGCTGCCTCATCATTGCAATGGGAATCCTCACTAGTCCTTTCACTGGCATCCTCAACTGGTGAACAATCCAGTTGAGCAGTATTGTTAGCATTATGTTCAAACACAGCAGTCTCAACCTCTATGCTTTTATTTTCATTTTTATCTGCACATGATGCCATAATCATTTGGTCATTTGCAGCTTCACAACCATTTTTCACACCAAGGCCTGGGGACAAGGGTTTCAGCAGGTACACATTTCTAATTTTTTCTATCTTTTCTATGAACCTGTATGCCATTTGCATACTTGTCACCTTGAAATCCCTCAGTATTGCACTAAAGCCCTCCTCAAAAGCTTCAAAGAATATGCCAACACAGGCTGAAATATCAGGTCTGAAGACTTCTGGGATCTGTGATAGGGCTACTGCAAACCTATGACTGAAATCAACCCATGGCTCTTCATCTTGTTTTCTGATTCTCATCAATTCTGCAACAAGATCAGCCGGTTCTTTTGCAAATTCTTCCTTGAAACAGTCAGCAAGCTCATCCCAACAGGCAAAGGATTTCTTTGGAAAGCTCAAATACCAGTCTTTTGCTTTTGCATCAAAGGACCTAACAAAAAACCTCATCCACATATCCTCATCTCTGAATGAATATTTTCCCATAAAACTGTGGAAATTTTGGATATGTGCATTCCCATCACATACATTGTGACCACTAAATCTAGGCATCTGACAGTATATCCTAGCAGGCATAGTTTCTACTTTATAATCCACCCATGACAAATCCAGTTGGTTATACAAAGGATCAAAAGGGCTGAGAAGAGGTTTAGCCTTCTGACTGGCAGACACAACAGGGTTACTGCTTTTTAACTGGGCCTGCTCAGCCTCTAAGAATATCAACCTATTTCTTATCTCTTCTATTCTTTTATCATTCAAATCATCCCCCTTTTGACTTAGTATGGGATAATACATACTTGGATTCATAAAAATCTTACTCTTAGACATCCTTTGTCTGCCTAAGACCTAAGGCTTCCCCTGGCATCTAACTTATGCAGCAAAACATCAAATATAAAGGGGAAGGAACAAGGTACCTTTTCTCATACAGATGCAGAAAAATGAAAAACACATTTTTGTCACATCACATACATCCATCTTTCATGTGCATTCAGATCTTTTTTGCAGAGTCGCCACCTCTCCAGAGAGGACAAAATTTTCAATAACTGAAAGCTACTTTTCCAGGTTCATTCCACCAGCAGAGCATCATTTTGTTGGTGACTCAGATGGGCCACAAGATATAACACTTTTTCATCAATTTTCTCCCCAGCGGAGTCGCCATTTTGTTGGTGACTCGGATGGGTCACAAGTATTATTCTTTATTTTATCAATCCATCCCCAGCAGAGTCACCATTTTGTTGGTTTTTTCTTCTGAATCAGCATTAGGGTTTGCCACTTCTAATGCACAGGCAGATTCAGCCAACTAAATACAGGAGGTTGCGTGAGCTGCCTCCCCTTCACTTCTGGTTCTGCCGCACCAAGGGGGGCATCCCTATAACTCAAGATGTAACCTTGACTAGCTCAAAGATAGAAAGATCTAACTTGACAACAACAGGCAGAATACTCTCATGTATGGACCAAGATCTGTATGATAGATCACAAGGCTGGCAACATTCTTGGACATGATGTCTGGTTGGGTATGAGAGCATGCAGGGGGTTCCTAATCCTACTCCTACAACTAACAGGTGGAAGTATGAAATGGTTTGAAATGGTGTTTGGATGCAAACCTGGACCTGGTGTATAACCTCAACACAGAGCTAGATTGGTGCCTATCCAGGGCTTGGAGTCGGTAGACATACACCTGTGAATGATCAGCATGAATAGCTAAAACTGGATTTCAGGGGGATACACATGATATCTGCCTTATAGATATCTCCCAATAAAGAGTGTTAAGCTGTCTATACTTATGGCATCCCTATTGCAGTAAGGAAGATACATACAAAACTGGAGACAGAATCAGCATAACACATGCAAACACAGCATTATTCATATAAGATTAACCATGAAATCAGTGGATTCATGCCAAATCGTACAACAGGAGATACATAAACTCACAAGTTTTGCTACACAGAGCAACCAAAACCAGCTTGTATCTTATTACAGAGCCAAAATGTCCAGTTTTCAACAACCTTCAAATGAGCAACACAACCTGCTATATACAGCAAGGAGGTGCTCAGCCTTAATTACATAGTTGACCAAAAGAAACCCGCCAGATACACAGTATCATCAGATTGGCGCTCAAACATTCAATGCAGCAGGTGGGAGAGGAGACAGGAAGATTTTTCGAGCCCTGCGCCGCCGCCTAGGGATCCAGATCTTCAATCGGGTGTCAGATCCATCCACGCCATCGCCCATACCTCTGCAACAATCGCCATTAACGGCGCACCAACCCGCGGCCTCGGGAAAACGTCAATTCTGCATCGCAAGCATTTCCCAACGAGATTCATCATCATGATATTTGAAAATATGTAGGATATCACTTATCCCACATGCACCCCGCGGTGACCTCTTTAACACTTTATATACTAGGTCATGAGCATATATGATGTTGGTGCTTTTGCTCCTGACGACACTAGTATAAGACTTTCATCATCATCATCCTCCAGCAGCATGATATCCTGTTGCTTGAAAAATCACCCTGACGTCAGCATCATCCTTGCAATATAACCTGCATGATAATCGCCTTCATCGGCAAAACCTGATCCATCAGAAGAACATCCTCCTGCTGAGCCTATACCAAAAGTCTGGCCGATGAACATCCTGATGACGTCATCAGCATATCTGCCTACTGCGCACCTCCTCATATCCGGATGACGTCATCATCATATTCGCAACATTGGGGGATCATCATAAGATAAGTAATGTTAGAAATATGACCCCCCGGACCTTGATGACATCATCATCATATCGGCATCAGGATGATATTCGGAAGATAACCGGATATTTGGAAATATCATCCTTATGCACAAATATCATGCTGCACTGTAGCTCCACTATAAGATCAGGGCGATAGATGAATATGATGATGCTTGAAAAGATCACCCCCCACTTAGATAATGCACGAAGCCGGCAGGAGGATATCTCCCCTTGGAAATATCATGATGCAGACCAGCAGAAAACTAGATATCACCCTGACGTAAGAATGACGTCAGCATCATCAGGGTGATAAAACAACGAACATGAAGTGATACAACATCATAAGGATGATATTGACTAAGATCATCCTGACGTTCAAATATGATGACCTCGGTGAATATCGGGTCATACTTAGAAGAACTCTTCAGCAACATCATCAGGATGATCATAACCAAGATCACCCGATGATAAAAATATCACCCTGGCGAAAGATCATGCAGCCAGAAAATATGATGACCCTCGCAAGCAACACGGCAATAACTGGAAATATGATGATGATGATGAAGACGACCCTGATACTTGAAAAATCACCCCCGCAAGCAAATCAGGGCACACTGTAGCTCATCAGCAGGATCAGGATGATATCCAGACATCACCCGATATTGAAATATGATGATCCTGATGAAAGACAAGTCGACAGAGAACATGATGATGCTGACCACCATCGAAGCAAACATGATGATGATGACCTCCTCCTCGAAGAAAATATGATGATGCAGCTGAAAAATGCTGAGGAGGTCCAACACTTAGAACATCTTTTGGATATTTAGGGAAGGTGCCTGTATGAAAATTGCTCAAAAACTGTCAGTCAAATCAGGCACCAACACTTCCCTTGACCTTGAGAACATTAAAATGCTTGGTACGCTCATCCTCCATAGTTAAAACATGTTCCTCTAAATGATCTTCCCTCATTTCTCTCATAACTTCCTCTACCTCTATGATACCTATCAATGCACTATGTGTTATTGTCTTCCCTACCTTTGCGGTATAAATCACCATCAACACTATCTTTGTAGTAGGTGTTACTACTTCCTTTTTCATTATGGTGTGTACCATTGCCCATGCAGTATTTGCTATTTGTCTTCATTTCCTCCCTGTATGATCTTTTACCTCCATATTGTAATCTTTCTCTCTAGGATCTTTCTTCTCTTCATCTCCATTGGATCTACCTTCTTCTAAATCTCCTATTTATCTTTTCTTCCACCTTGATTACAAATGGATATGTTTCCCCTATAGTTGTCAACCTAATCAAACATATCTCCTCTTTAATTCTTTCTCTTAATCCATTGAATTGTCTTACAACCTTCTATTTTCTTATTTCACTATGCCATGTCCTAATGATCATTTTGTAAAATTTTATTTTGCATATTTTTTATAGTCATATCTCTTTGTCTCAAGATATGTAAACTCTTCTTCTTTCCAACAAACAACATGTCCTTACAATTAGTCTTTGTAGATCTAACCCTTTAAGAATCTCGAATTTCCTCATAATCAATATATTCATTCAAACCATTCATCTAATCAGTTAATTCTTTAGGATTTAGATCATTGAAATAATTAGGAGCCTCAATTCTAGAATGCTTGCCTAGTTTAGACATGGCTCTCAACATTTTTATCTAATCCAATTCATCCTCTTCTAATTTTTATAGATCTCATGTATCTTCCCTCACATTTGTAAGACTTAGGGCATACAACTGAGAGGGGGTGGGGTGAATCAGTTGTACAAAACTTTCTCCAATTAAACACTTAAATCTTCTTAGTGATTAGCAGTATATTAATCAAGAACCATAATGCATTCAAATCAAGAGCAGAAACACATCAACACATAAGACACCAAGATTTTGACGTGGAAAACCTGGTTAAGGGAAAAACCATGGGGTGATTAACCCAAGATTGTATTCTCTATTAGAAGAATAGATAGAGCAAAATGGCACATGCCAATTAGGGCTCATTGCCCGGGCACACTGCTCATAAGAGGCTCACTACCTACAAGAGACACACTGTCTACAAAGAAATGAATATCACATACATGAACTAGAGAATAGCATCTTCACCATGCTTGAATCAGTTCCATTTAAGCCCAATACTTATGCTCTACCTTTCGCTCTTCTCCTCGCTACCACACTCTCATCACCATTAGGACAACTTCAAACTGACTTCATAATCCCTTATTTATACAAGGCATCAACTTAGGAATGATCATCTAAGTCAGAAAACATTCATAAGATCATCTGCTAGATGGATAACTCATCGAGTCAGCCTATCTTAAGAAGAACACCATAATCTGGAAGTTACTCTTCAATTGTGAGCTCCAACTTTAATGCGGACCACCAACACGAATTGGACATGATCCAAAGACCTCCACAAGCTTGCTTGAATCACCAAGAACATCCACACTTCTTCTGCTTACTGAAATCCTTCTCTCCTTCATCTAAAACATTAAAAACATAGTCTGTCATTATTGTCACAAAGGAATAGATGCTTGTGGACCTTCAAACCATGAACCAATAGAGTTGATACACCAAAAAGACTTCCTTAGTACTCCCTTAAATCTGTAGAACAGGAAACTTCATTTCCAGATCTCACCAGACCTTTCTTGTTACACTCTGTCACCTCTGAACACCTACCTGAACTGGTTTTACTTGAGTGGCCACAACTTCTTCATATCTTCATGCGGACCTCTGAAATTGCTATTGGATCACCTACAGACACATATCTACAAACCCTTTAATCTGCATCCTTTGATCCTCATCCTATCTTGGAATTTTGCCTTACTGTCATCATTGTTCTTCACTATCCCTGATTGAGACTAATTTTCTCAATATCCTCAACTCACAACTCATCCAAACCTTATCATTAATGCAATAGGAGTATGCTGACATCAATGACAACACCAGTTAGGTCCATACTTGCAACAATCTCCCCCTTTGTCATTGATGGCAACATATGATGTGAAAAATTATTTTGACCATTCATGTCTTCTCTCCTTATACTGCTCCCCCTTTGATCAACATCCACTTATTTTTCACATGTCTTCTCTCCCCCTTTGACATCAATGGCAAAGGGCACATACTTGCAATTTCAACACTTTAGAATCATACCTGCTGCTTCCCCTGAGTAGTAGCTCCCATCAATCTGGATCACAAGATATGACTGTGATATCCATCGGATTGATGCACCTCAGTGCACCTTAGTTCATCATCGGAGGGGCAATAACCCCTAAGTTCTCCCTGAGATACTCAAAAGAGTCCTTAGGTAGAGGTTTAGTAAGGATGTCTGCAATCTGATCCTTGGAAGGTATGAACTCCAATCTGACTTCATTCTTGTTCACTTGCTCTCTCAAAAAGTGAAACTTGATGGATATGTGTTTAGTCTTTGAATGTAATGTACCGGATTCTTAGATATATTTATAGCACTTGAATTATCACAGAAGATTGTGATAGGTTCCTCATACTCCACTTTGATATCTCTTAGCATCTGTTTCATCCACAAAACTTGAGTGCAACTACCTACTGTTGCAATATATTCTGCTTCAGTTGTAGACAGAGATATTGCCTCTTGTTTCTTGCTTAGCCAAGAAACCAATCTCTTCCCCAAAAAGAATGCTCCACCACTGGTACTCTTCCAGTCATCCACATCTCCTGCCCAATCAGCATCTGTATATGCATGAAGAGAGAAATCATGATCTCTAGGATACCACAAACCATACTCAACCGTCCCTTTTAGATATCTAAAAATCCTCTTGATTGCCATGACATGGGATTCTCTAGGATCAGCTTGGAATATAACAACAAGACCAATAGCTTGCATAAGATTTGGTGTAGTTTGAGTGAGATACAACAATCCTCCAATCATTGATCTGTACTTTGTCTGGTCTGCCTTAGGAGAGTCATCATCTTTGCTCAACTTACATCCGGTTGCCATGGGAGTATTCATTGGCTTTGAATCTTCCATCCCAAATTTCTTCAACAATTCTTTCACATATTTGGTCTAAGAAATGAAGATTCCTTTCTTTGTTTGAGTGATTTGCAGACCCAAGAAGAAATTCATTTCACCAAGCATAGACATCTCAAACTCACTTTTCATTTGATTTGCAAAAGTTTTACACATACTATCTCTTCCTCCAAAGATGATATCATCAACAAATTCTTCAACAATCAAGATGTTTTCATGATCAATTTTGAAATATAAGTTACTGTCAGCAGTACCTTTGTTGAAACCAATCTTCAAAAGATGCTTATCCAATCTTTCATACTAGGCTCTTGGGGCTTGCGTCAATCCATACAGTGCCTTCTTCAACTTGCAGACCATATCACCATGATCAAACAATTGAAATCCATTCGGTTGCTCTATATATAGTTCTTCCAAGTCACCATTTAGAAAGGCAAACTTGACATCCATCTGATATACCTTAAAATCCTTGAAGGCAACAAAGGCAAGAAATAATCTGACTGCTTCAATTCTTGCCACCAGAGTAAGAGTTTCTTCAAAATTAGTTCATTCTATTTGAGAGTAGCCCTTGCAGACCAATCTGGCTTTATTTCTGATTACTTTACCAACTTCATTTAGTTTGTTCTGGAAGACCCATTTGGTTCCAATCACATTCTTGTTTCTAGGTTTGGGAACAAGATCCCAAGTGTGATTTTTCTCTATTTGTACCAGCTCTTCCTCCATTTCTTTAGTCCAATTTTCATCATTGCAAGCTTCATTCACTGTCTTAGGTTCAATCTTTGAAATCAAACAATACTCTTTTGAATCTTGAGCAATTCTCCTTCTTGTTAGTACTCCTTTTCTTTTATCACCTATGATCTAATCTTCAGAGTGGTTCAGTCTTACATACCTAGGAACTTTAGGAATTTCTTACACTTCTGATTCTTGATCAGGCTCATTGAAACTCATTTCTTCTTCTTGGTTTACTGGATTAGCTTGAAACTGACTAACAGATGAGGCTTGGGCTCCTTGAGTCAGAAAACTATTTTGATCATCGTCATCATATTCATAAAACCTTGAGGGTTTCTCAATTCCCTCATCAACCTTCACATTTGTACTTTCTGTCATCTTTCTCAGTCTTTTATTATAACACCAGTATGCTTTGCTTTGATTAGAGTAACCCAAGAATATTCCTTCATCACTTCTAGCATCAAACTTTCCTAGATCTTCATCTCTTTTAATGTAACATTTGCTACCAAAAACTCTAAAATACTTCACAGTAGGACTGATGCCAAACCAAAGTTCATAAGGAGTCTTACCAATATTGCTTCTAATTTGAACTCAATTGAGAGTATAGACTGCAGTGCTGACAACTTCTCTCCAATAGATGTGAGGAACATTTCCTTCCATCATCATGGTCCTAGATGCTTCCTGTATGGTCCGGTTCTTTCTTTCCAGTACTCCATTCTACTGTGGAGTCCTAGGAGCAGACAACTGTCTCTTAATTCCATGTTTCTCACAGAACTCTATGAACTCACCGGATGTGAATTCTCCACCTCTATTAGACCTCAGACATTTCAATTTTAATCTGGTTTCATTCTCTACCATAGCCTTGAATATTTTGAATTTCTCAAAAGCTTTTGATTTCTCTTTTAGAAAAGTTACCCACATCATTCGGGAATAGTCATCAATTAGTAACATGAAGTATCTATCACCTTGCATACTCCTGATTCTTGTCAAGCTACAAAGGTCAGTATGAACTAAGTCCAATAATCCGGTAGAAGATAGTTCCTTACTCTTGAATGTGATTCTGCTCAGCTTACCTAACTGACATTCTTTACACAAGCTATTAGTAGGTTTCACCAATTTTGGAAGATCTCTTACAGCCTGAGTATTGCTTATCTTGATGATATTATCAAAATTCACATGACACATTCTCCTATGCCATAACCAACTCTGATCAACTTGAACAAATAAGCAACTTTTACCAGTGCCAACCAAGTGGAAGATATTACCTTTAGTTTGGGTACTGGATGCAATCTCTGTTCTGGAGCTTTCAAAGATCTTGCATTTTCCATTCTTGAACAGGAGATCATAGCCTTTGTCCACCAATTCTCCAACACTGAGAAGATTGTGCTTCAAGCCTTCAACATAGAGAACATTACCAGTTTTGTTCCTTCCATCAAAAGAAATAGTTCCTCTTCCTCTAATTCTACCAGTAGAATTATCACCAAACTTCACCACTCCTCCTTCATACCTTTCCAAATCTATGAACTTATTTTTGTCACTTGTCATATGGTGAGAGCAACCACTGTCAATGACCCAGTCATCCTTTTCTTCAACTTGGGCAGCCAGAGCTCTTTCTATAACTTTATGATTGACAGATACAGAGGATATTGGTTCTTCTTCCTTGATGTCAATAAACACACATTCACTTCTGAATTTGTTTCCTGTCTCTAATTCATCATCTATTACTCCTTCGTTATCATCTTCTTCATGAACATAGTAACAATTCTTTTGGAACATTGATCTGTTAGGATTTGGCCTTGAAAATCTTTCTGGACATCTTGAGGCAAAATGACCAATCTTATTGCAGTTAAAACACTTAAAAGGCAATTTTCCTTCATACTTACCGGATCCTCTTGGTAGTCTCTTTGCAATGAGGGCTGCAAGTTGAGCAGTTTCTACTTCTTCTTCCAGGTCTTTTCTTGCTTTTTCATACCATGATAGTTTCCTTGATGAGTTCTCTCCCGGATCAAACCTTTGTTTACCTTTTATAGAGGTACTGGCTTTGAATGTAGATTCAGTCTTGGGGGAATCATCTCCAAACTTGGTCATTTCAAATGCAATCAATTTGCCAGCTAATTGATCTCTTGTGACAGTTGTATGGGCTCTGAATTCATCAATGGCAGCAACCTTGATTTTGTAAGAAGTAGGAAGGGATCTAAGAATTTTGCCAACAATCTCATTTTCATCCAAGACTCCACTAGCATTTCTAATTCCACAAATAAGCTCATTTACTCTTGGCATAAAAGTAGTAATATTGTCATCATCTCTCATCTTCAGGTTTTCAAATTTCCCTTTCAGACTTTGTAGCCTTGCACATTTAACATATTGGTCTCCTTCATGCAAAAGTTCCATTTTTTTCCAAATCTCAAAAGCAGTTGGTAGGTCAATAACATTTGAGAGCTTTGAATTAGATAATGCACTTAGAAGAGCTTCTATAGTCCGCAGATTGTTTTCAGCATTTGTGATTTCATTTGGTGCTTTTGAACCACCCTGTGGAGGTACATACTATGTTGTAACCATGGTCTAGTATGCCATTCCCATGCATTGCAAGTGACACTTCATGCGACCTTTCCATAGATTAAAATTCGTTCCATCAAAATTTAGACTATCCTTCTTGTAGGATGACATCCTGGATCTCCTCAAGTAGTTAAGCTTTTTTTTTTTGAGGAACTTGGCTTTTATACCAATTGTTAGACTTCGGGCATACAACTGAGAGGGGGGGTGAATCAGTTGTACAAAACTTTCTCCAATTAAACACTTAAATCTTCTTAGTGATTAGCAGTATATTAATCAAGAACCATAATGCATTCAAATCAAGAGTAGAAACACATCAACACATAAGACACCAAGATTTTGACGTGGAAAACCCGGTTAAGGGAAAAACCATGGGGTGATTAACCCAAGATTGTATTCTCTGTTAGAAGAATAGATAGAACAAAATGGCACATGCTAATTAAGGCTCACTACCCGAGCACACTGCTCACAAGAGGCTCACTACCGACAAGAGACACACTGTCTACAAAGAAATGAATATCACATACATGAACTGGAGAATAGCATCTTCACCATGCTTGAATCAGTTCCATTTAAGCCCAATACTTCTGCTATGACTTCCGCTCTCCTCCTCGCTACCACACTCTCATCACCATTAGGACAACTTCAAACTAACTTTGTAATCCCTTATTTATACAAGGCATCAACTTAGGAATGATCATCTAAGTCGGCAAACATTCATAAGATTATCCGCCAGATGGATAACTCATCCGGTCGGCCTGTCTCAAGAAGAACACCATAATCTGGAAGTTACTCTTCACTTGCAAGCTCCAACTTTAATGCAGACCACCAACACGAACTGGACATGATCCAAAGACCTCCACAAGCTTGCTTGAATCACCAAGAACATCCACACTTCTTCTGCTTACTAAAATCCTTCTCTCCTTCATCTAGAACCTTAAGAACATAGTCTGTCATTACTGTCACAAAGGAATAGATGCTTGTGGACCTTCAAACCATGAACCAATAGAGTTGATACACCACAAAGACTTCCTCTACACTCCCTTAAATCCATAGAATAGGAAACTTCATTTCCAGATCTCACCGGACCTTTCTTGTTACACTCTGTCACCTCTGAACACCTACCAGAACTAGTTTTACTTGAGTGGCCACAACTTCTTCATATCTTCATGCAGACCTCTGAAATCTCTACTGGATCACCTATAGACACATATCTACAAATCCTTTAATCCACATCCTCTGATCCTCATCCTATCTTGGACTTTTGCCTTACTATCATCATTGTTCTTCACTATTCCTGATTGAGACTAATTTTCTCAATATCCTCAGCTCACGGCTCATCCAAACCTTATCATTAATGCAACAAGAGTATGTTGACATCAATGACAACACCAGTTAGGCCCATACTTGCAACAACATTCTCATGCTCATCACTCTTATCATCATCTTGAGGGTTTAGACCTCTTTTTCTATCTTCTACTACAATGTCCAATCAGACTTTCATCATTCTCAAGCCTTGGAAGTGATCTATGTCACCTACAAGGTGGGACAAATCTCTATGCCACATGAAATATGTAGTAAACTAGGAGTACAAGTAAGTGCTCCAATAAAGTTTACTGATCAAGGTATGTAGGATATTCATGCAGATGTCATCATAGTATCTCTTAGGTCTAATCTATCTCCATATGTATTTGTTTATATTTAGCTTTAGTTGAATGCATAGCTCAAAATTTAGTGATCAAGAGCTTCATCTCCTTGTCCTAATACACTTGTATCTTGATTAAGGCCTACATAAAACCAATCAAAACTTAAAGCTATCATCTGCAAAACTCTATACTTTATAACAATCAAAATCTTGAATTCTCTAGGTTTTCTTACTTACTACATACCTGAGCTAGGAAGACTGTAGGGACCCACAAGCTTCATAAGTCCTCCAATAAAATTTAGGGATCAAGGAATGTAGGATCTTAATGTAGGGCTCATCATATCTACCTCTTAGGTCTAATCTAATCTTCTCTACTAGTTTTGTCTACTTTCAAATCTTCTATTTATCTTTTCTTCCACCTTGATTACAAATTGATATACTTCCTCTATGGTTATTAACCTAACCAACTTAGCTCCTCTTGATTTTTTTCTCTTAATCCATTGATATATCTCACAATCTTCACTTTGCTTGCTTCAATATGCCTTGTCCTAATGATCATGTTTTAGAGCTCTCTCTTATATTATTTTATCTAGTTGTATCCCTTTGTCTCAATTTCTACATCCTATTTAATAATTTCAACTCATAAATCAATTGGTATAAATTGCTTTTCAATTTCACAACCATCTTATTCCATTTTTTATCCTTTCTTTTTCCCTCTTATACTTGTCTAATTGTACTTGTTCCCACCAAACAATATCATGTCCCTTCAACTTAGTCTTTGCAAACCTAACCCTTTAAGGATTGACAATTTCCTTGTACTTAAAATATTCATCCAAATTATTTATTCAATCAATCAACTATTTAGGATTTAGCTCACCAAAATAATTAATAATCTCAATTCTAGACCTCTTACCATGTTTAGAAATAGCTCTCAACATTTTGCCCTGATCTAATTTACCCTTTTCTAGGTTTTCCAAATCTTTTTCATCTTCCATCACATTCTCATCCTTGTCACTCTCATCATTGTCTCTAGGGTTTGGACCACTTTTCCTATCATCTTATACAATTTCCAATTAAACTTTCATCCCTTTCACCGCTTTCAATATTTCATCTGGTTTTCTCAAAACGCTAGTAACACCTTTGGACTAATCATGTAGACATATTTTCCCTTACATCTAATGCAAACTACATTAGGTTAGTGATATGCCTATAATCATTCTTTGCAATTACCTATCAATCAATGGTCGCGTGACAAATTTCTTGTAGGATGCCCTAATTTGGTGATCTATTCACAAGTAGAACTTTGGAATACCAACTCTCTCTCCTTATGATTCCAACTTATGCTCCAATACTAGTTGATGCTATCATGGACAAAGCACCAAATGAAGGACTATCCAACCATGCAGTAAAAACAAACAATTCATGTTCACAACAAGAACTTGACGGAAAGACTTTAACAATCTAGAAGATAGCTTTGTGAAGGAACCGAAAAATAGCTCTACAACTTGTACGGTTTTGAAATTTGAATCTGTTCTAAGTGGGAATGGCTAGAGACAGTCTGGGGGGTGTGAATTAGTCCCCTACCCTGACCCCAGGGGGCAATACTAGTGGCATGAGCGGTCGGATCATGTGGCCTCAGCCTTGAAGTCAAATCCCAAGAAGGGGAAAGAATCTCTTGTGGGTACTATCAATGGTATCACCAAGACTTCGATCAGTCAACCAGTTTTTTTGGAGGTTGATGGTACAAAGGCACTTAAAGTACCGGTCCAGACAGTGTTGCGGGTGGTGGTATCAATGGACAACACTTTGGTGGGGAAGTTTTTTGCTTTCAGATCTAATATTGACTTGGTTTGCCATTGGATGATGACTAAGTGGTCTCTTAAGGGGAGCGTCATAGCTAGTGTGATGGCGGGAGGTATGTTTTTATTTAAGTTTACCTCTCAGGAGGATATGCTATCTATTTTGGCTAGTGGTCCATTGCTTTATGGGAAGCATTCCCTCTCCTTATGCAAGTGGAAGCCTGGCTTCAATCCCAAGGCTGATCTCAATCAGTCGGGACCTATTTGGGTTGAGTACCTGAGTCTTCCCCTGGAGTTTTGGGATGAGGAAATCTTTTCCTAGATAGACAACTCCTTTGGAGATTATGTAACTGTTGATAAAGTTACGAAAGCTAAGGTGAGACTGGTCTATGCCAGATTTTGTGTTAATGTGGACATTTTGAAAACTCTCCCCACTTCCATAATACTAGAATCTTAGTTTGGGAAGTGGACTCAGAGTATTCAATATGAAAACTCTAGAGTCTTCTATCAAAACTGTGTGAAGGCTGGCCATGTCCTTACCCAGTGTAGAGCCCTAAAGCGTAACCCCCCTCTGGAGACAAAGCAAGTGGTGGAAGTCATAGAGGATTATCCCTTCAAAGAGGATATTTTGAGGATTGTTGACTCCCCCCAACTTCTCCAGGGAAGGGAGAGTCATTGGAAACCCCTGTGGATGTTGTCCAACTAGACCATACTTCAGTACCAGCCTCCCTTCAAGAGCCCTAGATTCCTACGCCACAAGTGGAGGAGAACCTGACAGGTATTGAACTCTCAGTGATGGTGGAAGAGGAGAGCCTAAAGGTGAAGGATATGGAGTTGGTGGATCCTTCTGGGACTCAAGAGACAACAGAAACTAAGGAGGGTAAGGAAATCATGGAAGAAGGTGAGATAGGCATGGGTCTTAGCCCACAGAAGAGTGCTATCTCGCAACAGAGTAGGACAAATGAAGTCTATAGTCTTGGTGACCTTTTGGCATTCCTTAAAACTAATCCAAGCTCTCTGATGAAGAACATCTCACCTTCCTCAGGAGCAAGTTCAAGTAGAGAGGTAGAGGATCAGGAAGGATGGTTTATTGTGAAGAAAAAGGGGAAAGGCAACAGTCGTAAGACAACTGATGTGGGGGGAAATAGCAACAGAGGAAGGCCATCCCATATGAAGGCTAGATAGAAAGAGATGGAATAGTAGATTGCTAGGGGAAGCAGTCCACTTTGGTGGCCCCTCCTAGAAAGAACAAGAAATGGAGATCATCTCTTGGAATATAAGAGGGATGAATAGCCCTCACAAGCAGTCGCTTTTTAGGAACTGCATTTTTTATAACAAAATTGATATCCTCCTTTTGCAGGAAATAAAAATGATAGAGGAAAGTTTCAAGACTGCTCTTAAAAACATCTGGGCCAATGGGAATTATGCTATTAGTGAGGCTACTGGGGCTTCATGAGGCATTTCCACTCTCTGGAGGCAAGATTTTATTGGTAACTTCAATTCTTGTTCCAAGCACCACGTGGAAGTCTCATTCACTTGTTCCTTGGAACAATGGATGCTGATTAATGTTTATGCTCCCAATACCCACAGTACCTGAAAGGAAGTTTGGGAGGGTCTTGTAGATAAAATCAAGAAAATAAGAAGCACTAAGTGGATGGTGGTGGGGGACCTTAATTCCCCACTTTATCCTTCTAAGAAAAGGGGGATTGATAGACTATTCCGACAGTATGTCAGATCTTGTTGATTTTCTTGGTAGTGCAGGCCTTATGGACATGGAGTTATCGAGGTAGGCCTTCACCTGGTCAAATAGGAAACAAGGGAGTAACCTGATATAGGTTAAACTCGACAGATTCTTAATTTCTTCTCACTGGACCATTATGAATGTGTTACATTTATCAACTCTCCCCAGACTTGGCTTTGATCATAACCCCCTCTTGCTTAATTGGACTAGGAAGGGTAGCAATGGTCTTTATCCATTTAGATTAGAAATGATGTGGGCCCTACATCATAATTTTAGAGATTGTTTGTCAAATTGATGGAAGACCTCAGTTCAAGGGTCGGCAATGTTCAGGCTAGCTAAGAAATTGGCCAATGTGAGAAACAAGGTAAAAGGCTGGAATAAATTCACTTTTGGTAATGTCCTGAGTAGGAAGAAAAGTATCATGGAGAAACTGAAAGAAGTTCAAAGTAAAATTGAATAGGGAGACATATCGGAGGATCTACAATCGCTAGAGAAGAATCTCTCTAAGGAATGGACCCAAAATATTAAGGAAGAGGAGGTCTATTTGAAACAAAAGTCTAGAGTTCAATGGCTTAGAGAGGGGGACAGGAATACCTCCTTTTTCCATCAATCTACCCTAAGACATAGAAAGAGAAACACCATTAGATCACTCAGAGATGGTCAAGGGAGATTGGTTAAGGAGAAAGAAGAGATGGGGAATCTCATGACTGAGTTCTTTGAAGCCTTGCTGATGGGACAACATTCAAATGTGCCTGAGGAGGACATGATCTCTCTCCTGAAGGTGATTCCTACCATGCTTTCAGAGGAGGATAACCACTTATTAACCAAACCAATTACTCTGGAGGAGGTTAGAGCTATTATTTTCTCCATGGGCAGTTTCAAAGCCCCAAGCCTTGATGGGTTTCCCCCGACTTTTTTTCAGATCTTCTGGGAGATTGTTGGAAATGATATCTTTCTGGTGGCTTAGGATTTCTTCAGGATGAGGAGACTTGTACGGCAGTTGAATAGCACCTTTATCACTCTTATCTCGAAGAAGACTGAAGCCAACACCATGTCTGATTTCAAGCTGATCAGTCTTTGTAATACGATATACAAGGTCTTCACCAAACTTTTGGTGTTCAGATTGCAGTCCCTACTAGATAAACTCATTGCCCCTAACCAGAAGGGCTTTGTCCTGGGGAGACAGATCCTAGATGCAGCTATCACTACTCATGAAATAATTCATTCTATCCATAGGAGAAACACCCTAGGTATGATTTTCAAACTGGACATTTCTAAAGCTTATGATAGGGTCAACTGGGACTTTCTTTTAAGAGTCCTCCAGAAATTTGGATTCAATGAAAGAATCATTAACATCGTCAAAGAATATATATCTACTGTTAAATTCTTTGTGCCTATTAATGGTTCCCCCAGAGGTTTCTTCCCTTCAGGGAGGGGCATTAGACAAGGTGACCCTTTATCACCTTACTTGTTAATTCTAATCGCTAAGGTTTTGGGTAGAAATGCTTGTAATCTGTTAATGCAGGGGACCCTTCATGGGATCAAACCCACCTCAACAGCCCAAAATTCGATGATCCAACAATTTGTGGATGACACTATTCTGGTTGGGTCAGCCTCAGTTGTGGAAGCTAGAAGGTGGAAGGAACTCTTAAGGAGGTATGAGGAAGTATCAAGTTAGAGCATCAACTTTGAGAAAAGTCACATTTACTTCTTGAATACTCAACAAGACCTTCAACAGAAAATTACTAGAATATTGGGTTGCTCAAGTGAAAGTCTCCCAGCTACCTACTTAGGCCTCCCTCTTACCATCACCAAAATCTCTATGGATTTCTAGGAGGGTCTATTGGAAAGAATTTAGAGAAAATTGGCGGGTTGGAAGGGTGCCCTCCTGAGTCAAGCTGGGAAGTTTCAGCTTCTCAAAGCCTCCCTATATGGGATGCCCAACTATGCCTTAAGTCTCTTCAAAATCTTGAAGAACGCGGCGGATAAGATTGAACAGATACAAAAAAAGTTCCTTTGGACTAGGGTGGAAGAGAAAAAAAAGAATTCCTCTTGTGAGCTGGGAGAAAGTGTGTACTCCTAGAGGACAAGGAGGGTTGGGCCTCAGAAGAATCCATTTGATGAACATGGCGCTTCTTGCAAAGATCAGATGGAACCTTATCTAGGACAATTCTGATTGGGGGGATATAATGAGGGCAACATATCTCAATAGGGACCAAGGTAGAAGATTTTTGGCTGAGACAAATCTTCCCAAAGGCTTGATTATATGGAATGGGACTATCAAAATTAGGGGCCTCATTCAACAAGGATTGAGATGGAGAATTGGGGATGGTAAGGAGGTTGATTTTTGGAAGGATTGATGGCTAAAGGACAAACCTCTGATAGAACTAGAATATGGTAGGATAGTGGGCAGGGTTAGTGAGGCAATTGGTGACAAAGTTGCTGACTACATAAGGACCTGTGGAGGCCTCCAGAGTTGGAAAGAAATTTTAGACTATGCTCATGATGGTAGTGGGGGGATAAGGGTGGCCCAACAACTTCAAAAAGCTCTTGAAGACTATAGACTTCCTCTATTTTCCAAAAGAGACAAGATGGTTTGGGATAAGGATAAGAAGGGTTTGTTTACTATTAAAAGTGCATATAATTTGTTGTTAGACCCTAGGGAAGATGGAGTTTGGAGAAAATTTGGATTCCTAAACTCCTTCATAAGATCAACTTCTTCTAGTGGACTTTAATGCATAATAAAATCCTGACTTTAGACAATTTGAAAACGAGAGGATTCCAAATGCTAACCAGATGTATTCTTTGTGGATCTGAGGAAGAGTTGTCAACTCATCTCTTTCTACATTGTAGTTTTGCCTGGGAAGTCTGGAGGCTAACTCTCCAAAAGTTGAATTTAGAATGGGCCCTGAATGCTAGTCTTGAAATGATGGTTTGGGAATGGAAGCACCCCTATCAAATGGAGTTGCCAATCTAGAAAGAACTCTGGAAATAGATTCCTCCCCATTTAGTTTGGAGCTTGTGGAAAGAACGTAATAATAGAATCTTCAGGGAGAAGAGTAAAACTCCACTAGAAGTTTTTCAAGGCTTTGTCAAATTGCTAGTGGAAAATATCAACTCTTGTAAGTTTAAAGTTGTGGATAACCCCCCAAGGAGAGAAGAACAAAGCATGTTAAAGAATTGTAATTTGAATTCTTATCAAATGGACATTACCAAAAAGTTAGCTCGGCTTAGAACCAAATGGACTCCACCACAACAAGGGTGGTTCAAGCTGAACTTTGATGGTGTGGCCAAAGGAAATCCATGTGCAAGTAGTGGGGGAGGTATATTAAGAATAGAAACTAGGGTGTGTGTTGCTGCTTATGTCGAACGAATTGGCATTAAAAGAAATAATGAGGCGGAAGCCATGGCTATGTTATGGGGAATTAAGATAGCCATCTCCATAAATATAAAAAGATTGCATATTGAAGGAGACTCTCAGCTAGTTGTTAATGCTGCCCTTGGTATTTGAAGTAGAATGTGATACCTCCATCAAGTACCTCCATCAACAATAACTTGACATACCTTGCCACCCGAAGTGCATCTAGTTTTGAAGATATTGGTTTGAAGCCATGAACCATCAGAGATTTTGGCTTGTGTTTTCTCCTTCTCTGGAATCACCATTGCTCTTCTCATCATGAGACTTTCTCCCACATCTAGTGGAACCTCTAGTTCCATCCCACTTCATGCTATGTTTGAATCAGGTTTAAACCATGTTGTCCTCCTTGATTTCTTTCTTGCATGTTATAATTTGAGCATTCACTGTATTCTTGTACCATTAAGATGAAAGGTGATAGGGTGTTGTTATGAATTAGTAGTGAAAAAAGGTGAAGAGGAAGACATTTCAGTTCCCCCAGATGTAGCAGAGCTATTGAAAGAATTTGTTGATGTTGTGCCTGATGAATTACCTGATGGTCTACTGCCAATGAGATATATTCAACATCATATTGATTTGATTCCAGGAGAAACTCTACCCAACCAAGAAACTTATAGGATGAATCCAACACAACATGTAGAGTTGAATAAGCAAGTAACAGAACTCATAAGTAAAAGTGTGGTGAGAGAGAGCATGAACCCATGCATTGTACCTGCATTGTTGACCCCAAAAAAAGATGGAACATGGAGGATGTGCACTGATAGCAGATAAATTAATAGGATCACCATCAAGTATTAGTTTCCTATACCTCATATGGAGGACATGATGGATGTCCTTGTAGGGGGCCAAATATTTCAGCAAGATCGACCTATGAAGTGGCTACCACCAAATCTGGATCTAAGAAGGGGATGAGTGGAAGACAACCTTTAAGACTAGAGATGGATTATATGAGTGGATGGTTATGCCATTTAGGTTATAAAATGCACCTAGCACATTTATGAGATTGATGAACGCTATACTATGACCTTACATTGGTAAGTTTGTGGTAGTTTATTTTGATGATATTTTGGTATTTAATAACAGCAAAGAAAAGCACTTACAACACTTGAGGATCATCTTTAGTGTGTTAAGGAAAGAGAAGCTCTATGCCAATTTGAATAAGTGTAGGTTCATGCAAGATAGTTTGGTTTTTTTAGGCTTTGTCATTTCTAAAGATGGTGTCAGAATGGATCCAAAGAAGGTCAGGGCAATTCTAGAATGGCCTAGTCTAAGTAGCATCATAGCTCGGTAAAAAGTTTTCATGGCTTGGCCACTTTCTATCAAAAGTTCATTCAAAATTTCAGTAGTATTGTAGCTCCTATAACAGATTGCACCAAAGGAAGGGAGTTTGTATGGACCAAGGATGCTGAGAAGAGCTTTAAGTACTTGAATCAAAAGGTAACAAAAGTACCTATACTTGCATTGCCAAATTTTGATAAGGTATTTGAAGTAGAATGTGATGCCTCCCATGTGGGAATAGGTGTTGTGCTTAGCCAAGCTGGAAAACCTATAGCTTTCTTTAGTCAAAAGCTGAATGAAGTGAGAAAGAATTATTCTACTTATGATTTTGAAATTTATGCAATTATTCAAGCATTGAGGAATTGGATACATTATCCAGTTCCCCAAGAGTTTGTATTGTTTATAGATCATATTGCATTCAGATACTTGAACACACAGAAAAAGTTGAATAGTAGGCATGCCAAGTGGGTCTCTTTCTTGCAGGGTTACAATTTTGTGTTGAAGCATAAGTCTGGAAAACAAAACTAGGTTGCAGATGTATTAAGTAGGTGTGTTGCACTTTTGAACACAATGGAAACTGAGGTGATTGGTTTTGATGCCATCAAAAATTTGTATGAGTCTGATGATGATTTTTGGGAGATTGTGGAACAATTGAAGGCACCAGTATCTGGTAACTTGGATCACTTTAGAGGTGAATATTTTATGCAAGATGGGTATCTATTTAAAGGAAAACAACTATGCATACCAGCTAGCTCTATGAGGGAAAACATTCTCAGAGAATTTCATAGTAGTGGGTTGTCTAGACATTTTGGCAAGGACAAGACAATAGCCTTGATAGAAGATAAATATTACTGGCCAAAGATGAAAAGGGATATAACTAGGTATGTAACAAGGTGTAGGATCTACCAAGTGGCTAAGGGACATTCACAAAATATAGGGTTGTATATGCCATTACCAGTACCAACTGCACCATGGACAGATTTGAGCATGGACTTTGTGTTGGAAGTTCCACATACTCAATGAGGTAATGACTCCATTTTTGTAGTTGTTGATAGGTTCTCCAAGATGGTTCATTTTATTGCCTATAAGAAAACTAATGATGCAACAAGGGTAGCAGAGTTATTTTTTTCAGAAGTTGTTCGACTACATGGTGTTCCAAAGACTATTAGCTCTGATAGGGATACCAAATTCCTCTGTCATTTCTCGAGGACTTTATGGAAGAAGATGGGGACCAAGTTACAATTTAGTAGTGTCTATCATCCTCAAACGGATGGGCAAATAGAGGTAGTCAATCGGAGTATGGGAAATTTGTTGAGGTGTATTATTGGAGAAAAGCCAAAATAATGGGACATGGCATTACCCCAGGCCAAATTTGCCTATAATAGTTTTGTTAACAGATCAATGGGAAAGTCCCCTTTCCAGATTGTGTATGGAAGGAATCCTAAGGGTGTTCTAGATTTGGTACAGCTACCAATGAAAGATAGGGTCAGTGATGATGGGGAAGCATTTGCAGAACACCTTCAACAGTTGTAGAAAGATGTGAGACAAAAGTTGCAAGATTGTAATGAGAGGTACAAGAATATAGTGGATGCTAGTAGGCGACATTAGACATTCAATGAAGGTGACTTAGTGATGGTATATTTGAGAAAAGAGAAGTTTTCTACTGGAACATACCACAAGTTGAAGTACAGGAAAATTGGTCGTTGTAAAATTATAAAGAAGATCAATGATAATGCATACGATGTCAGTTTACCAGATGATCTCGATATTTCTCCTGTGTTTAATATTTTTGATTTATATGCATTCCATGGTGAGGATGATACTGAAGATTTATATGCACAAGTTCTTGATAAGACAACTATCTACACTCGGCAAGGACATTACAACAAGTATTTAGTACAGTGGGAGGGATTGCCACTAATAGATATCACATGGATTATAGAGTGGGAAGTGCATAGGTTGGATCTAGTCAAGTGGTAGCAATTCAAAGACACTCACTTGTAGGAGTTGTGTTCTTTTCAACTAGAGGAGAATGATGTAGGGACTTCTTGAGGTCATAACTTTTGACTCAGATGTGGGTTTGGGCTAAAATTTTATAGGTGGATGCGTTATGAGGTGGCATGTGGATTCCCAACCCACCCTAGTTGGTTGGACCCCGTTTTGGCACTTTTTCGAGGCTTGAAACTTTCATCTTGGCCCTCAAAATGGTAATTTAGTGTTTTTTCCTAGTTTTTTAAAAGTTGTTTTTTAAAAAACTCGAAACTCATGTTTTGAATATAGGATGTTAGTTGGCTTTTCATCCTACCTTAGTTTTAGGAAGTTTCTTGGAAAAAATTGGATTCTCAAGATATGCATGTAAAATTACCTAAAATGGCAAAATTTGACAATTGTCGAAATCTACCAAAAAAGGTAATTTTTTTAATTTTTTTTATTTTCTTGGATATAAGAGAGTTTTCTCTCATTGTAGCAGTAGAGTTGGTGAATAGAAGTTTTTTTATTTTTTCAGTTTTTCAAATCTTTGGCTCTCACACATGATTGATAGCACAATTCTATTGAGTGTATGTTGTTGGCTACATCAAAGATCCTCTAGTTTGGCATATAATCCAAGAGGGAGAGGTGGTGCCTTTCCTTGAAGGAATGGTGGGTCATGATGAAAACATGTTAAGGTAGTTCGCAGAGACATCGGTGGAGGAAACCAGGGAGGTCAGAATTGGGAAGATTGGGTTCCAAGTGTCTAAAGAGGTCATTGGGTAAGCTATGGGATTACCTACTAGAGGCAAAAAGAATTCAAGGAGAAGCAGAGCGACTGACCCTGAGCACATGATCCTCTTCTTCTGGGAGGGTGAGGTACCTGTAAAGCTTCATGGAGGGTTTGAGAGAGAGGAACTGCCAGAGCCATGGGGACAAATCTATCTCATGATCATGAAATTCTTCACGCTGGAAGGAAGGTTTCGGGTATACTATCATTATCACTTTGCTCTTTTAAATCATTTCAAGAATAAGGTTGAGATTAGCTTTCCCTTCTTTTTACTCTCTTCGTTGGAAAACTCCATTAAGTCTGTTAGGGAGCTTAGGGCTCGGAATGCCAGTCACCCCCTCATTCTGATCCATCAAGGCCTTATCCTAAGGTTGTATCACTTTCATCTTGCTTTGTGTTCGCCTAAACATATTCAGGTCAAGATCCTTGAGGACCCACAGCTAGGTACTTCTCATAAGGGTAAGGGTAAAGTGAAAATTAGCATGGGGACCCCTAAAATTAAGGGTGGCCCCAGTATGGTAGAGGGAAATACTATTGAGGCCCCTGTTTCTATTAAGAAGAAAAAGCAGACCTTGGTGGAGGATAAAAAGAATGGCAAAAGAGACAGGGTGGAGGAAATGGAAACTACCCGTAAGAAAAAGTAGAAGGAAGGGAAGGATGCTGCCATGGAGGATGCGCCTGTGAGAGCTGCTAAGGAGGATGTCCTTGTGCAAATTGTGAAACTTGATACTATTCAGGAAACTAAGGGTAGTAGTGAAGGCGGAGAGACTGCTATTCCTAGCATTCGTCGGTCTAAAAGGATTGTAGGGAAATTGCTAGTTAATTCTCCGAGGGTGGAGGTGTCTGATGAATCTAAATTTGTGGAAGATACGATGGAAGAAGGCGGTGAGGAAACCCCTACTGAATCTGTGCATGAAATTGAGGGCACCATTCACTTTGCTCCCATGAATAAAGATAGCTCTGAAAGCAAGGAGATTACTACTAAGGCTGCTGGGAAAGACACGAGGGGGAGGCCGTTGATCAAGTCAGAAAGGGGAAATGTTCTATGTGCATTAGTCATGCAGAGGACATCCACAAACTTTAGAAAAGAATGGATATAATGCAAAAGAAGTGGAAGGTCATGGCAGAATTTGTAGCCAAAGCCTTACATTGGGCTACTTCCATCTTCGCAGTGGTCAAGGATATGGACGACAAGGTCAAACAAGTTGGCATTGACAGCTTGGGCGATTACAAGGAGATGGTGGAGTTCCTAGCCAATTTTGGGGCGACTGATAGCCCATAGTTTCCCATTTCTATTGCTTTCTATTGTTGTTGTCATTTCGTTGGTTTTTTTATTAGTGTTTTGGTCTGTTGTTTCTGGCATGTTAAAGGCCTAATGCCCTTGGGGCTATTTCGTTAAAGGGATCTAGACCCTCATTTCTTGCTAAACTAATCAAAAACATGAACTTGATGGAATAACAACATTAGCTTTATTAATTTCATAGTCATGAATGACTACAACTTGTTGCAATGGGATTCCTACATGTTAGGCCACATCTGTTTGATTACAAGATATGAAATTATAGGATTCCAATGATATTACAATACATTCTCATTTTCTAAGCTTTGAAACAATTATCCTCCCCACAACATCTTGATTCTCCAACTTCCAATTGAAACTGAAGTGTCTTTGAATGATTGTGATCAGTGCTTATATATTAATTTCAAGCCTTGGAAATCATCTATGTCAACTACAAGGTGACACAAAGCTCTAGGCCACATGGAACCTATAGACAACCAAGAGCATGGGAAAGTCCTTCAATCAAGTGTGAAGATCATGAAATGTTGGATCTTCATGTGGTGCTCATCATAAGCTCTCCTGGGTCTAATATATCTATATATGTATTCCTTTTTAGGCACAAACTTCCATAAAGTTAGCATGAGTGAAACTGTGCAAGCCTATCAACCCAAAAAGGTTTAGAAACCTACTTATGCATTTATGGTATTTCAAACCTCTTGTAAGGTGGATATGACATTGATGTAACATTATAGAATATATTCTCCAAATTGCAAGATTAGGTATGCGTTTGTGATGGCATGCAATTGATTCTTTAGTGATTGACTTTTAACTATCTGCAAACAAAGTGAAAGCAAAATATTTTTGTTTGATGCAATATTAGTCTTACACCCTAGGATGCTTCTACATCAATTTACCAAAGCAATTGAATATTTAAGCATAGCAATTTGTTGACAACAAACAAATGTAGGATGTTCTTTGGGATTTGTTGATGACTAGTTAGAAAGTAATTTTCTTTCGGCACAATCTATATATTTAATGTACTATCCATAAATATATTCCTATTAAAGGAGAAGTGTTTACTTTACACTTTAAGTGCATAATGCCTAGTTAGAATTGAGTCATCTTAAAATAAAAATTAAATTTAGATTTTAAAAAATGTAGTTAAAATTTGCATGTACAAATCACAACTATAATTTTCCATCCAAGAGAAAAAATACAAATCTAATAATTAAAAATGTTTTGACTTGAAAGAAAAATATTATTTCTTAGTAATCTAAATGAAAAGTCAATGAAAGTACCAAATGAATCCAAATCATATACTAGAAAAAATACACTTTAAACACTCATAAATGATGCAAAAAAAAACCGCGTTTTCACCCTTTACACATATTACAAATGGCATATGAAGATATTTACATATATTATCTGGTGGACTCCATGATCCATCAACTGTGCGGAACAGATAAGACCAAAACAAAAGCAGCCTTCATGCGTTTCAGGGGAATCACAGATATAAAGCAAAACTCTCCCTTGAATGGAAAAAAGGACGCGGAGAGTGGAAAATGCAAAGGAAATATTCCTTTATATCTCGTGGTTCTGGTTAATGTCATTGAATGGAATACAGATCAGTATTTTTCTTTGAATATGCCAACTGTCTCTCTTCCAACCACTGGTGAAGGCAGCTTCGGCGCATTTTGCAAAAAGAGAGTGAAGATTAGTGGCAGGCACTTCTTCTTTGGCAGGAAAATATTTGTGGAGGCATTTCTGAAAAATATATCCTGCCAAAGGAGAATTGCTCTGCTACTGCTCTTCCACAAATCTAGGCAAAAGAAATCCAGCATCTGCTCACTCTCAATAAATATCCATACATCCGATACCTGAATGCTTTGGTAAATGCTTTTACTTCATTTCTTAGCATTATCAAGGCATATATAACAAAATCCAAGAATCAGTATTTATTTGTCCAGTCTGTCAACTGATCATTAAAGTGGATGATATTTAAGTAGAGTATTGTGGAATTGTGATTTGGAAAACATGTGGAATGTCATTTGCTTTTCTGTAAAAAAGACCCAAAAGGGACTGCTGTTGCATTCTGTTTATTTCATAATAATAATTTTTTGTTCTATAAGTATTTTTATTTTAGTTTTAGTATTAACAAAGTCTTACTTTTAGCTCTATGTTATGTAATCAAGAGTATTGTAAGGGAAAATAACAGTTCATATATAAAATAGCCAGATTAATTTAAAAAACAATTAATTAATTTAGATAAATTGGTTAGGATTGATTATACAATTATTTTGGAAATCTACAAATAGATTGTATACCCTTGCCGACTTAATTTCCACACTTACAAAAGTGAACTAGTATGTAGACTTGACCTTGTACTATGGGAATGAACTAGTGAAAATTTAGTTGTTGGAATTTGTTCACCCTACTTTAATTTGCAATAATCATGTTCTCCTCGGTCAGAATAATTCAATGCATGTGAACTAAGATCAAAGAAAACAAACAAGCATGCAATGATACATAGGATGTTATATGTTGATGTATGCTCTGATAAATGCTTCTACAATGCTCTCATGTGAATACTCTTTGGTTATCCCTCTATCTCTTCTCGGTTCCTAGCATAAGTTTAAATGATGGATGAATGTCTTTAAATACAACAATATAGCACACAGACAAACATAAGCATGTGCTAAGTTGGCTCACAACTAGTTGTGGAAATGTTGACAAGGTATAAATTTAAATTCTGGGATTTTAAAAGTTTGAGATTCAAATCTATGACCATAGAAATGAACTAGGTCATTTCAACACCTACATATATGATCCAATGTGGCAAATGGGAGATATATGGATCATTACCAATCTTTGAAAACAAGTGAAGATCGAATCAAGATATGGTGATGTCATGCCCCAAATTTACACAAGTATATGGCTTGTAGACTTGAGTTTTCCATAGTCCATGATAGTATTGAGTGTGCTTCTAGATTCAACTATTTATGTTTTTTGTTTCAACATTTCAGATCATACTCAATGATCCATCATCAAGAAGAGGAGAGTTGTAGATTAGAGAGCAGACTTAAGCTTTTTAAAGGAAAAAGAGGGATAGAAAGAAAGGAATGGAAAATGAAGGGCAGGAGAAAAGTTAAAAATAAGACAAAAAACCAAGAGAGAGTGAGTGAAATAAAAAAGAAAGAGAGAGAGAGAGAGATAGGAAAACATAGTGTGAAAAACTAAAGAAGCAACTCTACAAACAAGAGGTAAAATTAAAGCTTAATAAATCAAATTAACACAATAATCCAGAAGCATTCTCAATACTTGTAGACTTGTTATTGCATAAAATACACTCTAGCCAAAGTGGACCCAAAATATAAGGGTAAAGGGCATGGATGTCCTATATTGACCATTACATTTTGTACTTTGATGTGCATGTGAACTACTATGAGGATGCATTCCAAAGTAAAACAAGTAGTCAACATGCACATTAAATATTCTTCAAAACCACTAAAAGGATATGTATATAGTTGACAATTTTCTTAAATTCTCCTCACAATGAGCTCTCCATTAGAAACCTATCAAATAGGAAAAAAACATGCAATGAGAAGAAGCTATCACACATTTAAAATAGCCAACTACAAGTTGCTTGAAAATAATCATTGACAAAAAAAAGTAAAGAGGAAAATGGTAAGAGATTATGTCTATGGAAAAAAGTGATAAAGCTTCAACTATGTGGAAACATGGTAAAATTCTCACCAAGTAGAAGATTTAGATGACACAAAAAGATTGTAAATGTCCATTGAACACAAGAATAACTATGAGACTTTCATTGTAAAATATAAGTCACAATAAGGAACATTGAAGTGGTATTGGTCTATTACTCAAAACATAGATTTTCATGCTCTCATTGTTGCCCTTATTCCCTATTTAGTCCATGATTAATTTCTAATCAAAGAACTCCTTCTAATGGGACCCACTAAAAACATATGCCTCATGTTGTGTATCCCACCTATAATAAGTGGGTACATTGAGCCATAATGTTCATGTTCTTTGACTAGGGGGTTTAAGTTCAAGCTTCTAGGTTCCAAGTCTCTGTCGCAATGGGGTAGAGTTGTAGTGTGAAATTGTATTTTGAAATTTACATGTTGCACACCTTCACCTAAACCCTATGAGCCCACAAGTTACAATCAAAGATAGGTTGTAGAGTACAGTTGCACCTTTTAATATGTTACAAAATGTCACGTGCTTGCACACCTTGTGCCCCTACTTTAGCTATATTGGAAGAATTAGTATTTCATCTCACTCGTAGCTAAAGATTTGTATTTCATGTCCATGGGTTTGGAAGATATGATTAGGGCTAGGTTCTAGAATGTAGTTGAATCTTTTCTTATGTTGCAAAATACAATGTGCCCTCCCACCCGACAACCTTATTCTAGCTTATGTCCATGGACTTTTCACCCCTTCTTGCATTATTACATTGTGCAAGTTGTGTTCTTGCCTTCAAACTTCACATGACTTATCTAGTGGACTTGTCTAGCTCCTTGTAGTGTGTATATCACATCCTTTCCTCCATGCTCCATAACTCTATGCAACTCATTTGGCAAGCTATAGTTCTCATTTGTAAGTTAATGTCCCTTGCAAAGTGTGCAAACTACTAGGTCACTTCCCATCCTTGTGCCCCAAAAAGTTCATGTTGGTGGACTTACCCAAACCCTTTACATGTTGTAAGATGCTCTACTACTTGTAGACCCTGTGTTCCTACTTAAACATTGAGACAAACCCCCATCAACCATTTTCATATTTTTTTCACACTTGCATCTCCATCTCACAACTTTGATGCACTCCTATTTGGTGAGTGATAGACTTTATTAACATCTTTGCACATCTTTTGCAAAGTTCATCCTCGCTTTCAATTTCTATAGGTCTAAATCCCACAAACTTGATATCCATCCTTGTAAAATATGAACTTGCATCCCAAGCGTATGACCCACCACTCTTATATTCATCAGATTTATAGACCTCCCTTGAAACTTGCAAAATATAAACTTGCCTTCCATCCTTGCAACTCCAAAATACACTTGTTTCAAAGTGGACTTAAACCCCAGCTTTACAAGTTGCAAACTAACAACCTAGTCCCACAACCTAAAAGTTTTTTGTTTAAAAAAAGTTAATCTCCCAATCTAATGCATCAATAGGCACACATAAATGCTCTTATAAGGATGTAACTAGGCCTGAGTGGTATTGGTGAAATATAAAAATGTACTTATTTTCATTTTGAATAACTATTTATGATCCTAAGGGTGTCCTTAATTGCCTCTATGTGGGGATTTGTTATAAATAAAGCCCTATAGGCCAAGATCTTCATATTTTGAACTTTTAGTCTAATTTGATGCTTGGAGATGATCTAATCTATGTACAAGTACAAGAGGACTTCAAGGGTAACATGGTTTCATGTGTATGTCTTGTAGTTGATGATGTAATGTGGCATGGTGATTTGAAACATGTATGCCTATGGTTTAGTCCCTTTCCATTCCTACAACCAAATTGATCTTGCATCATTAGAGAAGTTTCTATCCTCCACTTACAAGTACTCTTCCCTACCAATAAGTGTGTACTTATGATGACAAAACATGGGTTGACCCCAAACCTTAAACTAATTGGTTTAGTCATGTTATTATGTTTCCCTTTAGTTGTCTTGTTTAAGAATCCTCTAGGATCACCCTCTTGCATTTTCCTAAGCCTAAAGTGAAGGAGAAATCACACAGTCTCAAGAATTGGACCCTAGTTATCCATATCTTGTTGATGATTTCTAGCCCTATCTTCTTGATGACATGTCACCCTAGCCTTGAGGATTCATCTTGCCTCTAGGAATGTGGAGCTACATATTTTAGATTCAACAAATGGTGACTTTGTTGGGATGAAGTGCCAATTTCCTCCTTCTACCAGATAATAGAGATTTAAGACTTTGTTAAACTAGAGAAGGCCTAAATGATTTTTTTTCCTTTGAGATATCTTATGCTTCAAGGTTTTCCGCACTAAGAGAGGTCATAAATCTAGGTCCATTAGAATAAAGTTTTATCTTACTACATTTTCATATTTGTAATGATTAAATAGATTCTTGATGGGAATTTGTTCTTGATGCTAGTGATGCTAAGGGCCATGCTATTGAATATAATGGTCTATCCTTGTGGTTTAAGGCTTGCTAGTTACCTTTGTTGAACATAATGAGGTGCTGAGAGGGGGGTGAATCAGCATACACTTAAAATTTAACTAGATATTTACCCATAAAACTGAATAACTTAAAGAACAGAAAGGAAATCATACAACACACATAACACTAGTATTTTTATGTGGAAAACCCTAAAATAGGAAAAAACCACGTTGAGGATTAGCTCACAATATATTATTCTCACTACAAAAGTATTACAGCTTTGTTTTAGGGCTACAACCCAAGCAAGCTACTACTCCCTAAGTACTTTGCTCACTGCAATAGGATTTACAAAGATAGTAAATACAAGGACTATTGTGGAGTAAACATCTATGTCATACTGGCAATGCAATCTTCCTTTTCTGCTCAAGACATGCCTTCATACTACTTTTGTACACTTCATATCTTGCATTCTTCTTTTCATATATTCACACACACTTCTACATTTCACAAATGAACCTGATCTTCTATAAATATGCTCCTCAACACTTCAAAACACTGATTAGCTCGGCATCATAATCAACATTTGATGAAACATGTAACTCTTCACAAGTCAGCATCAATACATACAATATGATAGGAAAAACTTGTTGTGAAGCTCAGAACATCATGAAGGGAATCAAGACACATCTTTCCATACCATCCAAAGTTAAGGAAACTAATCAGTATCCTCATATATTAGGTACTTAACCAATCAGCTCAAATTGCTCAGGACTGATAACTGTCTATCTTCATACTATCAGGGAGAAGCCAAAAACTCTATGCAGACAAAGAATTCAACCATGCTTGATCTCAACATCATTCATACATCTCATAGAAGAAGTATCATATCAATCTATACATCCACAAAATAGGAAACTTGACTAACTATAGGAAACAAAGCATTCCAGACCATATGTAATGCATCATAACTCAAGATATGACATTGTGGTGTAGTACAAGTTTTGAAACCTTTTAAGAATGATCTTAAACACCATTATGTGTTCTTTATTACATCCACACATCTTTACCTAATTATTCTAAAGAAATACAAAGATTTGACAAAGGTAACCAGGAGTTTGGAGAATTTAGTTATACTCAAACCTTCACTTACATACTTAACTACTTGATGCTATACCAAAAAAAAGGAATTTATCTACATGCAGATCATCCCAAAGATACCTTGGAGCATATAAGACCTCAATAAAAGATTGTATGGTTGAGCTGTATATATGTTATCCTCCACAAAACACAAATTGTGTATTCATGCTCTAGAACAGACTGTAGGGTGATCCCACAATACTGGGTTACACTTTTTGGCCAAACTTGACATTGAAATGAACATTTTGAACTAAATCTTCACTTTTAGACACCTATAGTTTCTAAACCGTGAGAAATTTGAAGATGATACAAACTAGTGATTTGTGACATTTTGTCTGTAGATTCTAAATATATTTAAAAAAAAAAATTAGAATCAAATTGCATTTCTTTTTCCATCTCCTTCAATAACCAGCTTTTAAAAGTAAACATCATTTTTATAGAGTGGTGTGTACTATGTAAAACATAACTTTTTTCTATGAAGGATAAACTTCTATTTTTTTCGAATTTAGATTTGTAGCTACAATATCTAGAGGATACATTTGGTTTCATAATTTTTTTTTTAATTTTTTTTTAGGAAAAAGTGGCATAGCCATTAAAATTTATTAATAAAAAAAGGAAATTTACAAGGTTTCATAATTTTTTATTGAATATATTTTTTTAATTAATTTTTGAAGTCAAACCAATTACAATTTAGACATAGGTGTACTATAAATAGCATAAATTGCTTTTGTATATTGGAATTTATTTTTTTCTTTTTTGTCAGAATTAGGACATCAATACCTAGAGGACATGTATTTTTTAGAATTTTTTTCCTATATTTTCCCATTTTCCCATATGTATGAAACAAAGACCTTGCTGCTCATTGAAAAACCTACATTCACAAGAATTAGAAAATGAATGTAATAATCAAATTAATTATATTTAAAATTATACCTTTTGGGAAGCTTATAATAAGAAAGTACATACTTACAAAACATAAATATTAAATGAATTCATTTGATCCCCCAAAAGGTAGATCAAAAGTGGCTTTTTCTCAGCATTTTGATAGGTGTAGAGGAGACTCCATTATAGGTATGATTTAAAACTAGTGGAGATCTATCCAAGGGGGTTTGATCAAACCCTCTTCAATTAAAATCCTTTAAATGGAACCTTTCAAGGCTTAAATCATTATATTTTCTAAAAATATGTGATTTCAGCAAAAACCAGGATGTCCTAGAAAGTGTAACCCATTATTGTGGCAGTACCCTGTATTGCTTTCATCACTTGAGTGTTGTCTTTCCAGACTAGTAGGCCATTGGACAATTCATCATATCATGCCTTATACCTCTATCATTCTTTTCTCAAAACCTCATGATCAGATCTTTCTCTGCAAAGAAGTGCAAACCAAAACGAGGTGACTCTACCTTAGGATATGTACTATGAATGACTTAGTCAGATTTTTGCTTCTTGTCATTAAGTACAGTATTCCCAAAAGATAAGGTATACATGTGGGGATACAAAATATATGCAAAGATATGAGTGTTTACCTCTGCATCATACTCAAATAGCAAACTAATCACCTTACCATACTTAGACTATTTTCTCTTCTCCCTAAGTGGTTTGCCTTGACCATGCTGACTCTTTGTACAATTCTTTTTATACATTTCTATATACTATGTTGACATCATGACAATAAACATTCACAAAAATTTCCCCCTTTGTCATTGATGGCAACATATACTCCCCCTTAGACATATATTTGTCTCTCCCCCTTTGACATCAAGGACAAAGGGTTTGATATCCGTTGCTTGCATAAATCCAAAAATTGTATAGACTTCCCATTACAAAATGATTTCTACATTGTACTCCCTTGAAGATGAAGATTCCCCAAAAATGGATGATATGTACATGATGTGACACTATTGTCTTCTGCAATACTATGTATACCAAAAATATTCTTAATTACATTACTCTTAAAACTCACTTGGATGGTATAATATCCTTGTAAATTACCTTGATTTGTTGAAGCATTGTAGTCTAGTTGACACATTTTGAGGCTAGCATATATGGTTCTAACATTCACACTCCATGCATATCTCCTCAGCTTCTTTTATGCTACTTAGGGTCTTCATATTTTGATCTACCTTTTCTTCTTCCCCTAGCAGACCAGACAGTGACAAAAGTCTCAGATTGACTGCCTCTCTCAACTAACCGAATTGTTTCTTTAGGTTTTCTCTTTGGTCCTGTAGTTGAGATAATTATGCATGAAGCTTCTCAAATTGTGCCCTAGTTGCACCAATCTTATCCTTTCACAAATTATAAATTTCTGCCAACTTTGATATTTGAGACTCAATGGAGTCCATCTGAGCTTTGATGTTCTTTGTGGAACTTGGCCATTTCAGACAAAACAAATATCATTTTTAGGCCTCATCAATGTAAACTTTAAATTTATTCAAATTTTCTTGAAGCTTGTTATTGCCTTGGCACATTTATCAATCATCTCAACCATTCTCTTGTCATTTATTCTTCTTGCTGCCTCTTTTTCTACATTTTGGTCTATGTGGGAGGAGTGATCCTTAAAGGAGTCCATTAGCAACTTGATCTCTTGCTTCAAAGACAGTGAGGGGTCAATAGTTACCTCTAGTAACCCTTCTTGCACCAAATTTACAACATCCTCTATGGCAATGGATTTCTTTAATTTTTCTTGTATGAACTCTTTTCTTGCGTAGGCATGTAGTATATCACTGATTTGAAGCTTATGAAGAGGTGAAATGCTTGACAAGTCTATTTTCCCCTCATGGGTAGGAATTTGCAAAAGTTGAGGTGTTACCACTGGTTGAAACTGTAGTTGCATATCTAATAGGTCTTTGAGTGGTTCTCTCTTTGATGCACCTTGACCTATGTCATACATTTAGGTTCTGATTTCTCTCCCTCTTCAGTTTCTCCCTTACCCTTTTCATCCTTCTGTTCCTCATCATTCTTCTTCTTTTCTTCCTGATCCTTCTTGGATTTATCTTCTTGCCTCTCTTATACATTTTTGGTATTCTCCAGAAGGGGAGAATCATGTCTTGTATCACAATTATCTGTAGGAGGCACACTTTGTCCTCCAAAGGTATCCAGAGTAGGTAGATTTGTTTTGTCTTGTCCCTCTATGACTGGTGCTCTAGTAATCTTAGGAGGAGAAATCTCCTCATTCTTTTCAGGCTTATCACTACCTTATTCATTGCCTTAAGAGGCAAACTGATCAAAATACATCTTCAATAATTGCCGCATCAATTTTCATCTACTTGAGAACTTCAGTAGTTTTCTTCAGTGTCTCCCTTTTCAATCTCTTTATTATTAGGAAAGGTGTCTAAACCTTGCAACTTCAAAATCTTACTATTCTTCCTAGTTTTGGTTTTTTTGAATACCCTTTATCGTAGATATTGGTTAAGAACTTTCAAAGTTTCCAAAAGTTTCCAAACGAGCTTAAAATAGCGAGACTTACTATTTTTAGTAAGTTCTTCGTTTGAGCTTGGATTGACCTCAATTTTTTTCTAGAAGGTGTGGAATAGCTAAATGAACATCTCAGGTGAGTTTCGACTCAAGATCATAGCTGGATTGTGAGATATTAAAGTTTCTATTTTTTTTGAAACTGCCAGAAAAGTTTTGAACTCAATTTTTAGGTATCAAACCTTCTCTAAACATCTCAAAAATTGTCATAACTAGCAAAGCTAGTTACAGAATGATGGAACACTTCATGAACTTTTCAACGCATAAAGTGGTTCATCAATCAGACACCTGTATCAAAAGTTATGGCCTCTGAAAGTTGGACCTTCAATTTTGGGAAATATAGAAACGTGTTGGACACATAAAAGAGTTGTAAAGGGGAGAGTTACACATGGTGGTGTGTGGTTTGGCAGATCACGAGGCATCTTTGATTGGGAGATAATTTGGGTGCCACTTTTGTGTGGTTTTAGCTCATGGTTTTGTAATTACCATTGGCAGTGTGCTGTATTGTATCTCCTATATATTAGGAACTTGAGATGGAGGTTATATGTAGAATCTTTTAGATATTGAATTACCTCTTGGATCTCTAGTTGGGTATACTCCTGTAAAAGCTTGCTCCACAATTATATTGTAATCTTCGTGATTTCTGAATAATATATTGGGTAGCTTTGGAGTGTGGGGTTTTTTACCTGTAAGGGTTTTCCCCACGTATATCTTATGTTGTGAATTTTTTGTTTGCATTTGGAAATTGTTATCATTTTTTGTTAATGTGCATCTTAATCTGTAACTATGAAAGAAATTTTTATAATCTCTCCTCATTAGATTAGTGTAGGAAGTGTTTTCTACATACCTTGCTTCCTTTCATTTATCTCTTCCTCATTCCTTCACATCAGAGTATTTAATTTTCTTTTAGTTCTAAATTCCTTTGTTAGACTTTTATAAACTTTGACTCTATCTTCCTTGGAGATGGAGGGACAAATCTTTTCAATTACACTTTTCTTTATCTCATCTGCTTCACTTAAGGCATCATTTCTTCTTTTAGTAAGGATATCACCAAGGATTTTAGGTAGTTGGTCTATAATTTTAATTAAAGCCAAATTGTTGGCTGCCATTTATCTAAATATTGCTTCTTCAAGGGTAGATTTGTCATTGGAGGGTCTTTCACCATAAATTATTGCAACTTTCTTTAGACCCCTATACTCTGTAAATGCATTCATTATTGCCTCAAGTTGTAAGGGAACATATCTAGTTTCTTACCCCTTTTATCTTTTCCTTTTCCTTTCTCCTTAGAAGTTTCTTCTTCTTTAGTTTCTACTCTAGTTCTTTTCTTCCTTGTTAGAGTCTCAACCTCTTCTTCATTTTCTTCTTCTTCTTCAATGTCTGCAATATTCACTGGATTTATCTTGCAACTTTTGGCCTGATTCTTATGTCTAGGCTTTTTCTTCTTAGTGACGTGGATTTATTCAAGGATCTCTGCATGGTATCTCTTTTGGTAGGTAATGAAGATCCAGAGGGGACAGAGGTAGAGGTGGTGGCTGATGTTGATCTTCTTATTCTCCTTAGTAGTTGTGCAGAGGAAATGACTTGTGTTTCTCTTGTAGAGCCTTCAGGAGGATTGAGCATCTTTCCAAGTCATTTTTCATTTCACTATTTTGGATTTTATCATTTCTACTTTCTCTTCTACAACCTTCTTCACTGATTTGTTGATAATCTCATCATATGTCCCAAGTCTTTTAGTGGAGGGATCATTAGTTTTGTTGAGCAGCATATCAGCATATCATACCAAATCAAACTCTGAAACCTCATAGGGTAGAGTAGTAATCCATAATGTCCTAGGCTCAACAACCTCCATGTAATAGTTGTCTTTGTCAACCATGAATGTTATGTCATTTTTATATTTTTTAACTACCTTAGTAGGTATCCTTTCTCTAGATTGCATTTCATTCTAGAATCTCTTGAAGAACCCCTAGAATAGAGTATTGGAGTGTTTATGATAAGGGAAACTTCTCATGTAGTCTTTGATTTGGTAGGCAATAGGGGTATTTGGATTCCACACCATTCCTTTCATTTAAGGCAATCCATTCAAAAAGTAGAACATAAGACATATAATTAGAGAGCCATATCAGAATTTGTATTCTAACTCCTTTGTCCTCCTCAGATTGTCTAATAGTTATTGTTGTAGGAGTTCACATAGATCAAAATATTTTCCCTCTTTGACCATTTGATAGGCAGTGTATATCATTGTTGTAGAGGTAGAGTTATCCTTGTTACTATAGTAGATTTTGTATGCAATGTTCATAGTTGCATATCAGACCCCCAAATCTTCAATATCATCTACAATTAATGTTCTCTTGTCAAATTTTTATCTGGTGAGCTTCACCATTTCTTCATTCTTGATTAGGGACTGGTCTAGAGGAACATAAACTAGTTACAACTTTTATAGCATCCTTTGTGATTAGATGGGGCTGATCTAAATAGAAGAAATCTCCATGAATTCAGCTTAGGGAAATTCTCACCCAAGCATCTTCATATCAAAAATTTGGAAAACCCTTCCAAATATCCTAGTGCTTAGCAATAATGCTAGAAAATTTAGGTTTCAACTAGAAATCATCTCCCAACATATTTTCATTCCTGAACTGTTCAAGCTTTAAGTGATCATATTGATCTATCTGTGAGTGAATGAATATTTGGACGTCTTTAGTATGTAATACATTTGGAGGAACATGTGAGAAGGTGCCAACTTCATCCATCACAGTGGATTTGAAGAGATGTTTCTTAAAATTTGGCCTTGGTCTCTCAACCACATCAATCACAACCGGTGTCGCCATCATACTAGCTTCAGGAATTAGGGTTTTAACCAATGAAATTAAAAAATACATGTGGATGTGGAGAGTAGGGTTTGCTCCAACACTTCGTTGTGAATCTTTTGCTCCTATCACTAGTACAAAAAGAGAAATATATCACTAAAAAAACTACTAAAAAATGCTTATAAATGACCAAACATGGTCACGTGACCATTAGTAGTTTATTGCCAGTCATTTATAACACGACCAAATTGATGAGTCAACCTTTTTTAGTCATTTATTGGTTGTTTTGATTGATCAATTTGGTACTATATTTAGTCATTGATTATTGTAATCTGGTCACTTATTTAGTCATTTATTTTTCACTGATATATTTAGTCATTAATTTAGTCATTGATTGTTGTTAACTGTTCACTTATTTAGTCATTTTTATTCACTAATTTATGTCCATTGGTCATTAATTTAGTCATTGGTTGTTGGTAACTAGTCACTTATTTAGTCATTTTTATTCACTGATTTATGTCCATTGCTAGTGTATTTAGTCATTACTTTTAATCATCATTTTGATCAATTTGGTAGTATATTTAGTCATTCTTATTCACTGATTTAACACTGGTCATATATTTAGTCATATTTATTCACTGTTCACTGATTTCTATCAATTGGTAGTATATTTAGTCATATTTATTCACTGTTAATGAGTTTTGTCAATTGGTACATTATTTAGTCAATTTAATTATTAATTGACATCAATTAGTAGTATAATTAGTCATTTTAATTGACTGATATTTGAGGATTTAAACATAAAACACAAAAATACACATCATAGTAATCAATTAATTGCATACAATATAAAGACAACCATTCAAAAGGCAAAATTGTTGAACTTTATTAAAAGAAAGGTGTTCTTACAACTTGCACAAGTCTAAAATATCTATCTTGCTTGAAAAATGCTTAGAAACAGAGTATTACAATGTTTATTTTCAGTCACAAGATTGAAAATTTGAGTTACAGTGCACAAAAATGACAAGAAAGAATTAACTGCTCCAAGTTTACAATGTTTTGCCAAAAAGTGAACTGTTAGTAACTAATTCTCAACCAGCGTAACTACTACCATAGGTCATCTAATCTGCCCCATCAGTCTAGCACTTGTCCTTCTTGAAGTTGCAACCAAAGGAAATACACTATCATATGTAGTTAGGTCTATGATAGGATATTCATAATGTGAAACATGGATTAGATTAGGCTTCTTTAATGAAAGATCACTATATTCTTGTGTCTTGTACTATCATTAGCATTGCTTATGGGACATGTTTTTATTGAGTTTAAAGATATCAAGTCCTCTTAGGGCATGGAATCAAATTCTTCCTTCAGTAATGCATCTTCAAAAGCCTCTTTCTGAGTCTGTATCGTTCACTTACCCTGCCTCTATTACATTAGACACTTGGTAGGAAGTCATATATATTTAGTGTCCTTGGTCTTCACTACTCATTGTGGTGACTAAATTGTGCATACTTGCTTCTAGATGATTGCCCTACAACTTTCATATACTTGCCTTTTAATTAATGTTAACATTGCACTCCTTTGTTCCTTTGCTCATGCCACTAAAACCATGTTTATTGTGCATGTATCCATGGGAACCATTGACCATTTCCACTCACCATGAACATCTTACCTCTATGCACTCATTATCTCTCTATTATAGAATAGTCACCCATAAGTATACAGAATTTAGACTTTCATTTGTAGACTGTCGTAGGTTTATGAAACTATCATATTCCTACAACTATACTGCCATGTAGAATATATGCCTTGTAATAATAGCATTATTAGTGGATATCCATTTTTCTATTTAAGACTTCTATAAATTTGTCTACTAGTTGCTTCCAAAGTCTTCATGAAATGCTAACATTATTAGCTTATGACTGTAATTTTCCTCATTGATCTTTGTGCATTGCCAACTACCCTTCCTTTCTCAAAAACTAACACACCACGCTTGATCACAGTGGCTTAAGACTCATCTCACTTTGTCTATGGCATGAACTGTGTACTTTATCTCTTGCTCACTGTCATTTATGCTCCTTGAGTCTTCATGACTATCTTCGTGATGACATCTCATATATGAAGCTCTCTCCTTTATGAAGCTCTCTCATTTATGCTCCTTGAGTCTTCATGACCATCTTCATGAGTGAGTGTTGATTGTGTCCCATATATGAATCTCCTTCAATGCAACGAACAATAACCCTAGAATCTTTTCATAAAGGCATATAAGGCAGTGATGTTGAATGTTTAGAGAGGAAAAACAACATAAAATCAAGTCCAAAAAACTTGTAAACATAAATATGTGTCTTTGCTTTGAAAAATGTGTTACAAAGTGTGTTTCTCAGTGTTGTGACTGAGAAAACTAAGTTACAATGGCTTTTTTTGCTTATACAGCTCTAAAACAGACAAAAAACACTAAGATCCCTAAACAACACATTTAAACTATTGCATGAAGTAGTGGGTCAAGCTTTCTAATAGCTAGTACATGATAAACATCAACTATGTCATTTTTTTCAAATATTTTAGTGGCCACCGTGTGAAGGTCCCTTCTTTCTCTTTCAGACAGACAACTCCATCTATTTTGTCTTCATAAGCAAGGAGTATGTTACTTGTGACCTTTAAAATTTACATTTGCATCTCCTTTTCCTTTCAATTTGACTTCATGTACAATAGATAGTGAGTGAATCCACCTAATGCCCATAGACGTAGCACCATCACTAGGATCCAACACCTGAACTTTATCCCCTTCTTTGAGTTTATCAATATTAAATGTCTGCAAAAACCAAAAAAATACACATTATATTATTTTTGACAACTGTATGTAATGTCTTATGTCTTGGAACAAATCAATTTTTGTATGTGTTTTTTTTTATTCTGTTGAATATAACAAAGAAGCAACTTTTTATTCTGAAAAAAAAAAAACTAACCCATTGCGAGGTACAAATAAATGGAGGGCAAGACTACAATAGTGCTACACTATACGAGTACTCTAGAAAGAGACATGGATTGGCAATGAAGTCCCCCCAACTGAGGACCATACATCCCCGAACACAATGCACTAATGCATAGTCAAAATCTATGTATGAACTCTTTTACAACTAAGCTCTAAGCTTCCATATGTAAGTTATATGTTCTCCCTTATTTCCATAATCTATGTATAGTGGCTAATTACACTTCACTACTATTATAACCATCTTCTATCAAATAGGTAATGATTACCCATATTTAAAAAATAAAACAACCATTACTTACTTGAATAGTACTTACTTGCATGTGGTTTCATAGCACTCACCTCGAGTCCAGCACAACTACTACTATGAATATCATGTGCATGCTTGTCGAGTTCATCACCATAATTATCACTATCAACATTGACATGAAGTTGTACAATTTTGTAGAGAACTCTATTAATAGGGCCTTTTTCTTTTCATTCTTATTTCATATAATTTCTCTACATGTAGTTTAATCATCGTGCAAAAATTAATATAAGTCAAGTAAAGAATGCAAAAACTATAATTTTTTGTCCAAAAGAACATTCTAAGCATGGAGAATTAATGACAAAACATTGGGTCAGATTAACTTACAACTTAAAGAATGCAAAAGCTATAATTTTTTGTCAAAAAGAATAGTTTAAGCATGAAGAATGATAAACCATTGGGATAGATAACTGACAACTATTATATTACCTCAACTTCAGCATAACTATGATGATTGTGCTGCACATTCTTGTCCAGTTCATCATAATCATCATTAGCAATATCAGTAGCTTTGTTGACATCATGAAGGAATTTTTTATTTCCTGCTACTTTGAAAAAATTACTCTGCATGTGGTTTAACCATCATGCAAAAAAATATATACAAAGCATTCAATAGTCAAGTAAAGAATACAAGCTATAAATTTCTCCAAAAGAACATTTTTTGGATCACTCCAACAATAAAGAAACTAGGTAGGATTCTCCTATGCACATATTTCAATAATCTACATATTAAGAGACATTTGTATACATAATTGCCAAACAAGAAGAAATGAGATCAATAGAGCCTCTTACCTCATCTGAATATGTGGATTTACGCTCATTCCATGTAGAAACTATAGGGTTAACAGAGACAAGCAACTGTGAAACTTGCTGACTGAGACCATATATGCAATTCAATACATGTTGGTACCCTTCATTTGAGTTGACATGATCTAGCAAGGCTGATCCTACTAGGCATGTAATAGATGGCTGTGAAATCTCTGTTGATGAACTAGATTTCCACTTCATCCTACTCTTAGATTTACTAGGATCTAGTGCTACCATATAATTGACAATATCTTCTACACCTGCTTCTCTATTACTATTTTCCACCTAAAATACAATGTCAATTTCAACATATAGTCAGTTCAATAAAAAATTGAAATAAATAACACAATGTAAATTGAACCAGAAAGCCATACACTTACTCCAAATTTGTCCATTTTGGTCTACAACCCGCTTTGGCCAAATGTATATCTATCCCTCACATTATCTCTTACTCTCTTGCCTTTGTTACTCTTTGCCAAATATTCTTCAGAATGCATAGTTTCTTTCAATGCCTCCCACAGTTTAGGACATAGAGTGGAGTCTAACCTCTCTTTTCCCTCCATGATTGTTTTTCTGCAATTGTATCTAAAATTGTTCATCAAAATTCTCATCTTTTGCTTATAATATTTTCTAGAGATTTGTCCACTAGTAGTCTCAAAAGCATTTTCCATTTTTTGTAAAACATTTTCCATAGATCATGGATCTTGCTCTACAAAACTTGATTTGCAAATATCCAAATGGGTACTACATCTTATAGCTAACTCAGATGCCCACTTTGCAAAATTTGGCCGAATGGGTTCTATTGGATTAGGTCCAGACAACTGAGAGGGGGGGGGTGAATTAGTTGTCACACATACTGCACTTTTTCACTTTTAGTCTTCCTTTCAAACTTATAATCAGATTAATGAAATAAACATCACTTAAGTAGAAATAAAATAACACACTTGACACCAAGATTTTTGACGTGGAAACCCAGTTAAGGGAAAAACCATGGTAGGGGTTAACCCACAAAAGTTAATACTTTGTTAAAAGTATTTTTACAAATGGGAATGCACATGCATTCAGGCTCACTGCCCAGATTTGAACTAATTAATAGCATCTGCCCATGCTTGAATTTTAGTTCCGATTAAGAACATAAACTAATTTAACGCATTTCATCTTCACTCTGCTCTTCTTATTCATCTACCTTCATTCGTTCTTTGGATTTCTGCTCCTTTCACTAATACACCTTAATTGCACATACCACATACATTGAATCATCTAATTTCATTGGCTATATATATCTGCAACATGATCTATAATCATTTTGTCAGTCAGCTTCAACAATACTTAGAACATTTAAGAATACTCTGCTCTATTGGCTAGATCTATGCATAACTTTAAGTGCATACCAAAACTTGCTCTTGTAAATCATCACTCATGTTGGCCATAATCACTAAATGCCACCATTTGTCATATAAGTAACTTCCATGTATCCAGAATCAAGATCTTCTGCAAGGTCTGCCTGTTCTTCTACTATCTGCTCTGTCAGACTAGAACTCGATACACAGGTGCTAATATCATTTGATTCCTTCATCACCGGATAACAAAATTCTAGATTTAGAGTGTATTTGTAATATTGTCAACTACCTTAGATCTGTAGCATATCATGCCTTTCCACCAAAGATATTCGGACCAAAATACTAGACACTGTTACTGCTCTGTTCTTAACTACCTGGACTTAGACAAATTGTGTTTATGACTTCTAGTTTGAACAACTTGTGTTATGCGGATGTCTAGGATGATCTTAGTTGCCATCAATGACAACACCTTTCAACTTGAAGCAGTGTCTTTTGCCAACAATCTCCCCCTTTGGCATTGACAACAACATTTTAGTGAAAAATGACTAAGTGTGTTAGAGTGACTCCCCATTTGTCTATACACTTATGTCCTTCACTTATTCCGGTTCTCCCCCTTTGTTGCGCACTTCATTTTTCACTATTCTTCACTCCCCCTTTGACATCAATGGCAAAGGGTGGGGTCCGCAAGTTAAAATTCTTCAAAAATTCTATATATAATACTGCGTATGTACAACAAATCATGAAATATTATCTAAATGAACTTGAGGATGTCTGCAGAACTGGTTTTTAATTGTACAAGTATAGAGGCCCAACTGCTCTTCATTCCATCCAAGAGTGGCATGTGCCCACTCAACAAAAATGCATATGCTTCTATCTTTGCTAGATCTGGAGGATCACTTGTCTGAAGTGCATTTAGGGCTTCAAATAAGGCATTATGCATGGATTCCAACTTGGGGGCAATCAATCCCTGGAGTTCACACATCCTCTTCATTGTATTTATTTTCTCTTTCTCAAGTCCCTTTATTTCATCTATCAAGCTAATGACCTGACATTCCTGGCTTATAGGAGAGGTAGTTAGAGGATCAAAATTTTGAGATAGAACTGATATTTTATGTTCTTGTTCCTTTATCTTCTTCTCAATATCCATATTGACTTTAGTCCATGATAGGCAAAACTTATATATATCTCCTCCATCACTTAGAGAATTCTGAATGCTCTTTATGCTAATGCCTAATATCAATCTATCACTCCTTATCAGATTCATAACTTGACTAAATTTCTTATTAAAAAATTCTTTCTGAACCTTTGCCTCCGCAGACTTTTTAAAAGACTCAAAATGAGAATTTACTAAACTTACAAGATTTTTCAAATGGCCGGAGGGGAAATCATTTTGATTCTTTTGATAGGTTGGCATTAGTTTCTCTAGAATTCAAGTTGCAAGCCCCAGTAGCTCATTGTCCTCCATGTGGGACTTTAACATCTTTTCTCTGGCCTTTACTTGCATGAATGATGCTATTTTCATTAGTTGTATTAGAAAGAGGGCATCCGGATTGGCCAAACCTCGAAGTAGTTCAGGTTCATCAAGCCCAATCACTTCTTTTTCTAGAAGACCTTACACTGCATCTGTAGTGTCTCTTGCAGCCATTACTGAACCATCCTTTTGCTCATCTAATTTCTCAATATTTTCTTTAGGTGCTTCAACATTTGCACCATCTTCTTCTACTTTATCGTTCTTTCCTTTTTCTTCCTCTTTTTCTATTTTCTTCTTTTCTGTGTTTTTACCAAAGGAACTCTTTCCTGTTGGTTCACCACTGGCTAATTGATCTAGAGGGCTCTGTGTGGTAGTTATATCCTTTTCTTTTCTGGAGTGATTAGGTGGTGGAGTAACTCCTACATCAGCCATTTTGTCTACCATACCTATATCCTCCTGATTGACTTGTTCCTCTTCCTGACCTTCTCCAATATTTGGATTTGATGAATCAAGTCCATCATTGGTCTCCTCATGGATTGGTTCCAGAGGATCTAGAATAGTACTTTGGTCATCAATTCTCACGTTAGATTCTTCTTCAGGAGCTTCTTGTTCTGGAGCAGGAGGATTGTCTTCTTCCACTTATTTTTCTAAAAGAATATAGTATTTGTTTTTGTCCAAAGCTTTTCTCAGAATTTCCTCTATTTCCCTTGCAATTTCCTCAGTCTCACCAAGCATTAGCTTGTTCATCTGGACCTTCCTTCTCAATTTATCCTTGACCTCTCTGAGGATTTCATCTGCTTCTTTTCTGGTCATTACAGGGCATAAGGAAGAGAGACCATACTCTTTGAGTTCCATGTCTTTTTCCTTGGCTGCTTCTTTCCTCATTTCCATTACCTTCCTCAAACTTTTAGGGAGTTCTTTGAAGAATTCCAATAGGGCTCTATTGAATTTATTTAGATATATGATAACAACATCTTCTAACATTTTCTTATTTTCTTGATCAAGATTATCATAGTAGACTCTGATACGTTTTAAATTTCCATGAATAATGAATAGTCATGGCAAGCTTACCAGTTACTTGCTTTCTACTAGCCTTCATCCTTTCAGAGGGTTAATCTTTAGAAGTCTTTGAAGTTTTGACCTTCTTGGATCTTATTTCTTTCACTTCTTCATCTGTTTCTTCTCTTCATCATCTTGTGTGCTCTTGTGGGTTCTTGTTGCCTTGGTTTTCTTCCTTTTCCCTCCTTCACCGGATGGAGTGGCTTCTGGCTTCTGAGTTGAAGTGCACTTGAGTGGCTCAGCAGGAGTTACAGAACTCCTTGTCTTCCTTGGGGCTTCCAGGGGGACTACAGACTATTGGTTAAGGTCCGGACAACTAAGAGGTGGGAGGGTGAATTAGTTGTCACACATACTTTACTTTTTCTACTTTTAATCATCCTTTCAAACTTAGAATGAGATTAATGAAATAAATATTACACAAGGAGAAATGAAATAACACATTTGACACAAAGATTTTTGACGTGGAAACCCAGTTAAGGGAAAAACCATGTTGGGGGTTAACCCACAAAAATTAATACCCTGTTAAAAGTATTTTTACAAATGGGAATGCACATGCATTCAGGCTCACTACCTAGAGCTCACTACTCAAAAGAAGGATCACTGCCTTTGGAAAATATTACAAGAGATTTGTGGAGATTTTTTACTGGTAAGATGCATCTGCCAATGCTATAGACCAGTTCTGATTAAATGCAAATAATGACTTTGAACACTTCATCTTTATTCTACTCTTTCTCTCTATTTTGCCTTCATTCAGATATCAGATTTATGCTCCTTTTCACATACACCCTTTTCCACACACACAAAATATCCACAATCATCGACTATATATATCCTTATCTTGAATTGCAATCACTTGTTAGTGGGCAACAACAACACTTTGAACTTTTTAAGAAAGGTCTGTTCTGTTGGCTAGATCCATACACCAATATTGATGCGTACCAAAAATGGCACATGTAGATCATCATACATGTCAGCCACTAACATTCTATCTCATACATAGTTCATCAAAACACTTCTATTGGGTCCACACAAGGATTGACATAAGTCTGCCTATTCTTCACTGAATTATTCTATCATAATAGGATCCGGTATTCTGATGCTCATAACTTTTGATCCCTTTATCACCGGAGGCTAAAATCTTGGATTTAGATTTTCTTGGTGTCCCTTTACACTTCTTCAGATGTGCAACACATAAAGATTAACTGGAGAGATCCGCTGACCAAAATTCTGGACTTTTCTATATACTCTGTTTCAGGCTCCCAGACTTAGATAGATTATCATTCAGACTTCTAGTATGATCAGATACTGTACTGCAGATGTGTAGAACAATATTAGTTGCCATCAATGACAATACCTATCAATGCTATGTAGTGTCTCTTGCCAACAATCTCCCCCTTTGGTATTGATGGCAACACTTAGTGAAAAATGACTAAGTGTCTTAGAGCAACTCCCCCATTGTGTGTACATTTGTGCTCTTCGCTTATTCCGGTTCTCCCCCTTTGCTGAACTCCTCATTTTTCACTGCCATTTGCTCCCCCTTTGACAGCAATGGAAAAGGGTGGGGTCCACAAGTCAAAATTCTCAAAAAAGTTCTATTTATACTGATGCATATGTACAACAAATCAAATTCTACTTACATGAACTTGAGAATGTTTGCAAAACTAATTTTTAATTGGACAAGTTCAAAGGCCCAAGTATTCTTCATTCCATCCAAGAGTGAGATGCACCCACTCAGTAGAAATGCATATGCTTCTACCTTTGCCAGATCTGGAGGATCACTTGTCTGAAGTGCATTCTGGGCTTTGGATAAGGCATTATGCATGGCTTCCAACTTGGGGGCAGACAATCCCCGAAGTTCACACATCCTTTTCATAGTAATGATTTTCTCTTTTTCAAGTCCCTTTATTTCATCTATCAAGCTAATGACCTGACATTCTTGGCTTATAGGAGAGGCATTTAGAGGATCAAAATTTTGAGATAGAATTGATATTTTTTGTTCTTGTTCCTTTATCTTCTTCTCAATAGCCTCATTGACTTTAGTCCGTGATAGGAAAAACTTATATATATCTCCTCCATCACTTAGAGCATTCTGAATGCTCTTTATGCTAATGCCTAGTACCACTCTATCACTCCTTATTAGATTCATAACTTGACTGAATTTCTTATTCAAAAATTCCTTTTGGACCTTTGCCTCCGCAGACTTTTCAAAAGACTCAAAATGTGAGTGTGCTGAACTTACAAGATTTTTCAAGTGGCTGGAGGGGGAATCATTTTGATTCTTCTAAAAAGTAGGCATTAATTTCTCTAAAACTCTGGTTGCTAGCCCCAGCAGCTCATTGTCCTCCATTTGGGACTTTAACATCTTTTCTCTGGCCTTTACTTGTGTGAATGATGCTATTTTCATTAGTTGTATTGGAGAGAGGGCATCCAGATTGGCCATACCTTGAAGTAGTTTAGGTTCATCAAGCCCAATCACTTCTTTTTTTAAAAGACCTTTCACTGCATCTATAGTGTCTCTTGCAGCCATTACAGAACCATCCTTTTGCTCATCTAATTTCTCAATCTTTTCTTTAGGTGCTTCAACATTTACACCATCTTCTTCTACTTTACCTTTCTTTACTTTTTCTTCTTCTTTTTCTATTTCACTCTTCTTTGTGTTTTCGTGAGAGGAACTATTTCCTATTGGTTCACCACTAGCTACCTGATCCAAAGGGCTCTTTGTGGTAGCTATATCCTTTTCTTTTTTAGAGTGATTAGGTGGTGGAGTAACTCCTTCATCAGTCATTCTATCTACCATACCTATATCCTCCTGATTGACTTGTTCCTCTTCCTGACCTTCTCCAATATGTGGATTTGATGAATCAAGTCCATCATTGGTCTCCTCATAGATTGGTTCTGGAGGATCTAGAGTAGTACTTTGGTCATCAATTCTCATGTTAGATTCTTCTTCAGGAGCTTCTTGTTCCCAAGTAGGAGGATTGTCTTCTTTCACTTGTTTTTTCTGAAACAATATAGTATTTATTTTTGTCCAAAGCTTTTCTCAGAATTGCCTCTGTTTCCCTTTCAATTTCCTTAGTCTCACCAAGAATTAGCTTGTTCATCTGAACCTTGCTTCTGAATTTATCCTTGACTTCTAGGAGGATTCTATGTGCTTCCTTTCTGGTCATTACAGGACATAAGGAAGAGAGAACATACTCTCTGAGTTCCATGTCTTTTTCTGTGACTACTTCTTTCCTCATTTCCATTACCTTCCTCAAACTTTTAGGATGTTCTTGCAAGATTTCTAACAAGGCTCTATTGAACTTATTCAGATATATGATGATGGCATCTTATAAGACTTTCTTATTTTCTTGATCAAGGTTATCATAGTAAACTCTGATAGGTTTTAAATTTCCATGAATAGTGATTATTTTTACAATTTCATCAATAGTCATGGCAACCTTATCGGATACTTACTTTTTATTGGCCCTCATGCTTTCAGATGGTTCAGCTTCAGAAGTACTTGAAGGTTTGACCTTTTTGGATCTTATTTCTTTCACTTCATCTGTTTCTATCTCCTTGTCATCTTGTGAGCTCTTGTGGGTTCTTATTGCCTTGGATTTCTTCCTTTTCCCTCCTTCACTGAATGGAGTGGCTTTCAGCTTCTTAGTGGAAGTGGTCTTGAGTGGCTCAGTAGGAGTTGCAGAACTTCTTGTCTTCCTTGGGGCTTCCGGGGGGACTACAGACTCACTTTTTTCCTCCTTAGTGCTTTTCTCTATCTTTTCAATCCTTTGTCTATTTTCTCTTACTGCTTCTTTTGTAATCCCAATGCTTTCTGCATACATCTCCACTTGCTTGTGTACTTTTTTTTTGTTTATGGCTATCTAAGTTCCACATGCAATTTTAATCTTAGTTCCTTGTATGTTTCAAACCTTTCAACAGAGGTGTCTTTTGGTTTGTTCAGGAGATGTTGAGCATACATGTCCAAAATTTCCTCATCCACTTCATATCCCATTGGCATTATCCAAACTATCCTTGGTTCTATAGCTTCCATCAAACATTGATCTGTGTCTACCATAAAACATATTTCATTCTCATACTTTTCAACAATTGAATTAGGAATTCTTTCCCTTGCATGCATCAAGTTCTAGAAGTTTTTGAAGTAACCCTAGCTAGCAGTCTTTTGTGTCTGGGTATCACCAAGACTGTGTAAATGATCCCTAATTTTCCATGCCACTGGCCTATCAGAAGTCCATTGTATACCCGAAACTCCCTAAACTTCATTCATGAAGTATAAGAAAATACATATCACCAAGGAACCATACTTGAAGGAATTTTTCTTGTCCTTTTTTATTTTATTCATATTTTCTAGTAGTTGGTTTTGTAGAAGCTCACACAAGTCATAATCCATATTTTCCTTTATCATCTGATATGCAACATAAATAGTTGTTCTAGAAACATAGTTCTCTCTACTGGAGTGGTAAATCTTATACCCAACTACCATTGAAGCAAACTTGACATCTAGACCAATGATGTCATTGATAGTCATAGCTCTTCTATCGAATTTTGCTCCGGTTGCATTAGTTACTATTTGATTTTTCATAGCCTTAAGCATCGATTGCTGACCGATTGCATTCAGTCCAGTCACAATTTGGATTACATCTTTTGTAATCTTGAACGACTTCAACAACCACATAAACTCATCATGTATCTGACTCAATACATACCTAACCCATTCGCTTTCATCAAAAGATGGAAATTCAATAACTTGTATGAAGTGTTTGTTCTCTAGGGTTTTATATTTTGGCTTGAACTGGTGATTGTCATTCTTTAGATGGTTTTTGAATAAATCCAATAGTTTCAGATTTCCAAATTCCTCTATATTGCAATGAATGTAAGCCCTAATATCTTCGACATGTAAAACCCCATATGGAACTCCAGAAAATGTACCTAGCGGCTCAACCTCTACAGATTTGACGGGATGCTTCTTGAACATGGGACAAGGCCTTTTAGTAACATCTACCACTAAAGGTGTAGCCATTTACAAAAAATTGAGAGTTCAAAAGATTTCGCAGAAAACAGAAAATACCTTGCTATGCAGATTAGGGTTTTTGCTTGGAAATCCTTTTCTTGCTTCCAACTCTTGAGAATTCTTAGCTCAAAGGTTGTCCACTTCTTTCTTCTTGATTTATATTGATGTAAAGTGTTTGAAATGAGGAGTGAATGATCCTTTTATGATCTGTAATACCTAATTTGTCTTTGCAATAAATGCTCTGGCCTAATACATCCAGTTACTCTGTTTATTGAGCAGTTTTTTGTAAATTACTCCGCAATTTTCCACATTCTTCTCTTTTCTTCTAAAAATCCTTCCCACTATTATGATCCAACTTAAGATACCTTTTCTTATTGTGCTAGATCTAGGCACTCTCTTACTGGCTTGGGGGAATCTGATTTCCAATACTACTCCCCCTGAGCCAAGGCTCTTAATTTAATTCCTAGAGGAATTTTTAGCATCGGATTCTAATGTGGATCTATTACTGTCATTCATTATTGTTTTCTTGACCCATATCTTGTTTGTCTCATTCTGAGTCTCATTTGCATCAATTTTTTCTTTACCTTTGTCTTGTTTCTGCTCATTTGGTTTCTTGTTTACTGTACCTCTTCTTCCATTGTTCTTGTTTAGGCAGAATCTTGCAATATGACTAGATTTGTTGTAATTGAAGCACATAACATTTTCTTTCTTATAACCTTGATTTCCTCTTGATTTGCACGAATTAGCCATGTGTCCAAATCCATTGCAAGAAAAGCAATAGCCATTGAAAGAATTACCACTTGAGTTATTCATTATCATACTTCTAAATTCATTGGACTTATGACCATACCTTTTGCATTTGAAGCATTGACTGGAGAAGGATGGACCATTTTGATTTGCTCCTCTTCTGTACTAAGTAGCTTTATGACCAAATTTGTTACAACTGAAACAGTTTCCATTGAATGATGGATATTTTTGGGCATTAGGTTATCTTATTGGAGGTTTTCTGATCCTGTTTCTTCTATTCCTTGGTTAATAATTTTTCTTTCTAGATCCAGAACTTTCACCTTCCTCAAACCCAAGACCATGCTTGTCATCAACCTTTTTCTATCCTTCGAGTAGTGCTTCAAGTTTTGCTAAGATTATTTTGAACTTCTCCTTATATTCATTTGCAACTTCTAGGTCATGTCTAAGAATGACAATTTGCCTTTCAAGTTCTCTCTCATTGTCCCTACTTTATTGTAGATCAGATTCCAGATGTCTAGCTATTATGTCCAATTTGCAATATTCTTCAGTTCTTTCTTTTAGTTTTTTATTTAGCTTTTTAATTTTCTTCCTGTCTTCACTTTGTTTGGTTTGCCTCATTACCCCAGTTTCCATTTCTATTTTTAGAACAACCACTTCTTATGACAGTTTCTCACATTCTTCTGTCTTTTCTTCCAAAGCTTTATCCATCCCATTTTCTTTAGGTAAACTGGATAGCTGCAAAAGTAGCTCCTTTTTCCTTTGCAGAGATTTCTTTAATTTGTCTTTTAGCATTTCAATGGTGTCATCAGCATCTTTGAGTTCAACTTTTAGGTTACTAATTTCTACTTTGGACTGAACAAGCTCTTCGAGGGCCACCTAAAGTTGATCTTTGAATGAACCCATTTGAAACTTCTTCCAAGATCTTTTCCTCAAGTTTTTAGGCTTTTTCAAAGGAACCTTGCTTTGATACCAATTGTTGGTTAAGGTCCAGACAACTAAGAGGGGGGGTGAATCAGTTGTCACACATATTTTACTTTTTCTACTTTTAATCTTCCTTTCAAACTTATAATTAGATTAATGAAATAAACTTCACACAAGCATAAATGAAATAATACATTTGACACAAAGATTTTTGACGTAGAAACCCGGTTAAGGGAAAAACCACGATGGGGGTTAACCCACAAAAATTAATACCCTATTAAAAGTATTTTTACAAATGGGAATGCACGTGCATTTGGTCTCACTACCCAGAGCTCACTGCTCAAAAGAAGGTTCACCGCATTTGGAAAATATTACAAGAGATTTGCATAGATTTTGAACTTGTAAGATGCATCTACCAATGCTATAGATCAGTTCCGGTAAGTGCAAATACTGACTTTAAACACTTCGTCTTTGTTCTGCTCTTTCTCTCTATTCTGCCTTCATTCAGATATCAGATTTCTACTCCTTTTCACATACACCCTTTTCCACACACACAAAATATCCACAATCATCAGCTATATATATCCTTATCTTGAATTCCAATCACTTGTCAGTTGGCAACAACAACACTTTGAACTTTTTAAGAAAGGTCTATTCTGTTGGCTAGATCCATACACCAATATTGATGCCCACCAAAAATGACACATGCAGATCATCATACATGTCAACCACTAACATTCTATCTCATACACAGTTCATCAAAACACTTCTATTGGGTCCACACAAGGATTGACATAAGTCTGCTTGTTCTTGACTGAACTGTTCTGTCATAATAGGATCCAGTATTATGATGTTCATAACTTTCGATCCCTGTATCTCTAGATGCTAAAATCTTGGATTTAAATTTTCCTCCAGTGTCCCTTTATACTTCTTCAGATGTGCAACACATAAAGATTAACTAGAGAGATCTGCTGACCAAAATACTGGACTCTACTATATACACTGTTTTAGGCTCCCAGACTTAGATAGATTATCATTCAGACTTCTAGTATGATCAGATACTTTACTATGGATGTGTGGACCAATCTTAGTTTCCATCAATGACAATACCTATCAATGCTATTCAGTGTCTCTTGCCAACACACACTCACTTTTTGCCTGCTCAGTGCTCTACTTTATCTTTTCAATCCTTTGTCTATTTTCTCTCACTGCTTCTTTTGTAATCCCAATGCTTTCTGCATACATCTCCACTTGCTTGTGTACCTTTCCTTTTGTTTCTGGCTATCTAAGTTCCACATGCAATTTTAAGCTTAGTTCCTTGTAAGTTCCGAACCTTTCAATAGAGGTGTCTTTAGGTTTGTTTAGGAGATGTTGAGCATACATGTCTAGAATTTCCTCATCCACTTCATAGCCCATTGGCATTATCCAAACCATTCTTGGTTCTATAGCTTCCATTAACAATTGATCTATGTCTACCATAAAACATATTTCATTTTCATATTTTTCAACAATTGAACTAGGAATTCTTTCCCTTGTATGCATCAAGTTCTAGAAGTTTTTGAAGTAACCCCAGATAGCAGTCTTTTGTGTTTGGGTATCACCAAGAGTGTGTAGATGACCCCTAATTTTCCATGCCACTGGCCTATCAGATGTCCATTGTATACCCAAAACTCCAGGAACTTCATTCATGAAATATAAGAAAATACATATCACCAAGGAACCATACTTGAAGGAATTTTTCTTGTCCTTTTTGATTTTGTTCAGGTTTTCTAGTAGTTGGCTTTGTAGAAGCTCACACAATTCATAATCCTCATTTTTCTTTATCATCTGATATGTGGCATAAATAGTTGTTCTAGAAACTAAGTTCTCCCTGTTGGAGTGGCAAATCTTAGATCCAACTACCATTGAAGCAAACTTGACATCTAGATCAGTGATGTCATTGACAGTCATAGCTCTTCTATCAAATTTTACTCTAGTTACATCAGTTACTATTTGATTTTTCACAGCCTTAAGCATGGGTTGCCCTCCAGTTGCATTCAATCCAGTCACAATTCAGATTACATCTTTTGTAATTTTGAACGGCTTCAACAACCACATAAATTCATCATGTATCTGACTCAATACATACCTTACCCATTCACTTTCATCAAAAGATGGAAATTCAATAACTTGTATGAAGTGTTTGTTCTCTAGGGTTTTATATTCTGTCTTCAATTGGTGATTGTCATTCTTCAAGTGGTTTTCAAATAAATCCAGTAGTTTCAAATTTTTAAATTCCTCTATATTGTAGTGAATGTAAACCCTAATATCTTCGACGTGTAAAACCCCGTATAGAACTCTGAAAAATGCACCTAGCAGCTCAACCTCTACAGATTTGAATGGATGCTTCTTGAACTTGGGACGAGGCATTTTAGTAACATCTACCACTAGAGGTGTAGCCATTTGCAAAAATTGAGAATTCAAAAGATTTCACAGAAAACAGAAAATACCTTGCTACGCAGATTAGGGTTTTTGCTTGGAAATCCTTTTCTCACTTCCAACTCTTGAGAATTCTCATCTCTAAGCTTGTCCACTTTTTTTTCTTGATTTCTATTGATGCAAAGTGTTTGAAATGAGGAGTGAATTACCCTTTTAATCTTTGCATCACCTAATTTTCCTTTGTAATACATGCCTTGTCCTAGCACATCCAGTTGCTCTATTTTTAAGTAGTCTTTCATATATTTCTCTACATATTGCCATATCCATCTCTTTTCTTTCAAAAATCCTTCCACATGGTCTGAAAGAATCCAAGATCTATTTTCTTACTATGCTAGATCTAGGCACTTACTTACTGGCTGGGGGAATTCGATTTGTAATGTTGCTCCCCTTGAGCCAAGGCTCTTAATTTAATTCCCAGAGGAATTTTCAGCACCATATTCTAGTGCAGATCTGTTAGTGTCATTCATAATTTTTTTCTTGGCCCATATCTTGTTTGGTTCATTTTGAGTGTGATTTGCATCAATTTTTTCTTTGCCTTTGTCTTGTTTCTGCTCATCCTATTTTTTTGTTTACCGGACCTCTTCTTCCATTGTTCCTATTTCTGCAGAATCTTGCAATATCACTAGATTTGTTGCAATTGAAGCACACAACATTTTCTTTCTTATAACCTTGATTTCTTCTTGATCTACACTAATTAGCCATGTGTCCAAATCCATTTCAAGCAAAGAAGTGGCCATTGAAAGAATTACCATTTGAGTTATTCATTATCATACTTCTACATTCATTAGACTTATGGCCATACCTTTTGTATTTGAAGCATTGAATGGAGAAGGATGGACCATTTTGATTTGCTCCTTTTCTACACTGGGTAGCTTTATGACTAAATTTGTTACAATTGAAATAGTTTCCATTAAATGATGGATATCTTTGGGCATTAGGCTGTCTTACCGAAGGTTTTCTAATCCGTTTCTTCTATTCCTTGGTTGATAATTTTTCTATCCAGATCTGAAGCTTTCACCTTCCTCAAATCCAAGACAATGCTTATCATCAACCTCTTTCTGTCCTTCGAGTAGTGCTTCAAGTTTTTCTGAGCTTATCTTGAACTTCTTCTTATATTCATTTGCAACTTGTAGGTCATGTCTAAGAATGACAATTTGCCTTTCAAGTTCTCTCTCATTGTCTCTACTTACTTGTAGATTAGATTCTAGATGTCTAGCTATTATGTTTAATTTGCAATATTCTTCAGTTCTTTCTTTTAGTTTTTTATTCAGCTCTTCTACAATTTTCTTCCTGTCTTCACTTTCTTTGGTTTTCTTGATTACCCCAATTTCCATTTCTATTTTCAGAACAACCACTTCTTTTGACAGCTTCTCACATTCTTTTGTCTTTTCTTCCAAAGCTTCATCCATGCCATTTTCTTTAGGTGAACTGGATAGCTGTAGAAGTAGCTCCTTTTTCCTTTGCAGAGATTTCTTTAATTTGTCTTTTACCATTTCAATGGTGTCATCAGCATCTTTGAGTTCAACTTTCAGATTACTAATTTCTGCTTTGGACTGAACAAGCTCTTCCAGGGCAACCTAAAGTTTATCCTTGAGTGAACCCATTTGAAACTTCTTCTAAGATCTTTTCCTTAAGCTATTAGGCTTTTTCAAAGGAACCTTTCTCTTATACCAATTGTTGGATTAGGTTTGGACAACTGAGAGGGGGGGTGAATCAGTTGTCACACATCCTGCACTTTTTTACTTTTAGTCTTCCTTTCAAACTTATAATCAGATTAATGAAATAAGAATCACATAAGAAGAAATAAAATAACACACTTGACATCAAGAGTTTTGACATGGAAACCCAGTTAACAGAAAAACTACGGTGGGGGTTAACCCAAAAAAATTAATACTCTGTTAAAAGTATTTTTACAAATGGGAATGCACATGCATTCGGGCTCAATACCCAGAGGTCACTGCTTAAAAGAAGGCTCACTACCTATGTAAAGTATTACAAGAGAACAATAGAGATTTGAACTGATTAATAGCATCTTCCCATGCTTTAATTTCAGTTTTGGTTAAAAACATAAACTGATTTAACACATTTCATCTTCACTATGCTCCTTACTAATCTGCCTTCATTCGTTCTTTGGATTTTTTCTCCTTTCACTAATACACCTTATTTATACATACCACATACATTGAATCATCAAATTTCATCGGCTATATATATATATATATATCTGCAACATGATCTATAAACATTTTGTCAGTCAGCTTCAACAATACTTAGAACATTTAAGAATACTCTACTCTGTCAGCTAGATCTATGCATAACTTAAAGTGTGGACCAAAACTTGCTCTTGGAAATCATCACTCATTATGGCCATAATCACTTAATGTCACCATTTGTCCAACAAGTAGCTTCCATGTATCTGGAGTCAAGATCTTCTGCAAGGTCTACCTATTCTTCTATTGTCTGCTCTATTAGACTGGAACCCGATACACAGATGCTGATATCATTTGATTCCTTCATCACCAGATGACAAAATTCTAGATTTAGAGTGTATATGCAATACTATCAACTACATTAGATCCATAACATATCATGCCTTTCCACCGGAGAGATCCAGACCAAAATACCGGAGCTTGTTACTGCTCTATTCTTAACTGCCTGGACTTGGACAAATTATGTTTCTAACTTCTGGTTTGAACAACTTGTGTTATGTGGATGTATAGGATGATCTTAGTTGCCATCAATGACAACACCTATCAACTCAAAGCAGTGTCTCTTGCCAACAGGGCTCACCATCTCTCGATACGTCAAGCAAGAATGACTTCTTGCCTTCTAATTTTCTTAGTTTTGCATTCCTCTCTATAGATCTGTACAAATCTTGACTCAATATTTGTCTTTTGATAAAAACATCCACATCTTCTATTAAACCACTACTAGTATTTCTGGTTGATCCACTAGTTCCATCAAACATTATAGATGCAATAGGTGCACTCTGAGGCACAATAGATGCAAGCAGTCTCTCTCCATGACTTTAATTAATTGGAACTCCATGCTCCTTGGGCACATCAAGTGTGGCATCAGTAGGTAGATCATTCAAGTACCGGTCTCCACATATTTCACTTCAAACACATCCTTTAATCTTGAATAAATCATTTGCAGGCGTATTATTCCTTTAATGCTCTGATGTTTTTTAATAATCTCTGTTAGACTTTGTTCTAAGAGATCATCACAACGTTACACATCACCATGTGCTATATCAGGCTGCACATGATCACCATTAGCTATACTAGGTTGCACATCACCATGTGCTATATCAAGCTACACATCATCATATGCTATATCAGGTTACACATGATCATCATTGTAACTATTGTTTTCACCAATTGTATTTGTTGAATCAAAAAAGTGGCAGCTTCTATGAGATGGTGGCACTGTATCTTTTCTTTCCTTTTGTTTTTTCTCCGCATTTTCTTAGCACTCTTTTTGTTGCCTATAAAACAAAAAATAATATCATATTATGTCTTATATACATAAATCTCTTGCCTATAAAATTTCATTAAACACTATTAAACAAATAATATACTACTTAGTGGATTTACAGCTTGCCTTTTTGTCAAACCAAGTCTCAATAAATATTCATTATTCTTGGCCACTTTTTCTCTACACAGGTGCTCATAATCTATTAGTGAACTTTCAGCAATATGATAACTATCATTTAATTTGTGCCTCAAAACATTTCTCTTCATTTCTTGAAGTCCAAATAAACAATAATGTATAAATCAACAACTTGAATCAGTAAAACTTTATTGAGTTCATAAGTTGATAACTATTGACTTTCTAATCTGCTAATAACTACAAATGAAAACTTAAAATAGAATTCAGTTTACAGATTAAAAAGAATTTGTAGTCAAAAACCAAGAAGATGTTTACAATTACAGGTATTAGACAAATTTTCGTTAGGTATATATTCATAAGAAAAGAACTCATAAAAACATACCAGAAGTAGGATGAAGGAAAAATATAGTCTAGTTCATCATGAGGTGTGGTAGAACCATTCAAAATTTCACATAGTACCATTCTGTTTCATACATTTTCCTTCCAAAAATCCATAATTAGGGATTCATATTCCTTTTAGAATTATTCCAGGATTTATGAGCATCTCATATCAGGTCTATGTGAAAGAAATTTATATTTTTGACCATTGATACATTTTTGTCTCTTACCGCAGCCCTACAGTACATGCAAACAACCTTGGTGGGTGTACGAGAATTAGAGGATGTGAATACACAGTTACCGCTTCCCGCAACATGTAGAAAATTTAGTTGCGATGTTGCGATATAAACTCAAGTGGCACATAATATGTTACCGCACCCCCGTGGTAGGTAAGGAGATGAATGACAACAATGCAATAGGAAGGAGTCAGGATTATGTGTTCACCACGCCCCTGCGATGGTTTCAAGTTGAGCCTATGGTGTTGTGGTATAAGGAGTTCAAGTAACCGGTAATGCTACATATTGCAGCCCTTCGATGATGATAACTTCAACTGGTGGTAATGAGGTAAACAACGAATGGGAGACCAAAGGCTCTTGTGGCCCCATGAAGGTCATGCCAAAGGTTGGCCATGGCATGGTAAAAGACATAAGGGATAACATGTATTGTGCCATCCCGCAGTGGTGTGAAACAAGGCTTGTGAGGTGGCGGTAAGTGGTGAAGATGAACGTAACTGTCCAAGAGGTCTCACGGTCCCATGATTGCCCTAAGTTGGTCTTACGATGATGTGGTAAGGAATTAAATGTCAAAATGACTTCAATGCTCCCTGACAATGGTTATTAGTTGCAGGATTCTAGTTTTCAAGGAAAGGACTACAAGTCTTGAAATACTCACCTAGCCATTAGATTGGATCAAATCAACAGTCTATGTTTGAAAATAATTGAATGCCAAGATTTGTTGATTTCATGGCACGAACCAGGTTAATGGTGAAATGACCAGCTTCATGGCATGATAAAACTTGGGATTTCCTTGTATTTCTTCATTCCAGCAAATTCAGTGTTGATTGCAAAAGGCAAATTCAAGCTTTGTGTGCTCTCCATAGGCATTTTCAGACTAGGTAAGTCTTCCCTATCACTCTTTGCATAAAAGTTGGTGTTTGGTTTGTGCTTTGTTTTCAACTAGTTTGGTAAAGAAAGTAAAATATAAAAACCCTAGTTCCTTGAGGCACTAAAATATAGCACCTAAAAAATCTGAGTTTGAGAGTAAGAGCACTGATCCCCCTGCTCCCAAGAAATGATCACTTCAACAATCATTGTTGAACATCCTGCCAAATTCAGTTGACAAGGGGTCTAAGAAATTGTTCAAGGATGTTGTGGAAGGATGTCGGGATGCTGCAATCCCTATCTCTAGATGGGATTTTTTTTGGTATTTTTGTAGAAAGAAAGATGGATAAGGACCAGTTGGAAACCCATGGAATTTGGATTTGGTAAAGGTTGTGGTGCCAAATGTATTTTGTGATGTGGATTTGATTAGAACATTAGCACAACACTATCACTCAACCACCAAAATAGTCAAACTACCAAATGGGTTGCCATTAGTGGCTATGGACAGGAATGCAATCATAGACTACTTCATGTTGAGAAAGCAAGCCCTCACACAAGTAGATCTGTAGAAGAGTGAGCAGGAGCACAATAGTTTGAGAAAAACACACATAAGGGATGAGGTGCCCATGCACATGACGAAAGGGGCAAATAATAGAAGAATTGAAATCCCATCCACTACAATTGAACCTTTCTCTATTAAAGATTTTGCTATCTATTTCAAAAGAACATATTTTTCTTTTTATCAAGTGTTGGGTATTGATGCCCAAGGTAGAGTGCATGTCAGCCTAATGATGATGGCCATGAGAATTCAAAATCTAGAAGCTAATGTTGAATATGATTTTGCAACATTCATTGAAAAGAAACCGCATGATGGATTTTTGAAAATAAGAGAAAAAAAAGCCCATAGATTTCAAATACTACTCTTTGTTATGTCATTTGATTTTGTACAAAATAGAAGGAAGTGGCCCAGTAGAATGGATCTAAGTGTGATTGATGAAAATGGACAAAGATTGCCAACACAATGTTGGTGTTACAATGGGATAGCCATTGCAAGAATTATGACTATGTTGTGTTTCAAGATGAATTCTCAATTAGAATAATGAATTCTCTTGGTAGCTTTTCTCCTAGATTGACAAAAGAGATCAGGGAAATGTTGAGGCCTCTTGGCCATAGGCCAAAATAGGGTCATAGGCACAACTATGTTGATTGGTTTTCTTCCTAGTTCATACTATAATCAAGGTATATGGGTGTACTCAGCCACCCCATGTGTTGCCCAAATTTGTGCCAGACAGAATTGCATTCCTTGAATTTATGTGGCAAATGATGTGGATGGAGAAGGATGTAATGAATAAATAGAAGAAAGGCACATTTCTTCCTGATTCCACAATGTTTGGTGATTGGTCCATTGGTTATGATACTTTAGAGGATTTGGAAGCCTATTTGAAGGCTAAATATTCTTTGAAACTAGGTGTAGAGAGGGTTTGTGATCGATAGGGTCACATGAACTTTGCTAGATAAACCATCCTCACAAGAATGGGAATATCCCATAAAATCAATTTTGATGAGGATGTGATTAGAGATCTTATCACCTTTCAAAAAGTGTATAATAGGGTAAGAAAATGGGAGATATTTAAAAGGATCGAGGATGATAGGAGAAAATAAAATCCTAATTTTACTGGATTCTTTGTTGAAGAGAGGGACCATTTGAGAAGAATATATCTGATAATTGACAATTTTGAAAATATATAGCAAGTCTGAGAAGCAGCCTTCAAAGGCTACCAAGATCAATGTCAAAAGACCACAAGGAGATGTGATTCAAGATCCTGCACCAGATGCAATGTCACTACAAGATCCATGTCATGTCCCTGATTCACCACCTACCAAAAGGCAAAGGATTGAGGATGTTTCTCTACTGGTTCCATATGAATTGAGCGAAGGAGGGGGGTGACACTAATAAAGTGGCTAGTATCCTGAGAAATATGGGAGATGAAGGAGAAACAAATCAACCACTTGTTGGCCAAGAAATAGAAGCACGCAAACTAGAGGCCAAAATGGCCAAACAAGCACAAGGGGAGCCTGAATTAGTTCTAAGATGAAATAATTATGGCTTCTATGAGATTTATGGAGGATGATGATTTCATTAATTCTCTTGAATTCAAAGATTTTTTCCTTAAGATGAAGATGAAAGAATTTCAAGAACAAGTGGAAATAAATAAAATGGGTGCTAATGAATCTCAACATGACCAAATTGTTTCACAAACTTTCAAGAATATGAAAATAGATGAAATAAGTGTCAGCCCTGATGAGGCTAGACAAATGGTATTAAGGAGCAACATGATGATCATTCCTAGGCTTGAGTTGCAGAAAATGTTTTTGTTAGACCAAGTTAGGAATCAAGATGACCCCATGCTAGTTTCTGAATTTGACTATGAGCAATGTGTCACTGGTTGTGATTACAACCCAAAAACAAAGACTTTGGCAATATGGGAACACAAAAGAACACCAAAAAACAAAGACTACTTGATATGGTCCAAGAAATAAGGGGAACAACTATGGTCGAGACATTCCACTACACATCAACAACTGAAGCAGCTACCCTCACTATGCATACTGCAATGTCTACATGAGCTACTGTTATAAAACTAAAGCAAAGATTGTTTGATTATGAGAAAACTTAGATGGAGATGAATGATGAGGTAAATAGATTGTATCTTGAAAATGTAAACCTGAAAAAACAACTGAAGGGTGAGAGTTCTTCTCAGATTCAAGCCATTGTGCCAATTCAAACACCTATGCCACAAGAGACCGATGATACCACAGTGACTATTGAACAATTCAATGTTTTGAAATTGAAGTTGGAAAAAGAAATTGAGGAATTGAAAAGCCAAAACACAAAAATAAAGAATGAGGCAAAATTGAAAATTTTGAAGTGTTTGAGAAAATTTTGGAATATAGAGTGAAAATGGTTGTTGATAAGTTGAGAGATGTGCATGAATGATATTCTTCCTTGTCTCAGGCCATGGAATAGTTGAAAGTAAATTTTTCTGTTTTAGATCCCTTGTATCAAAGATGGCAGTCAACACATCACACACTGATCACTTTGTGTAAAGTTCTACAATGGAATCAAGATGCTCCTACAGCTATAAAGCCAATAGAGAAAATGGTCAAGATGATATTGGATGAGTATTAGTATGTGAATGGTGGGAATCAAAGAATACAGGCAAAGATGGATTCTTTTGCACCTTTCAAACACCAGTTCATTCCATCAATCCTAACAGAGAATAAAAAGATCAATGATTTTGATGCGTGGAAGGATGAATTTAGTCATACAATTTCTAACATCATGGAATTTTTGTAAAAGGATGAAGATATCAATATTCTTAGCTTCAACATCATTCTAGACAGAGTAATTTCTTTGGATGCTGGATATACAAAGTTTGTAATTGATGTTAAAGAATTGTTGAACAAAAGGTGGAAGGATCACCAAGCCAACTTCCTCCAAATTCAAGATTATAAGTAGCCTAGTGATTTTACTATGTTTGAATGGTAGGAGAAGTATCTTCGAGCTGATGAATAGACATGCTATACATGTAGGGGACCAACGATCATCATGGCCTCATGACTGCACAGTATACCAATGGGAGCAAGAGTATTTGGCTCCTCCAGAAGAATAGGGCCTTGAAGATGTTGCAGTGGAAGAATCAAGCCTTAAAACACTCTATCATGGAGAGGGGGACTTTGCTAGATTAGGATGATCACAGGTCCCCTATGTCGATTAATGGACTACAAGTGTATTGCAAGTGTTGTAGGCTTCTAATCAATATTGTCTACTTTCTCTATTTTCTCTTAATTATGTTTTAAGCAAAATTAATATTTAGTTTATATGAAGAGGGAGGAATTTTGAAAAGATGCCATATTTTGTAATGGTCTGAAGCTTTTTGATTCTCTTATAAAAGAGAAACCAAGACTGAATTTTGATATCATCATCATAGGCATTTATAGAAACATATATGAGGAGACTTCTATTATATTGTAATATCTATTTGAAGCAATCAATGGAGAAGAAGATTTAATTTGGTGCTCGAATTCTGGTTAAGATATCTAAGAGATCATTTCTTTGTTTGTAATGAGAAGTCTTAGTTCACCTAATGTTAAGATATCTATATGTATTATTAAATCAAAGATATTCATCATTGTTTCCTTCACACAAGCATATTCATTGCATGTGGAGGCTAGAATCTATATTACAAACTAAAGCTATCATCTAGGACATACAACAAAAGTATAGCATCTAAAAACATATAGGACATACAATAAATTATATTCTAAGTAAACAAAATTAATTTCAAATAAAGTAAGAAAACTAAGAAGAATGATTGAACCTAACTTTAAATGCACTTCAAATTAGCAGTGAACATCTCAAGTTTTGTATACAATGTACCAGCAAAAAAATGATGATTACATTCAGAAATGTATTAGTAAAACAATAGTTAATAAGAATACCTATACTCAGATCTTTATTACATTCAATAATAAATTACACCATACATATAACCAAAGTTTAGGTGACAAGCTAACCTCTTAAGGTGACAGGCTAGTTAAGGTGACAAAACATGATCATAATCATCTGCATTGCCAGGAAGATCAGAATCCTGAACACTCGTTGTTGCATCTGCTTGATTTTCTTCCTCATCCTCATCTATGACATACTACTCATTCTCTCTCCCAATCTCTTCATTGGTAATCAAAATCTCTTCTTCAAACACTCCAACATCATCTTCATCCACTTCTTCTAATGTTTCTTGTAAATTAACATATTGTCCATCAAGCATTATATCGATAACTTGCATGAATTTTCATCTAGAACAAGACTCTATTTGAATGACATATGACAATCCTGGGCTTCTTACATAATCAATTAGAAATGATTGGTTAATTTGAAGAGGGGAAATATACAGCTCATCCATCTCTGATAAAAATTGCCCTGTATTTGTGCGTACAAATCCATACTCATCAAATTGTACTACGGATGGTTGGATCCGCTTACATTTTAATAATATAGGACTATTTTCACCAAAATCCACTTGAATAATTTCTTGGATGAGCCCAACGTAAAATTTCTTCTCAGTTTCATGAACAAATTCAGCACTAACAACACAATCACAATTTGTCTTTCCTTTGTCTTTTTCTTCCACTCTTAAATGACTACCATAGGCCCACATTCCAGTAAAACACATAGCCCATACATGTGGAGATTATGAAATCTCACTTTCCTCCATTGTTACATCTTGGCCTTCTTCTTTTACATGACTAACTGCATTAACAATCCATTCTTCAAATTTTGGAAAAGAATCACCTCCAATGAAATCATGACGTCTGCACTTTTGAGGTCGATGTTGCATCCAAGTTTGATTCTCTTCTTCATATTTTCTACATAGAATATTAATGTACAAATAGTAAGATTAATAATATAAATGTGTAAATGCAATTGAGTAAATAAATTATTGTCTAATTTTTTTACCTATCCCACTTATCGAATGAAGTTGTGTTTTGAAGAATATAGGCATATATCACACTTCTTTCTTGATGTGATAGCTTGAAGTGACATCTATTGCCTTTTAATACTTCACCTACAACTCTTTCATCTTTGTCATCATCCCATACACGTCGGTTGACATTTTTAAAATCCTTCATATATTCTGTGCAAAATCCCATGGCCTCTTGCATTGAATATTCCTCAGACATGCTGCCTTCCGGTTTTGCCCTAGTACGAACAATTTTTTTCAAAAGCTTCATATATCATCTATATGATACATCCATCTCGTTCTTACTGGGACACATTGCTCTAGTTCATATTCTATATGTATCAAAAGATGCATAGAAATGTTAAAGATTATTGGTGGAAATTCCCGTTCCAATAGACAAAGGACTTCAACAACCTCCTCCCTCAAACTATCAAAGTTTGAAGGATCTAATACATGTAAACTCATTCTCTTTAATATTAGGCCCAACCTTATAACTGCCAATCTTGGCCCCCTTCCCAAACTTGATATATTTACCACAATAAATAAAATATTCTCAATTATGACATGATAGTCATGGGTCTTGAGGCCTCTTAAGCAATTAATGTCAGTTTGGCTTTTAATACTACTACTTACATATCTAGTGGGAAAGTGAGTCTGAGACAACAACTGTAAGAATTGTACATGTTGTTCTTGTTGCAAATATGAGGATAAAAAGTGTTGTCATTGATGTCAACATACTCATATTGCATTAATGAGAAGGATTGGATGAGCTGTGTGCTGAGGATATTGACAAAATTAGTCTCAATCAGGAACAGTGAAGAACAATGATAACAATAAGTTAAAAGTCCAAGATAAGATGAAGATCAGAAGATATGGTTTAAAGGGTTTATAGATATGAGTCTTGAGATGATCCATTCAAGTTTTCAGAGGTCCACATGAAGATCTAAAGAAGTTATGATCACTCAAGTAGAACTGGTTCCAACAGACATTCAGTGGTGATAGAGTGTCACAGTCTGGTCCGGTGAGCTCCGGAATTGCATTATCCCATTCTGCAGATTGGAGGGAGTGTTGAAGAAGTTTGTGTGAAGTGACAACTAGATTTGTTCATGATTTGGAGGTCCAAAAGCACCTTTTTCATTATGATAGTGATGACAGACTGTGTTCTTGAAGTTCCAGATGAAGAAGAGAAGAATTCCAGTAAGTTGATAAAGTGCGGATGTTCTTGATGACTTAGGAAAGGTTTTGGTGATATTTGGATCATGTACAATTCTTATTAGTGGTCCACATTGAAGTTAGAGTTTGCATCTGAAGAATAACCATGGATATTGGTGTTCTTCTTAAGACTGGCCGACCGGATGTATTACACATCTTGCGAATGATCTTGTAGGTGTTTGTTGACTTAGATGATTGTTCTTAAGTCAATGCCTTGTATAAATAAGGGATTGTGAATTCATTTTGAAGTGTGACTAGTGGTGATGAGTGTGGCATAGCGAAGAGAAGTGCGAAAGGCAGAGCAGGAGTTTTTGGGCTTAAATGGAATTGATCTAGGCACGGTAAAGATGTCAATCTCCAGTTCAAGTTTGTGATACTTGTTACTTTGTAGACAGTGTGTCTCTTGTAGACAGTGTGCCTCTTATGACCAGTGTGCTCAGGCAGTGAGCCCTAATTGGCATGTGCCATCCATTTTTCTTATTCTTCTAACAAAGAATAATCCTTGGGTTAATCACCCCGTGGTTTTTCCCTTAACCGAGTTTTCCACGTCAAAATCTTGGTGCGTCATGTGTTGATGTGTTTTGCTCTGATGTTTATGCTTTATGCTTTCATGAGTGATTAATTGATATGCTATTAAATAATAAAGATGAGTTAAGTGTTTTGAATTAGATGCAAGTTTTACACAACTGATTCACCCCCCTCTCAGTTGTGTGCCCTAAATCTAACAATTGGTATCAGAGCTAGGTTCCTCTAAAAGGAGCTTAACCACTTGAGGAGATCCAGGATGTCGTCATACAAGAAGAACAGTCTGAAGTTTGATGGAACCAACTTCTCTCTTTGGAAAGGTCACATGAAATGTCACTTGGAGTGTATGGGAAAGGCATACTTGTCCATGGTCACAAAAGCATATGTACCTCCACAGGGTGGTCTGACAACTCTAAATGAAATCACAGATCCTGAAAACAATTTGCAGACCAAAGAGGCTCTTCTAAATGCATTAACTGACTCAGAGCTCTCAAATGTTATTGACCTACCAACTGCCTATGAGATCTAGATTAAACTAGAACTTCTGCATGAAGGAGATGAGTATGTTAAGAGTGCAAGGTTGCAGAGTCTCAAAGGGAAATTTGAAAGACTGAAAATGAGAGATGATGAAAATATCACTACCTTTATGCCAAGAGTAAATGAGCTGGTGTGTGGAATTAGGAATGCTGGTGGAGTTTTGGATGAAAATGAGATTGTTGGCAAAATTCTTAGATCCCTTCCTGCTGCCTACAAAATCAAGGTTGCTGCCATTGATGAATTCAGAGCCCATACAACTGTCACAAGAGACCAATTGGTTGGCAAACTGGCTGCATTTGAAATGACCGAGTTTGGAGATGATCCCCTCAAGACTGAATCTGCATTCAAAGTCAATGCCTCTGTGAAAAGTAAACAAGTTTTGATCCAGGAGAAAACTCTTCAAGGAAGCTGTCATGGTATGATCAAGCAATAAGAGACATGGAAGTAGAAGAAGCAGAAACAACTCAACTTGAAGCCCTCATTGCAAAGAGACTACCAAGAGGATCCGGTAAGTATGAAGGAAAATTAACCTTTAAGTGCTTCAACTGCAATAAGATTGGTCATTTTTCCTCAAGATGTTTAGAAAGATCTACAAGGTCAAATTCTAACAGACAAAGGTTCCAAAAGAATTGTTATTATGTTCATGAAGAAGATGATAATGAAGGAGTAACAAATGATGAATCAAAGATATGAAACAAATCCGAAAATGAATGGGTGTTTATTGCCATCAAGGAAGAAGATCTAATATCCTCTAAATCTGTCAATTATAAGGTTGTAGAAAGAGATTTGGCTGCCCAAGTTGAAGATAAGGATGATTGGGCTATTGACAGTGGATGCTCTCACCATATGACAGGTGACAAGAACAAGTTCTTAGATTTGGAAAGGTATGAAGGAGGAGTGGTAAAGTTTGGTGATAATTCAGCTGGTAGAATTAGAGGAAGAGGAACTATTTCTTTTAATGGAAGAAACAAAACTGGTAATGTGCTGTATGTTGAAGGTTTGAAGCACAATCTTCTCAGTGTTGGACAGTTGGTGGACAAAGGCTATGATCTCCGATTCAAGGATGGCAAATGCAAAATCTTTGAAAGATCCGAAACAGAGATAGCATCCGGTACTCAAACTAAAGGTAATATTTTCCACTTGGTTGGTGCTGGTAAAAGTTGTCTATTTGTTCAAGTTGATCAGAGTTGGTTATGGCATAGAAGGATGTCTCATATAAATTTTGAAAACATCATCAAGATAAGCAATACTCAGGCTGTAAGAGATCTTCCAAAATTGGTAAAACCTAAGAACAGTTTGTACAAAGAATGTCAGCTGGGTAAACAGAGTAGAGTCTCATTCAAAAGCAAAGATCAGTCCTCTACTGGATTATTGGAACTAGTTCATACTGATCTATGTGGTCCGACAAGAATCAAGAGTATGCAAGGTGATAGATATTTCATGTTACTGATTGATGACCATTCCCAGATGATGTGGGTTACCTTTCTGAAAGAGAAATTAGAAGCTTTTGAGAAGTTCAAAATCTTCAAGGCTATGGTAGAGAATCAAACCGGATTAAAACTAAAATGTCTGAGGTCTGATAGAGGTGGTGAATTCACATCCGGTGAATTCATAGATTTTTGTGAGAAGCATGGTATAAAGAGACAGTTATCTGCTCCTAGGACTCCACAGTAGAATGGAGTAGTAGAGAGAAAGAACCAGACCATCCAGGACAATGATGATGGAAGTAAATGTTCCCCAGATGTTTTGGAGAGAAGCTATTAGCACTACAGTCTATACTCTCAATCGAGTTCAAATCAGAAGCAATATCAGTAAGACTCCTTATGAACTTTGGTTTGGCATCACTCCTACTATGAGATATTTTAGAGTATTTGGTAGCAAATGTTACATTAAAAGAGATGAAGATCTTGGAAAGTTTGATGCTAGAAGTGATGAAGGAATTTTCTTAGGTTACTCCACTCAAAGCAAAGCATACCGGTGTTATAACAAGAGACTAAGAAAGATTATAGAAAGTACAAATGTGAAGGTTGATGAGGGAATAGAGAAACCCTCAAGGTTTTTTGAGTATGATGAAGATGATCAAGATGGTGTTCTAGCTCAAGGAGCTCAATCCTCTCTTGAAAGTCAGATTCAGACTTATCTGGTAAATCAGGAAGAAGAGAGGTCGGAATGAGCTTGATCAAGATGCAGAAGTGCAAGAAACTCCCAAAGTTCCAAGGTATGTAAGACTGAACCATTCTGAAGATCAGATCATGTGTGACAAAAGTAAAGGTGTGCAAACTAGAAGGAAAATTGCTCAAAATTTAGATGAATGTTGTCTGATTTCAAAGATTGAACCTAAGATAATAAATGAAGCCTGTAATGATGAAAATTGGACCAAAGCAATGGAGGAAGAGTTGATGCAAATTGAGAAAAATCACACTTGGGATCTTGTTTCTAGACCTAGTAACAAGAATGTGATTGGAACCAAATGGGTCTTCCGGAACAAACTAAATGAAGTTCGTGAAGTAATCAGAAATAAAGCTAGATTAGTCTACAAAGGCTACTCTCAAATAGAAGGGATTGATTTTGAGGAAACCTTTGCTCCGGTGGCAAGAATTGAAGCAGTCAGTCTATTTCTTGCATTTGCTACCTTCAAAGATTTCAAAGTGTATTAGATGGATGTCAAATCTGCCTTCCTGAATGGTGACCTAGAAGAATAGGTGTACATTGAACAACCAGATGGATTTCAGTTATCGGAGCATGGTGATATGGTATGCAAATTAAAGAAGGCACTATATGGTCTAAAGCAAGCTCCAAGAGCATGGTATGAAAGGCTGGACAAACATCTTTTGAAGATTGGTTTCAACAAAGGTACTGCTGATAGTAACTTATATTTCAAAATTGATCATGAAAACATCTTGATTGTTGAAGTATTTGTTGATGATATCATCTTTGGAGGAAGAGACAGTATGTGTAAAACCTTTTCAAATCAAATGAAAAGTGAGTTTGAAATGTCAATGCTCGGTGAAATAAATTACTTCTTGGGTCTACAAATTACTCAGACAAATAAAGGAATCTTTATCTCTCAGACCAAATATGTGAAAGAACTATTGAAGAAATTTGGAATGGAAGATTCAAAGCCAATGAACACTCCCATGGCTACCAGATGTAAGTTGAGCAAAGATGATGACTCTCCTAAGATAGATTAGACAAAGTACAGATCAATGATTGGAGGATTATTGTATCTCACTCAAACTAGACCAGATATAATGCAGGCTATTGGTCTTGTGGTGAGATTCCAGGCTGATCCCAGAGAATCTCATGTCATGGCAATCAAAAGAATTTTTAGGTACTTAAAAGGAATAGTTGAGTATGGTCTATGGTATCCTAGAGATCATAATTTTTCTCTCCATGCATACACAGATGCAGATTGGGCAAGAGATGTGGATGATAGGAAGAGTACAAGTGGAGGAGCATTCTTTTTGGGATAAAGGTTGGTTTCTTGGCTAAGCAAGAAACAAGAGGCAATATCCCTGTCTACAACTGAAGTAGAATACATTACAGCAGCAGGAAGTTGCACTCAACTTTTGTGGATGAAGCAAATGCTAAGAGATATTCAAGTAGAATATGAGGAGCCTATCACAATTTTCTGTGATAATTCAAGTGCAATAAATATTTCTAAGAATCCGGTGTTGCATTCTAAGACCAAGCATATATCTATCAAATTTCACTTTCTAAGAGAGCAAGTGAGCAAGGGTGAGTTAGATTGGAGTATGTGCCCTCCAAGGATCAGCTTGCAGATATTTTTACTAAACCTCTTCCCAAGGACTCTTTTGAGTATCTCAGGGAGAAGTTAGGGGTTATTTCCCCTCCGGTGATGAACTAGGATGCACTGATGTGCATCAGTCTGGTGGATATCACAATCATATCTTGTGATCTAGATTAATGGGAGCTGCTACTCAGGGAGAGCAGCTGGTATGATTCTAATATGAGCCCTTTGCCATTGATGTCAAAGGGGGAGAGAAGACATGTGAAAAACAAGTGGTTGATGATCAAAGGGGGAGTAGTAAAGGAAGAGAAGACATGTGAAGAGTTGTTGCTGATAGGGGGAGCTGTGACAGAAAGGAGAAGTTCTTGTCTTGATGGTTTTTCACATCACATGTTGCCATCAATGACAAAGGGGAGATTGTTGTAAGTATGAGAATAAACAGTGTTCTCATTGATGTCAACATACTCATATTGCATTAATGAGAAGGATTGGATTAGCTGTGTGCTGAGGATATTGAGGAAATTAGTCTCAATCAGGAACAGTGAAGAATAGTGATAACAATAAGGTAAAAGTACAAGATAAGATGAAGATCAAAAGATGCGGTTTAAAGGGTTTGCAGATATGAGTCTTGAGATGATCCAGTCAAGTTTTTAGAGGTTTGCATGAAGATCTAAAGAAGTTATGATCGCTCAAGTAGAACCGGTTCTGACAGATGTTCAGTGGTGATAGAGTGTCACAGTTTGGTCCGGTGAGCTCCGGAATTGCATTATCCCATTCTATGGATTAGAGGGAGTGTTGAAGAAGTTTGTGTGAAGTGACAACTAGATTTGTTCATAATTTGGAGGTCCAGAAGCACCTTTTTCATTATGACAGTGATGACAGACTGTGTTCTTGAAGTTCCAGATGAAGAAGAGAAGAATTCAAGTAAGCTGATAAAGTGCAAATGTTCTTGATGACTCAGGAAAGGTTTTGGTGATCTTTGGATCATGTACAATTCTTATTAGTGTTCTGCATTGAAGTTAGAGTTTGCATTTGAAGAATAACCATGGATATTGGTGTTCTTCTTAAGACTGGCCGACCGGATGTATTACACATCTTGCGAATGATCTTGTAGGTGTTTGCCGACTTAGATGATTGTTCCTAAGTTGATGCCTTTTATAAATAAGGGATTGTGAATTCATTTTGAAGTGTGACTAGTGATGATGAGTGTGGCATAGCGAAGAGAAGTGCGAAAGGCAGAGCAAGAGTTTTTGGGCTTAGATGGAACTGATCCAGGCATGGTAAAGATGTCAATCTCTAGTTCAAGTTTGTGATACTTGTTACTTTGTAGACAGTGTGTCTCTTGTAGGCAGTGTGCCTCTTGTGAGTAGTGTGCTCAGGTAGTGAGCCCTAATTGGCATGTGCCATCCATTTTTCTTATTCTTCTAATAGAGAATAATCCTTGGGTTAATCACCCCGTGGTTTTTCCCTTAACTGGGTTTTCCACATCAAAATCTTGGTACCTCATGTGTTGATGTGTATCTGCTCTGATGTTTATGCTTTATGCTTTCATGAGTGATTAATTGATATGCTATTAAATAACAAAGAGGAGTTAAGTGTTTTGAATTAGATGCAAGTTTTACACAACTAATTCACCCCCCCTCTCAATTGTGTGCCCTAAATCTATCAGATCCTTTGTCCAGACATAAGGAGCATTAGGTTTTCTATATTTTTCATCAGCACATTTTTCAACCCAAATATTTCGATGAATCTTTAGTTGTCGAAAGTCTTCATGTGATGAAACAATATCAAAAGCACCAAAAAGAGTTTCTATAATAGCATAGGCTATATTTTTCTCAGTATGCATAAAGTCAATAGTATGCCTAATGGATATATCCTTAAAGTATGGAAACTTATAGAATATACACAACCGTTTTACACCTCTTTCACTGCATGGATCATATCTACTACCAGCAATCCCATCATTTTCAATAAATGACATTTTTTTTTGTCCATTCTCAACAATGTAATCACTTTTTATTATCAATGGTGCTTCATGATTCTCTTCTTGACCATTGAAATGTGTTTTTTGTCGATGATATGGATGACCCATTTTAAGGTAAGAATGATGTCCACAATAAATACACCTAGGCAAACTTCTTGAGTGCCTCACAAAATCCTTAAAGTTGCAAGCAGGACATCCATGGTATCCATGAACATTGAGACTAGACAATGTGCCATATGTAGTAAGATCATGAATCATAAACAATAAGGAAGCTCTTAAAGTGAATTTGATTGAATGACCATCCCTTAAAGATTTAATTGCTTCAATTCCTTTCCACAATTCCATTAGCTCATCATATAATGGCTCTAGATAAGCTTGATTGTATTTGAAGTCATAGTTTTCTTTCCTGGTATAATCAATGATAGCATTAAGAAAAATGGTTTAGTTGCTAACCATGGAGGCAAGTTATAATTTATTAAAAACACTTGCCAAGTTGACCATTTAGTACTTTGATCTGAGAATGGGTTCACCCCTTCTAGAGCCAAACCCAACCTTATATTATGAGGATCTTGAGAAAAATTAGGCCATCTGTTCTCAAATTCCATCCATGTCTTAGAATCATGCACATGTCATTGTTTTCCATCGGTGCTCTTATTTTGGGCATGCCATTGCATAAGTTTAGCAATGTCTTTGCACCTATACATTCAAAGTAATCATGGGATTATTGGAAAGTGGCGAACCATAGTAGATTTCAACCCTTGTCTATACCTCACTTCATGACATTTTGGACATTCACTCTCACTTGCAAGATTATTGCGAAATAATACACAACCATTGACACATGTGTGGATGTTTTCATACACTGAGTCTAGCTTAGTGATTTACTTTTTACATTGACTTTGTTTTGTTGGCAATGTGGAGTCAAGTGGTAACAACAAACTTAATAATGCCAATAATTGATCTACACTCTCATTTGTCGAACCATGCACCACTTGCAAGTTAAGAATTTGAAGGGTTGTTGTCAAATGACTTAACTTACAATTAGCATACACAAGCTTTAAAGCATCCTCCATTGACTTGGCCCAATCATCATCTAGACCCTCATTCAACATTCTATCAACTTCAAACCCTTCGTCTAACATTGCTGCCTCGTCATCTATGTTTGGTGCCACTTCATCTATATTTGTTTCCTCTTCATCTCTCACACTCTACAATTCTATCATATCTTCATAATAATTGTAATCCCAAGGTCTTATGCCACTATGCCCATATCTTATCATATGTCAAAGAATCAAGTTTCTTTTTCTCACTTTTCCACCATGACAGCCTTTACATGGACATGGATATTTGTCCATGTCCCTCTCATTGGCTACTCTCTCATCAAATACATGGTATTGATCCATAGTCAACATTCAACATTGATCCATCTATAATGGTCTACACATAGCAACAAAAATCTATTAGGAACAAAAATCTATCTTTTGAATGCATTTGGTTTGGTAGAATTTCATCAAGTTTTGTGCGAGATATTGCATTTTTGGGGAGTGCAAGTCTAAACCCTACCTAGGGTTTCCACGAAGCAAAATTTGATCATGGGCAGAGTTTCCACCATCCAAAAATCTTGAAAATTGACTTGGAAAGCTATGTCCCATGCCTATCCACATCCCTGCAAGAGGACAAATCATGAATGGCACGTGTGAAGAAGATATGATTGACTGTGTGTACAGATTTGTTGTGAGACAGTCCTAAAACCCTAGGTTATTTTTTGATTTAAATAATCTATGCACTGCATGTCAATGGAGAGGTGAAGAATCTTAGTGGCATGTTGTTAAGACCTGCACAAGCCTGGGAATTCATATGACAAGTGTTCTTACCTTCGTTTGGAGTCATCACCTTGAATGCACCTAGTGGCAACAAGACCTAAATTGCATTTAAATCATTGTGTTAATCACTTGGTTAGGTCATGTATACGTTTGGAAACCCCTAGAAGATGTTGTTATAGGTCTAAATAAACCAAGTTGCCCATATTCCATGTTGTCTTCAATGATTGAGTGTCACTAGGTGATGTTTCCATGTTTTAGGAATAGGAGCAAATTGTCAAGAATGAACAAGGGTGTAGACTTGCATCAAGTGTATTGAAACTTTGTTTGGGATGTGTCAAGGTTGTTGCATGTGACTCCTTCCTCTGCATCATGTTCTACCTCTACATAAATCACTGTGGTTAGTTTTGTGCATTTTTTACTTGTAGCATTCTCACAATTAGTGAAAAAGGTAGTGTTCATGAAGGAATGAAAAAGATACGTAGAGCCTTTGAATTATACCCATACTGTGAAATGGTATTGAATCATTTAGCAAACCATTTTTTCTTCACAGGGAAGTATTTTTTTGTGGAACAATTGACTGAGATAGCTCTTGTTTCAACTGACCACCCTCTCATGAAATCTCATTCATTTTATAGTCTTGCACAATATTATCATAGTAAAGGTTATTCTAACACCATTGGCCGCTACTACATGGCATTAGTTAAGGAAATCCAAAGGCCACAGGATTTTGTAGACAGGTTCAATTGAAGCTGGGAGATCTTAAGAGTTATCTCTCAAATTTTGAAAAGGTTCTGGAGGTCCACCCTGAGAACTGTGAGAGCTTAAAAGTTGTAGGCCATATATATGCTCAACAAGGGTAGGAAGAGAAGTCTTTGGAAATTTTAAGAAATGCAACTCACATAGATCCATGTGATGCCCATGCATTTATCAAGATGGGTGAGCTATTAATATCATCAGACCCTAGTGCAGCCTTAGATTCTCTTAAGATAACAAAGTCTCTTCTAAAGAAGAGCAAAGAAGAAGTACCCATTCAATTGTTAAATAACATTGGGGTTCTTCATTTTGAGTGTGTTGAACTAGAGTTGGCTCAACAAACTTTTATGGAGGCATTAAGAAATGGCACTTGGGTTGAATTCATAAATAAAAATCCCAGTGCAAATTCTGCAGTTTTTCCTGTGCTCTTTAAGGATATGGAATTCTTCCATTGACTAGAAGAAGGTGGTGTTTCACTTGAGCTACTGTGGGATAAAGTCACAACACTATTTAATCTATCTAGGTTGTTTGAACAACTACATGATACTGAAAAAGAAAATCTTTTATACAGGCTAATATTGTTCAAGTTTCCTGATTATGTGGATGCATATCTACATCTTGCAGCCATGGCTCAGGCTCATAATGAGATCCAACTAAGCCTAGAATTGATTGGGGATGCACTTAAGTTGGATAAAAACTCATCAAATGATTTATCTATGCTTGGAAAAATGGAACTGAAAATAGATGACTATCTTAAAGCAAAAGGAACAATTAAAGATGCACAAAGTGAATCAGATGCAAATAATTCTTATCTTGACATTTCACTTGGAAATTGGAATTATTTTACATCTTTTTGCAATGAGAGGAGGGATCCAAAGGTGGAGGGACAACATCTTGAGAAGGCTAGAGAATTGTATTTTAAAGTGTTGGCACAGAGACCAGGAAATATTTATGCTACAAATGGGGTAGCCATTGTGCTAGCTGAAAGGGGTCAATTTGATATTGCAAAGGAAATTTTTACATAGGTATAAGAAGCTGCAGTAGGAAACATCTTTGTTCAAATGCCTGATGTGTGGGTAAATCTAGGACATGTATACTTTGTACAAGGATAGTTTGTGCTTGCAGTGAAAATGTATCAAAATTGTTTGAGGAAATTTTATTTTGGCACTGACACCCAAATTTTATTATATTTAGCTAGAACACATTATGAAGCAGAACAATGTCAAGATTGTAAAAGAACATTATTAAGAGTAGTAGATTGTAACTACTATAAGTTTCCAATCACAAAACTATAGATTTGTGTTTATAAAGGTAATGAGGCTTTTGCATTACCTCTAAATTCACAGCAAAGGGTGTCCCCAAATCCAACTTTGCTACATAGGGCCTCACCGACTTCAAATTCATTGCAACAAATTTTGAATTTCTTACCCACCTTTTCAGAAGTCTCCAGGTCCTCTCCTCTTTATCGCCCATGCAAGTAGCTTCTATAACTCAACATGCCTTAGTGCAAAGTAGCTCTGGGAAAGTACTTTGATCTCTACATTCCTGACCTTTTGTTTTTTGGCAAGTCCACCACAAGAAGCTCTGAATGGTCAAAGATATTCCAAGCTGAGTGCATGAAGAGCATGTTAGAGTGCCTACAAGTGAAGAGTATGATGGTGATATTCAGTACGGAGTTGGAGATTTGAGTGCAAACAGAAGGAAGATATAGAACAGGGTATGATGGCGATGTATATAGCAAAAAATGTTGGAATGAATGTGAATAGTGAATCACGGAAATACATCCTGCCAATAATTTCCCAAAAAGTTCTTTCTAAAATTTTGACTAATTTGTATTTGGGTGACTAACTATTTAGTCATTTTATTTTTGTGACTAAATAATTTTTTAGTCAATGACCAAATTAGTCATTTATTTACTCATTTATAGCTGAGTTGCAAAAAAATTAGTAGAATTTAGTCATTTTTAGTTGTTGTGACTAAAAGTTTTAGCCACTTAGTCATTTATTTGCTAAAATTCTACTAGTGTATCAATCTCTTCAACTTGCTTGACTTCATTCAAATGAGGGTAAAAATCAAACAATACCTATAATCTCCTTTCACCAACCAATTTCATTCCGCATTAATTATCTTCACAATTTTGCCCTAATTTACCCTTTTCATATACAAAAGCCATTAATCACTCAGTAATCCTCCACAGGTTAGTCAATTGCTTCGAAATCTATTTCAAACTCATTTGTATGTTAAATGCTTTCAACATCATGGAAGGGAGGTTAAGGATTTGTAGTAACAATTCCCCCTAAGTTCATGCTTCCTTTTGATAAATGTTCTTATCGCTGAAAACCCTAAAGAATTCCACAATTTGTGGCATTGAGGTATTTTTCTCCAGAGTTTTGACCCAATTTCTTTAAATCATTATCTTAACATGCTCATATAAAATTTAGCCAAAATACTTTGAAATTTAACATCTTATTTATTTAGGGGTTTCAAGAATTTTGCAGTTGTAACTCCTCCTGAACTAGTACTTCATCTTTTTGTTACTGGAGGATCCACCTGCACTAGACAGAGGACTGAAAACATCACATTCCTCCTTCTTCCATACTTTTCTCATTTCCTTCTTTTGCTGAGCAATATCAATTTTGTTTTGTGGAGCAGACCTTACATTCCTTCTAGAGTGTCATGTTTAATTGCACTTGTGACAGGTGAACATTGATTGCTGAGCATTTCCATTTATCCTTACTTTAGATCTACAATTAGCTACCTTGTGTCCAAACTTGTTGCAAGTGTAACAATATCCATGAAAGGGTTGAGCATTGTCCCTGTTATTCCTTGACATTTTGCCTCTTCATTCATAAGCTTTATGACCTATCTTGTTGCAGGCATATCACTTAACTGAATTATGATTTGTCTTACTTCTACATTTGTAGCTTTATGAACAATTTTATTGAAAAAATAACATCTTAGAGCATCTTTATTTATCTTTCTTCTACAATCAACAACTTTGTGACCAAACTTATTACAAGTAAAAAAAATGCCATTGAAACCTTAAGAATACATGAAGGGAGCAAGTTTCTTTGTAGGTGGAGGACCTCTAAAATTCTTCTTCATATTCTTCCTTTGTCTCTAGATAGGGGTGAATTCATCTTCTTTTGTAACTCTAGAGGTATTCTTCTTAGGACCTTCACTATAAGTTTCTTCCTTCTTTATTTGAGACTTTCCTCCTGATTGGAAGTTATCATACAAGTTTACAGAGGCACTGATCATAGGACTCTTCCCTTTTTTAAAGCCAAGACTTGATTTTTCTTTTGCTGGCTTTTGAGAGTTAATTATTTTATCAAAGATTTTAAATCCTATTTTTAATTTTAGTCCTTTGTCAATCTACTCTTTTTCCGTTTCCAATTCTTTTCTTAGAGTAACAACTTCTTTGTCAAGTTTTGAATATTTAGCTGATTTCTCAAAGAGCTTGATGTTTAAGTAATCTTCAATCTTCTTTTCTTCTTCAACCATGACTTTCAAATTTGAAATCATTTCTTTAGCCTCCTTGAGTTTTATGTCACCTCCTTTATATCATTCTATTAGGGTTTTTAGTTTGCCAATTTCTTCTTTTGATTCTTTGGCCTTTGTCTTTAGTTTGTCAATTATCTCTTTTGCCATCCCAAGCATGTCCTCATATTCTACATTCAATCCTCTTGCTTCATCTAGTTCATTAAGGGCTAACTCAAGTTCTCCCTCAAGGTCTACTTCACACCCATCAAGATCCCAACCTTCATGTTCCACTACTTCTAGATCTCGTTCTGGTACAAATACATCATTGTCCATAATTTTAGTTTCCATTTGTTCAAGTGTAGGATCTACCTTATCTCTGAGGCTTCTTAAAGGCACTTGGCTCTGATACCAATTGTTCAACACAATGAGGTGCTAAGACCAAGGGGTGAATCAACATACACTTAAAATTTAACTAGTTGTTTACCCATAAAACTGAATAACATGTAGAGAATAGAAACAAAATCATACAAAACACATAACACTAGTATTTTTATTTGGGAAACCCTAAAATAGGGAAAAATCATGGTAAGGATTAGATCACAATATATTATGCTCACTGCAAAAGTATTACAACTTTGTTGTAGGGCTACAACCCAAGGAAACTACAACTCCCTATTTTCATACTTACAACACTTACAAATTTGATTTAGGGCTACAACCCAAGGAAGCTACTACTCCCTAAGTACTCTTGTCACTGCAATAGGATTTACGAAGATAGTAAATATAAGGACTATTGTGGAGTAAACATATATGTCATGCTGGTAATGCAATCTTCCTTTACTACTCAAAACATGCCTTCATACTAGTTTTGCACACTTAATATCTTGCATTCTCCTTCTCATATATTTGCACACAATTCTCTACATTTCACAAATGAACCTGATCTTCTAGAAATATGCTACTCAACACTTCAAAATACTGATTAGGTTGGCATCATAATAAACAATGGATGAAACGTGTAAGTCTTCACAAGTTGGCATCAATACATAGAATATGATTGGAAAAACATGTTGTAGACCTCATAACTTCGTGAAGAGAATCAAGACACTCCTTTCCATACCTTCCAGAGTTAAAGAAACTAATTAGTATCCTCCGCATATATCAGGTACTTAACCAGTCGACTTAATCTACTCAAGACTGCTAACTGTCTATCTTCATACTATTGGGGAGAAGCCAAAAAATCTATGTAGACCAAGAATTCAATCATGCATGATCTCAAAATCATTCATACATCTCACAAAATAAGTATCATGTATCAATCTATACATTCGCAAAATAGAAAACTTGACTATCTGTAGGAAATAGACCATTCTAGACCACATATAATGCTTCATAACTCAAGATATGGCATTGTGGTGTAGTAAAAGTCCTAAAACCTTTTAAGAATGATCTTAAACACCATTTTATGTTTCTTATTAGATTTGTACATATTTATCTAATGATTTCAAAGGAATACAAAGGTTTGACAAAGGTAACTAGGAGTTTGGAGAACAGTTATACTCAAACCTTCACTTACAGACTTAACTACTTAATATAGTACAAGAAAAAGGAATTTACTTGCATGCAAATCATCTTAGAGATACCTTGGAGCATATAAGACCTCAACACAAGCTTGTATGGTTGAGTTGTATATATGTTATCCTCCACAAAACTCAAACTTGTGTATACAAGCTTAGAAACAGACTGTATTACCTTTGTCACTTGAGTGCTATCTTTACAGACCACTAGGCCACTTGATACTTCATCATATCATGCCTTATACCTCTATCTACCTATCCTCAGAACCTTATGATTAGATCTTTCTCTCTGGAGAAGTGCGGACCAAAACAACGTGACTCTACCTTAGGATATGTACTGTGAATGCCTTAGTCAGATTTACGCTTCTTGTCTTTAAGTGCAGTATTCCCAACAGATAATATATACATGTGGGGATACAAAAATATGCAAGGATATGAGTATTTACCTCTACATCATGCTCAAATTCCAAACTAATCACCTTACCATACTTATATTGTTTTCTCTTCTTCCTGACTGGTTTGCCTTGACCATGTTGACTTTTCCCTTGTACAAGTGTGTTTATACATTTCTATATACTATGTTGACATAAATGAAAACACACATTGGCAACCTCATATCAAATGTGCTAAAAATGTGGAGTGGGTAGGAAAAAGTGATGACGCTATTTTTTTGAGCCTCTTGTAATGTCTAAGCCTGAGGTATGTGTCACTATGTATGAAGTCTTCTGTTTTGTTGAACACTCAAGTTATGTTTTCAATGGAGATAATGTTGTATACAAGTCCAAGTTTTTTCTTTGAGGCCTAAACAACATTGAATGAGAGTGGATTTCCTTGCTCTTGTGACAAGAGGTTCTTGCATGATTTTTTTTTGCACCTAAGTCTCATGATTTCTACTAGGATATACCTTATGAGTTTGTGCTCTTGGAGCATACTGGTGAGAATGTATATCATTATGAGATACCCAAGTATGAGGCATTTACTTTTAGTTTTGAGGAACCTAGTGAAATTTTAGTTTTAAATGTTGCTAGGTAGATGGAATATGAAGTCTTTCTATTTATTTCCCATCCATATATATTTTGCAACTAATTTGATGAGCCATGTTTTAATTTCTTATGGATGAGCATAGTTGTGGGGGATTCCTTGTGATTCGTTCATGTTATGTGGATTCCCATATTTAATGGAGTTAGGTAGCGTGTGTGTCATCATCATAGGATGGAATTACTTGTCTAAGGATGTTGTTCATGATTAGGGAATGTTGTGGTTTTCATTTATCTATGGCTAAGGGTCATAAATTTTGTTTGCAAGGGTTTATTTGTAATTCTTTTCATGTGTTATAAGTGACTATACATAGATTTTATCTAGGTTGTTCATTATTCCACATTATTTGGCTACATAAAAGTATCCTATATGTATATAAGATTTTTTAGTTTTATTTCTTGTGTTTTTATATATCACTCCTTAGTTTTTTTTGTTTGTTACCCTATGTTCCCTTCCTCCCCTCTCATTTTGAGTTTTAGTTTGCATTCCAAAGATGAGTTCTAGCTTCTCACAAAACCCATAAAGGATGCCCATCCTCAACTAGAGCCTATTCTACCACTATTTTTAGTACTATCAATTTGATGTGGATGTGTCCCCTTGGGTTTATTTCTTTATGTTATCCTTGTGTTTATAATCAATCTGAGAACTCATTTTAATGGGCCTCGTTAAAATATTTATACTGCCACTATTACTATGGCTACCATATATGATTTTTTTTATCCATAGACATTTCCTAGACTATTTTAAACTAATGCCAAGTGCTTTATATTTTCACCATTGACTTGCTTGGCCAGTCCCACATTTTTTCTTGTAAGCCTTATTTATGCACTGAGCTTACTATTCCACCAATTTACTTCTTGTGCTCATGTGGTAGTTTGATATTAGTCCATGAGGTTACTTGCATGTGTTTACAAGGTCCATGTGTGAAATTTTTATTTTGTCTATTACACATGGTACTCGGGTGGTTAAGTGCTATAGTCAAACCTACAAATGATGTGGCACCATCTTCTTTCACAATGGATTATGTTGTGGTAGTAGTGATTCATTGTCTACCATGTGTTGCCTTATTGGCATTGGTGGGCCTAATCTTCTTCTATGGTGACATGGTGGGACCTCCTCTTCCTAGGTATGTTTGTGATGAGTTTTCTCCTACACATTGTAGAGATGTCATCTACTCCTAGTGCTCAATTCTTACTGTTTTGACCCTCAAAAGCAATTTCAATTGTGCTTATTGTTTATGCATGGTTGCATATACACCGTCAATTTAAAACATGAAGCTCCAACATGTCCATGACTATTGATCTCCATGGTAAGTCAAGCATGATAATGTGTGCTCTATGCTTGATGGATTTTTCAAGTCTTGTGCCATGTTTCCAAGGTTTTCTCTACACAGTTAGTTAACAACAAGGATTTCAAGGCCACTATTGCATGGGTGGTGACTATTGTAGTGTATTAATAATATGATAGGTAATTATTCCCATTTGGTGGTACCTTTTGTGGTTTTCCATACATTGAATAAGTTATATTACCACCATAGAACCATGTGCTAAGATAATTGTGTGGCATAGATCAAGCCTTTATGCATACCTGAGACATATGCAAGAGGGTTCTTAATGAAATAAATAATATTTTCCCTTATTCCTACAAAGAAATATCTTGAGAGCATCCTTATCTTGATATAAAATTAGATCTAATTATATCCTCATATTGCTAGTAAATTAATTGTAATAATTGGGAGCTAGTTTCCCTAGCTGTCTCCCAGGATTGTGAAAGGTAGTAACATCTTGTAGGTCTTAGAGAGATGAATCGGATATATATGTAAAACTTTCTATAATATTTTTGGGTTGGTTGGTTAGCCTTAGACCTAGACTTTATAAAATTATGGTCACTCTCAATCAAATATAACCTAAGGCATCAATTCTTGTAAGTTATGTGGTATGTGTACAAAGATAAGGGGCCAAAAAGTGACCAAAACATATTTTGGAGACAAAATAAAAGATAACATGCTCACATTATAAAAACATAGCATGCTTGGTTGATGAAAATGAGAGTCCATTTACGTTTAGTTAATTCAAATGTAAACATCCTCACATTTAATGTGAGCAGATTATGACTATCATAAAACAAAAAGTAAATCAAAGGTAAGATCTTTCTTTTCTCATTTTATTTTTTCCATTGGTAGAAAAACATGAGAAAGGAAAAGCATGACCACATTTTAAATTTAAATCCAAGCTATCTCTACCTCATCAACAATGCCTCGATGTGCAAGAGGAAATTTATATTAATTTTAGATAATATTAAATTCTTATATATTGCATTAGTTTTGGTTTACTAAATTTTTATTTTCAATCAATCCAAACCCTCATCCACCTAATCAAATGCATGACAAAAATGAGGTAGAAAAGGCTGATTATTTGATGAGACTTCATGGTTTTATGTATAGACATTTTTGTGTATGCCTTCATGGCTTGTAGGTATAGATTTATACTTTGCAATTTGTATTCTTATATGGCTTTGTAGTCATAGATTTGTATATATAATTGATGTATATCATTGTATGCCAATATAGAATTATAGGCCTTATGAGACTATATTCAATTTTCATGACATTATGTATACATCCATGGCCTTATTGAGGTCAATATATAAATATTTTATATGTATTCATGGTTTAAATGGTTTGAATTGTTTGAATAATAAAGATTAATATTGCTCATTGTTTAGATTGATCATAAATGTTTTAAATAGTTTTAATGATCACTACAAACTTAATATTGCTTTCACTGTTAATAGTGATTAAAATATATTTTTTAACTAACACTTACACATTTAGGGATTCTATTTTGTACATGATAGAAACACAAAGCTTTGCTAGGATAATTACATTAATGCCTTCTCCACATGCCTTAATTGAGAAAAAAGAACTGTTGTGTCCTTTTACCTATTAATTTATCAAATTTGTCATCTCCCCATATTTTGAAGAAATATCACCATCAAGTCTTATAATTTTACCACCTCTAGTCGAATTAATTATTCTAGTAGTCATATTTTTCAACTAAGGGCAAAGGGGAAAGGAATTGGCTAAAAAATAAGAGCTTCTCTTCATTCACATTGTAAAGTGAATGCATGTGAAGAATGAATTTAATTTTTACACCACCATTGGGATCTATTACTATATCACTGACATTGCTATTATTAGAATCCAACTAGCCAAAAACATTATCTTCATTCCATATACTTATTTTATATAGTGAGGCTGTATGTAGATTACATAAGACTATGCTTTTACAATTTATCTTGACACTATACAATCATTGAAATTATTATGTGGTTCCCATTGTGATTCATTTTCCCATATTACCTTTTATAGACATTTATTGACCATGGTTCCGATTTCCTAGTGCCATGACCACTTCATCTTTCAATAACTTAGTGGTTCATCCATGGACCACCCTTGGGGGCATAACCAAAAAAACCTCCTTGTGCTTCACTATGGACTTATTCATTGTTTTCTAGTAGTTCTTCCATCATCTCTTCACTTGAGCATAACTGTTTCCATATGCTTTGATCCATTCTATCAAAAGACATCAAGCTTCATCACAAAACCTATTCAATCCTTGTCAGCAATTTCATTGTCATCATATATCATTTTCACATCATCACTCAATCACTCTTGGGAGAATGACCCATAATTATCCTTTTCTCACCACTTTGTCATGCTATCACATCTTCCCTTGTGATCCTCTTTTGATCTTGACCTAGACCTGCATAATCAAAACTAAACATCATTAACATTTGGCAACATACAATCAAAAGTCACAAGCAAATTTCAAAAATGTAAAGCATCAACCAAAACATTAATAAAATTTCAACCAACATCAAAATAGGGGGTGAGGAACAAAGGCATGGAAGGTTTCTACAATGAATAAAATGGCATGCCCTAACTAGGTTTTAAACCATAAAAATTCCATGATTTCAATTATTTCCATCAAGCAATAACAAATTCAACGAAGGATTGAATTTGGAATTCAAGGAAACAAATTATGTGAAAAGCATTAATAACCTAGGGAAAGAAATTTAAAACCCTAGGATGGAAAAACACTAAAAAAGAAAGGTAAAATAGAAAAAACCTAGAAATTATGGAGAATTTTCTTTAAATAGATCAAATTGCATGAAATCCAAAGTGATTACTAGTTTTAGAGGACTAGAATGTTAGACACCTAAAATTGTCCACTCTTCATCTCATCCCTAATTCATCCTGACTCATCACTATTCATCCATAAACCATCCCTAAACATCCCTAAATTACATTTTCTCCACAATTAACTAAATAAACACATGTTTAGACATTTAATTGATTGATTATCCTTCAAACCATGATTTTACAATATTTTATTGTCAAAATCACTATTCATTTACTATTGAATATTCATCTGTACCTACATCCATACCTATCCATAGCCTAAATGATTAATTAATCATTTATTAATCTTCTCCTATAGTCCAAACATTAGATAAATTTTATTTATCTAATATCCCCTTTTCCCATCCCATGAATTAAGTAAATATTTGTATTTATTTAATCCCCTATTTTCTACGCTTTTGATTAGGTGACCTGAAACTAATTAATTAACCAACCTCCTACTTGCACATTCCATTATCCTAAACTAATCCTACTCAAATCCTCCATATCCTCCTATGTGTACAAAGGCATGGACTCACCACATTAGTCTTTTACAAAGGTATGGTTGACTCAAATTCCTTTGTATAAGAGTCCTTTTGTCCTCATCCAATCTCATCCCTTCACTTTATCCAATTCAATTTTCCACCCTTGGTTCTATAGCATCGTAAATTATGTACAATGGTGTGTAGGCACATTTTCACTATGTTTAGCTCCTCCCTTTAGTGATCCCAAGCCTAGTCCATTTTTAAGTCTAACTTAAAACCCTCTTTTGGTCCTGTTTATACAAAATGTCATGATTCCAATTAAAGTTTAATCATGACCCTGAGAAATAAATTAAGATTTCGAGTTAGCCCCACATTAAGAGAAAACTTAAGCCTTGAATTGCCCCTAGGCCCAGGGCGCCCAAGTGCCTTGGTCCCTCACATGTTTAGGGAAGCAATATAAGGTTACAAGTCAGCTTGGATGTTGTTTAGGTTGACCCTAAATTCAAATTTTCTTTATGGTGCATTATGTCAGCATTTTAATCCTAATTACTCTTTTCAATAGCCTTGTGTAAAAGTAAGTGACTTACCTCATTTTAAAACTAGATGAAAAGATTGATTTTGAATGTGAAAAAGCTCTCTATTTGCTATTGCTCTCTATGCTATTGTGTTATTGTAGGTTTTTGTTCAAGTGGGGTTATACTTTCCTCTTGGAAATATTTGTATGAAGGAGCCTAGGAGATGAGATCTTGAGTCTATCAAATTGGCTCCTAGGTTGAATCACTTTGCATGATTGGGAGAAGGGTTATAACCACCAACTTGAGTTTGTCTTTAGTACCCTCTAAGGGTATGGTTGCATCTCTTTCTTATTCAAAAAACCTTCCATGAATCTTCATCCTTGAGGTGAATTTGTGAGGTTCCTTGAGTGAAGTATCCTTGGTATCATTCCTTTGTATTTTTCTTGAGTCATATAGGATTCAGATTTGATATTATTTGGTTAGATCTTGCATGTTACTGCTCACACTTAGGATTTCTGAGCACACACAACACTTGGATTTAATCTTGGATATCTGTGAGGTAGGAATACCAAAAAGGGCTCTTGACTAAGGCAAGCTCCTATATATGCACAAACATTTTTACCTTATTTCTTATGCGCAGATAAGACGAATAGGTTTCAAGAGATACCAGTCCAAGAGATAGAAGATACTACAGGTGCGGACCTGACAAAAGTGGCAGTTTTTGTAAACCTTAAACTAGGCCTAGGGCACTCGACCACCCTGGTCTTGAGCATTTTTGTCATCAGATCTAGGTTTTGTAATGTTCCTTTACCTCTATTGTTTAATTAGTTTCTTAGATCCCACTTCCAACATTCATTTGTAGCTCAATCTCTCTCAAGTAGGGTTTTGATCTTGTACCCTAGCTAGAACAGTTGAATTTGGTTTGACAGTCATCTATACATCAAAGAGGCAAAACCCTTGCATTTTGGCTATCCCTCAAGGATAGAAGCAAAGATCAGTTTGTGTCTCAATGTTTGTAGAAGAGGGTTTTGACCTAGTTTAACTCCTAAGTCTAGATCACTCTTTTCTACACTACATTTTGGTGAACCCGACTCTTCCTACACTCTTGCATCCTTCTTCATTGATGAAAAAAATTATTTTCAATTATAGATCTTATTTAAATTAGGTGCATTCATCTTTTATTTGATTGCATATAATACATTTTGTAGTAAATTCATCATTAGAGCTATAAAATCCTTACATTTCTCAAAAACTAACCAGTCTTAAACCTAGGGTTTAAAGATTAGTGTGTTATTTTAGATATTTTTAGTATTATTAGATCGATTAAAACAATCTTACTTGTTGTACCTAATCATAATTTTTATTTAGTACATGTTTTCCATTTTTGTCATTTGAAATTGGAAAAGTAAGCATGTGTTTTTTTGATTGAAAATAGTCTATGTTTATGATATTGTTTACACTCAATAAAATTAGATCATTGTAGTGCAATTTAGATTTCTAATCTGATGTTTAGGTCTGATTACAACTAAGTTTGATATACATGCTTTAGTCATTCATCTTTCTTTCATTCATATATATTGATGAGGGTTACCTAAAATTCCATTTTATGGTAACTCTAGCTTGGAAATTGATAAATTTTGAGTATATTTTAGCTACTTATTGGATAATACAGTTAAAGCATTGTTGTTCATAGTTTGATACATTTTAATATTGAGCATAAATATACTTCATTTCATTCCTTATTCTTTTCTTTACCATAATAAAGATTGGAAAAGTAGGATATACAACTATGTCAAATTACTTTATTCAAGATTTTGATGCATTTGATGAGTCATTTAGTGATGATTTTAATATGTTAGATGAAGCCTTGGATGACTTCATCTCTACGAAATCATCCTCTATGACTCCCAAACCATCTCTATTTCAAAGAATCATCAATACAATTTATGTTTCTGGTTCTCCAACAAAATCTGAGAAGCCTAAAATTGTTGTGCATCTTTCAAATGATGCCCCTTGATCATCTATCACAATAGGAGGTTCTCCAAAAACACCTAGACCTCCTAGTTACATCTTCAATTATGAGAAACAAATCATTCGAAATAGTCCATTCAATCAGAATGTGTTGCAGCAACACATTCACCATGGAGTTGCTCACGCATATAACACTAGATATAATAAACAAAAGAAACAAATACAATTTGTTCTTGATTCTCTTACACATTCTCAAACTATTCTTCCCCAAACACCTCATCTTCCTACTCATAATGGTAGAGATTATGATCTTGTTGAGTATCTCTAAGCTACTCTAGCAAAGATCTCTCTATGGGAGTTGATACAAACATCACCTACACACCATGGAATGCTCCTAGGAGCTTTACAAAAGGTGACTGTTCCACCTGCTGTTCAACCGAATGATGTAGCAGCTTTGTTAGATTGTATGCATGTGACTAAACCTGACATTGTATTTCAACCACATGAATTACCTCCCATAGAATTTCAAAACCAAAATAAGCCTCTTATGATATTTTTCTTCATCAATATTATGAGAGTTAGACATACCATGATTGATAGTGGATCAAGTCTTAATGTCTATGGCATAGACTTGTTACATAAAATTAGTGCTTCAATACCTCCGTCATTAAACCAAATAAACTCAACATTCGTGGCTTTGAGAATGTTGGTAGGCAATCATTGGGTACCATCACCTTACCTCTTAGGGTTGGTCTTGTGACATTGCCTACCCTTATCCATGTCATGCCTAATCCTCTTTCATATGATCTTCTTCATGGTAGACCTTGGATTCATGCCATGGGGGTAGTTCCATCTACCCTTCATCGATCAATAAAGTCTATTCACAACAATCAACTCCATATAATTGAAGCTGATCTGACTCCAAAAAGTTGTTTACAAAGTGAGGCTAAAAATAATCAATATTTAAAGCTCTTCTCTCTCTCTTCTCTTTCTAAAATCATTTCATCTCCCTCTCCTGAGGAGGTTATTGTACAAGAATCTGATTCACCTTTGAATACACTCTTTAGTGATGATTATGGTTACAAAAAGTTCTAGGGTGGCTTCAACTTCTACTTCTACATCACCTAAAATATCTTTGAAAATTAATAATGAAAATATTTATTCTTATACTACTGAATATGAGACATATGGTTTGCCTCCTTCCTCTTTAGAAATGGCATTTATTTATGGTTGAGTTTTTCAGATCCTCTCTCAATATGGATACAATGGTAATGGTTGTGGTATAAAGGAACAAGGTATTAAAGTCCCTTTGAAGGCTACTCCACATTCGTCTTCATTTGGACTTGGATATTGTCCTTTAGAACCCACCAAAGCTACTCACCATCCTAATCTAAATGTCATCACAATTTAATCAACTACACTTAAATGGGTATATCCAGAATTGATTGATACAGATTCTAATTTTTAAGATATTCCTTTTGATACTTTTCAATAGATGAAGCTTTTGTTGAATTCTTAGGAGCTTATGATCACTTGCATCATTACCATCATGATCGTGGCCTTCCTTATTGTTTAAATGCAGAAGCATACTTTGGGAAGAATACTTGTTTATCAGATGATACCTTGACATCTCATGAGTTAACTATAGAATCCCTTCATCTTGGACTGACATTCAAGACCACAATACTCTCATTAATGGGAAAACTGTTGATGTTTTGATGGATAATGATGACTCTAAAAATGTCATCCCTATTGGAAATTGTCTAGATACAGGAAAAAATAAGAAATCACATCTCTTTTACATGAATATCCTAGTCTATTTGCTTGGACATGCTCTGATATGCCCAACATCAATCCTCAGGTGGTAACACATAATATTGTCATTCATCTTGTTGCTAAACTAGTTAAACAAAAGATACATAAGATGAATCCTAAGGTTGCATTGTTAGTCAAAGCTGAGATAGAGAAGCTTTTACAAGAAGGCTTTATCCACCCTATTGACTACTCACCTTGGATCTTGAATATTACGGCTATTGTTAAATCTGACAAATGTATTTGAATGTGTAATGATTTTTGAGATTTGACTAAAGCATCTTTCAATGATGACATCCGTCTTCCTAACATTGATATAATCATCGATTCCACTGCTAGCCATGAGTTATTTTCCTTTATGGATGGTTTCTTTGGTTATAATCAAATATTTATCGATCCTCAGGATCAAAACAACTTATATAACTTGTTGTGGAATATTTTGTTGGGTTGTCATGCCATTTGGATTAAAGAACGTTGGTAAGACTTATCAATGTGCTATGACACTTATCTTTCATGATTTCATGCATAATATCTTAGAGGATTATGTCAATGATATTCTAGCCAAATATGTTTTGTGCTAGGATCATGTCAAAATTCTCCATCACATCTTTGAATGTATACGTAAATATAACATGTACTTGAATCCTCGTAAATGCATCTTTGGCATTAATAGTAGCAAGCTATTAGGATTCATTGTTTCTCATCATGGTATTGAATTGGATAGGAAAAAGAGTAACACCATTGTTAACATGTTATCTCCTAAGAATGTTTCACAACTTCATAGCTTACAAGGGAAGCTTCTGGCTATTCGTCAATTTATTTCATAACTTGCGGATCAAACTCTTCGTTTCACATAATTACTTAAGAAAGAATCTAACTTTAAATGGGATAGCGATTGTCAAAAATCTTTTAATGATCTCAAAATATATCTTTCCAATCCACCTATATTACAATCGGCCTTCTCTAGATGACCGTTCATTCTTTACACATTGGTATTTCCTAATGCTCTGACCGCTTTGTTAGCACAACATGATGATGATGGAAAAGAGCTTGTTGTTTATTGCATCAGCTAAACTTTTCTTGATTATGAAATGCGATACATTGTGATAGAAAAGAAATGCCTAGCTCTAATTTTTGAAACACAAAAATTGAGACATTATCTTTCAAATGTTGAAATTAATGTAATTGTAAAATTCAATCCTTTAAAGCATTTGTTTGCTAGAACATATCTTTCAAGATGCTTAGCAAAGTGGGTTATGTTGTTAACAAAATTTGACCTTAAGTTTGTCTCACCAAAGGCCATTAAAGGACAAGAATTGACCGACCACTTAGCAGAAGCTCCTTCACCATTCACTATTGCAAATCAATCTTGAATTTTTGTATGATGATCAAATCCTTACCTTGGACATTGATGATAAGTGAAAGTTATTCTTTAATGGTTCTGAATGTCAAACTGGCTTCGGTGGTGTTGTTATACTACTACCTCTTTCAGGTAAGCCAATTCCTATATCTTATTATCTCAATTTTCTATGTACCAATAACATTGCCGAGTATGAGCCCTTATTGCTTGCTTGCATGCCACTTTGGCTCTAAACATTAAACACATTACAATATTGGGTGATTCTCAATTGATCATATGACAAGTCATTGGATCATCAAATAAAGATAGATAAGTTATCTCAGTATCGATACTTGGCCTTATCGACACAATTCCATGAAAAGACAATTGACATGTGGATGAGATGGCAAGAGTTTCTTCCCTCGTATGCCTTGATGATTCTTCAAGGAATTATCAATTTATCATCTATAATCTCAAAATGCCTTGCATAATACCCAATGTTTCCTTTTTTGCTAATATAGATTTTATAGAATGGTCCTCCCATATATTTCAATATTTGCGTGATGGTACCTTTCCTGATCTAGCATCTAGAAGTGCTCAGGTTCACATATGCAAACTTGGGGCGCACTACATCATCTTATCAAGTATTCTATATTAGTGAAATATGAAGGTCCTCTCCTTCGTTGCCTTAATAATTTTGAGATCTAGATTGCCCTAGAGGAGGCACATTCAGATGCTTATGAAGGACATTTTAGTGGGAGATATCTTGATCAAAAATTTCTTCGTATGGGTTACTATTGGTAGGACATGAAACAAGATTCCTTTACCTTTATCAAAATGTTCTCACAATTTCAACAACATAACAATCTCATTCAAGCTCCTACTTAGGAACTTCGTGCTTAGGTTTCAGCTTGGCCATTTTTGTGTGGGGCTTGGATCTTATTAGAAAAATTTCTCCTCATTCATCTCAAGGACATAATTTTATAATCACAACTACTGATTACCTTATGAAGTGGGTTGAAGCAGTTCCTCTCTAATCCATGATTGCTGAAGTAATCTGTCATTTCATTCAAGATGACATAATCTTTCAATTTGGTATTCCTTCCACTTTGGTTTCTGACAATGGTACTTCATTTACGAACAAAGATGTGAAGGAATTCCTTGAAACATATCATATTCAGCACCACTTCTCTACATCATATTATCCTTAGTCAAATGGACAAGTGGATGCTTCTAACAAAGTAGTTGGAAAAATTCTTTGAAAAACTATTAACAAACATCAAAAAGAATGGCTCAATTATCATACACATTATCGGCTTATCAAACAAGTGTTCGTACATCTATGGGCACTACCCTGTACAACCTTGTGTATGGCACCAATGTGATTATGCCTTTGGAATTAGAAATTCCTTAATTGTGAATTTATCTCAAGGGCATCCTCGATGAAAATCTTCAAAGGGAATTATGATATCAACAACTTGAAATGCTCAATGAACAATGTATAAATGCTCTCAAACATCTTCAAACTCATCAAAAGTTTAGGCAATGCTTGTACAATGAACGTGTTGCTCACCATTCATTTGACGTTGGCTATCTCATACTCTACGAAAATCAACACAGTATCAATGCACCTCTTGATAGAAAAGGGAAGTTTAGACTAAATTGTTTAGGACCTTACATCATCATTGAAGTCTTTGGATCGGGTGCGTATAGACTGGACAATATGAATAGTATGCCTCTTAAAGAACCTATCAATACTAATCAATTACATAGATATTATTCTTAAATTTAATTGTTCAATTGCATGTTATCACTTCCTTTATAAAGCAAATGTTTGGTAGATAGTAAATGTAAATTTTCTATTTCATTATTTGCTTTGGTCTTGACAAAATATGTAGTTTGTCTTGATGCTTTAGAGTAGTTTACTTAGTTTAGAGAATTACTTAGTTGTTAGCATACAAATTGGTAGATGTGCATCTTCTTCAATAATCATTGTTGAATCTAATCTAACAATTTTATGACATTTTTCATTGGATCACAACTGACTTATTTCACCATATGTGTACCATCTTGTTTAAAACCTAATTAAGCATACATATGTGTATTTCATTAGAACATGTATCATTTAAATCATTTTCACATTTGTTAAACCATTACACATAGTTGTTTACACAAATCACTTTAGCATTTAATTTGACATACATGTGCAAAAACAAATCTAGATTTTTTGTTGCATTTACTTCACAAATATCTAGATCACAAATGACATATAGCATAAACAAACTAAGTTATGAATCAAAACCATATATATAAATCATAAGAGTTTGAGTACATCAGTTCACCACTACATAAAAATGTGGTGAATCACAACATAATACAATTAAGATATCATCACTTTGTCAGATCGTGAAACCCAAACTCTTCAGGACCTGGTGATGATCAAGTACCAGATGGCCTCCTATTTGAGGCTACTGATCATGAGTGAATCCTAGAGACACTCCATGACTGTAAGCCCCTAATCTCACCTCTAAGCTCCCCCACCTCCTGCCTAGACTCTATGTGTATTCACTAGAGTTGATCTCTCTCAACTCTCAACCAGTCCACCTCAGCATGTAGATATCTCAATAAGTTGTGCTTAGTACCCAATGTTCCCATGACTCTATGTTGATCTAGCTGTGTTTGGAGATAATCTCATGTCTCTTCGACACTCGCTACCCTCTGAACTGCCTGGTCTTGCTTGATTACTAGATGATCTCACTCTATCTATCCCTCCTCAAATGGTACTCTAAGCCACACTATGGGGTCAAATATCTTTGCATGTCGACACACCTCATGTGGTGGTCTATAGCAAGCCTACATTGGCTACTATGTCCGCTTAGTGAGTACCATCGCTGCTATGATCTGACTCACAAAGTCATGCTATGCACTAGAACCAACTGTAAAGTGTATTAAAATAATCATCAAGTCAACCTCTCAATCAAATCAACATATGCATCTTAAACTAACAATAACAAAATATAATCATCACCTGGATCACCCTCCTACCATGATGGATAATGTGGAATGATGACTGAACTGGTATCTATAGTCATCCCAGCTATTGGGATCATCGTAGTGGCGCCACCACTCAACTCCCCATACTCAAAATGACACTGTACTCCTCTTGATGTGCTCCATGGTCATAGGCTATGAGAAGGAGTCTCAAGTCCCTCCTCCTCAGCACTAACACCCTCCACTAGCTGGCATCATCTACCCCTCATCATTGGAAAGGGTGCATCCTCATCATCATCATCACCATCTCTCACAAAATATTTGTTACTATCTCCTCCCTCCTCTGACTCATCTCCTTGCTCAGCCCAGGATCTAGGATTTCTAGCAGGATGATCATCATGAAAGATAGGAGTAGGGCATGCTTTCTCGCACCATGTTGTATATGTTGGGGTGACACCTACATCATAAATATCAGAGACAGGATCATCATCCTTTGTATCAGTATCAGGATCACTCAACGCCACATCTATGATGGTGATTCGTGCCCTATCCTGAGGCCAAACCTTGCAACATGATGACTTCACATAGAACAGTCATGTGGTAGAAACCCCCTGCACTCATCTGAACTGCCTCATCACTCTATCATAGTAGAAGGCAACTACGATGTGATCTCAACAATCGGCTAACAACCAACCCCTCTACATCCTCACTAGTTACCTCCTCTATCCCATCCATGGTCTGCATCCCCTATATGGTCTCCACACAAAGACCTCTAGTTGCAGCCTATCAAATAATATCCTCGTAAACAATAAATCACCATATCTCCACAGTTCTCTCAGCTTGTAAGAGTGTGCTCATGGATTTGTCCACATAGTCTCTATCGGATAACCCATTAGCCTTGTGCATGTAATAAGCTTGAATACCCACACTTGTAGGAGCATGCATATCATCAAGTTGTGTGCCTCATGGTGTACATAGTGTCCCAAATCATGTAATATAAATGAGAAACCGTATTCCTTCCATAGGAGTATATTGTCCCTTGCTCCTCCATTGCTCTGATGGTATGAGCTAGACCCCATGAAGGTGTGTAACTTGCCCATCCTATGTAACAATTAGTGTGATGGTAGTGATTAGGATGTGACGTATAGTCGGTATAACATCTACACCCTACTCTAAGAATCTTATGTCAATGTGTCCTCGAGCACTTGATGGCACTATGTGTCCAAGACAATAAAGGTAGCTCACCCGAGTATAGTCTTTAGACCTCTACTCTACAACCCTAACTATCTTGCCATGCACATGTAATCGTAGTATCTTGTACATGTCCTCTAAGGTCATAGTCATCTCTCTTATCGGAAGATGAAAAGTAGATGTATTTGTGTTCCACCGCTCCATGAGTGCCATGAGCATTAAATAGTGGTATGTCATCATGGGCATTGTATACACCCACCATAATCCAACATCCTATAGACGTCTCATCTCTGCGTTAGTAAGTTTGTCTGATCAACTATGCAATAATGTGTATAGATGACAACTGACATGCTCTTGCATCCCTAGGAGATCCTAAAAAATGAAAAAAAAAAAGTATACATCAGACTTCAATCCTAATAACTTCATCAACAATCACAAAAAGAATTTGTAGCCTTGTCCTTGGAGCAGGGTTCCCAGATAGGTCTAGAGCGCTCAAGAAGGACCTGGGTGTTCAAAAAGGTCTGAGGCACCCCAAGAGGAAAATGACACCCTAGGTGGATACTGAAAAAGTGTTCCCTAGGCCCATTTTTGGCTCAAAATTCAAAACAACTAATAAAAACAATCACATAAATGAATTTTCAAGTCAAATAGATGCCCACCTCATGCTCTTCAAGTCCCTGCACCACTCATCTCTACAGTGCATCCAGCCTTGGTGGTTGATATGCACTTTGGCTCGGCATGATGGCTCTCCTCCTTGCTCTATCTCCTCAAAGACTGAAAATGACAATATAATGGTAAAGTGTGAAGAACTAATTTTACTATTTATAGTAAAAATATAGAATCCCTGACTACTATCTAGGGTCGAAGATAAATTTTTTCTAGACATATCGTCGTCTAAACATCAATAGATCAACCTACCAAACTTGGATTTGATTGTTGTTTGTTGTGTTTGAATCTTGGTTCCATTGTATTTGCAACCATATGTTTTGTGTCTCGATGTTATTCATTATAATAACCTTACCAAAGCATATTCAGCAACCTTCTCTGTAATATTCCCTTCCTAAGCAATGTAGTTTGATTGACAGTTAGCCTACTCAGCAGGTTCCCATAGGCTAATGAGTTAGGGTTAGGGAATTCTTAGATTTAGTTGATCCAGTAAGATAGTAGTATCAAGTGTCTAATTGAGGTTGCAAATGGTTTGATAAGAGACACACCATTTTTTTGGGTGTTTTCAAGTGATTACTTCCATATTTACTATTTTTAGTAACTCAGTTGGGGGCACCGGTAGGGGTCATGATCAACATTTCTATTTATAGTTATGTCAGTGGAGGCATGAGGTGTTGGAATTTCAAGTTCTAACATAATTCCACAATTTTGAATTAATATCAATATTTTATAAGTTAAATTAAAGATTTAACTTATCATTCTTAATATTATAAGTTTGGGTGCCTAGGAAGATAAAGGGGTTCTTTTGAAAGGGGAAAATTAATTAACTTAAGTTAGCACTCATGTGGGAGACATAAGGAGTTTAGTTTAACTAAATAAAATTTTATTTGACTCCAATATTGGTGTGAAAGCCTAAGATGAATAAAAGAAAAGAATTGATGTTCATTTGTTATCCACGTGCTTTGATATTTGATATTATTCTTGCTTGGAGGAGCTGGTTTCTTCCTAGGGTTTGTGAGGATGAAAACCCTTGTAGACTAAATCTTCCACGTTGGTGAGAGATGCAATCTGGTATATTTCTTGGTGGTTCTATTGCAAGGATCACAACGGGATTTAATGGTTGAAAGAATTATTCATATGGGAGCTTATTGCATAGGCATTTGATGAAGTTTGGATCCATTTCATAATAGTTTTTGAGTATTATAATAGTAGGTTTTTGGGAGTTTGAGACCAATTTTTCTGACTTGTGCTAGTTGTACCACCTTTTGAGCAAGCCATAACTTGTTTGTAGCTCACTAAGTGTGATTTATGAATGATATACCTCTCTTTCTTAGCATGGAGTAACATTAGAATGCTGTAGATATTTTAGGGATTATTGGAGTATATTTTATGAAGACTTTACTATGCTTTTATTGTTGATATTTCTCATAGTATAGATCGTACAACCCTAGACCAGGCGTGAGCTCTCCTAGCCTAAAACACCTCAGTTTGGAGCCTAATTTCTCTTCCAACCAAGGCACCTAGGGTTTATCTACTGCTCTCTAACATTTACTGACATGAGAAATATAGTTTGGTGATGTTGGGAAGTCATTTATAGCTCTAGATTGCTGATTTTCATATATGAGACCTGTGCACTATAAAAATGAAAATGGGCATGTTGCTAAATTATTATTTGTGTCATTTTATCATCTAGGTTTAATAGTTTAACATTGTTTATGTATTTCCAATATCTAGGTATTGTGATTATTGCACTCTTTCATTAGTATTCCATTGCAAAACAATATTGAATGGTGAAACAAATAAGAACCCAAAAAAAAGAAAAGGAAAGAAAAAAATTACATCGGTAAAACACAAAACAGTGGTGTATATTATGGTGGTATCAGAGCATAGATCTTCTTTCCATCTTGTGTGGTTGTGACAATGAAACATGCATAGTTTTCATTGAGTGATGTAGCCTTTTACTCACCACTATAACATTAGGAGGAACAGGTCAAACCCTAATCTTGAGGTCCCACCACACATAGATCCATTTGTAGGAGTTGATAGGGTTGAGGTAGAGATGGGTGATAGAGAGTAAGGTGAACCAAGCACTAGGGATATACTAAATGACTTGTCTAGGGGACAATGGGAGTTATAGTAGAATATGAACCAAATTTGTGCCCTACTGGCTAGACAAATTGAGCGAAATACTAATAACAACAACAATAGATATGGAAATGGTAATGAGGACAATGGAAACAAGTTAAATGGTGGTAATGGGGTTGGCTCGATAAATAAAAGGGTAGGAAATCAATATTCTATGGTTGGGACAGTGAACACTAGACCCCACATGCCTATCTTTTCCCCACGAGATAACCTACTAGAGGTTAATGAGACAACACAACACGAGTTGCAAGAGTAGATTATGAGAGTTTGGAGAGACTTAGGGGTAGATCTCCAAGCTGAGATGTCTTTCTAGGACTACATGGATCTAAGACTAAGGCATAGACCCAATATGGGTGGTAGACAATATAACCATGAGTTGAAAAAAAAAGTTAGCAAAATGACCATTCCATACTTCGATGGATCAGGAAAGACAACAACTAGGGCATGGGTGCATTATTTAGATGGCTTCCTTTAGATCAGTCCTATGTTTGAGGAGTCTATTACTTACGATGTGCTGCATCTCGATGGTAGTGCCAATGAGTGGTGGTACCATGGTATGGTCACTCTAGGCCATGATCAGATTTCTCATATGTGGAGTTCACTGAGAGACGATGAACATGTTCAATAAAAAAGATCCTGACTTGCATTTCAAAGAATTAGCTCAATTGAAAAAATGGGGTTTAGTGGACAGCTATAGTTTAGAATTCTAGAAGTTATGAGTAATGGTAACTGACATTTTGGAGTGGAGGTTGATAGTTCTTTTCATTGATGGTCTTTTAGACCCATTGAGAGGGTGGATTAAGGCACTTATTCTACTCTCATTATAGGATGTTATAAAGAAGGCAAGATATATGGAGTCCTCTACTTCAAAAAGGAAATTTCAGTCTAAAGGGTTCTTACATAAGAAGGACCAAGATAAAAAACATTTTCAACAAGATTCTAATCAACCAAAAAGGGAAACAAATCAACTAAGTAATGATCATCTCAATAAGCTTCGAAGGAAGAAATTGTGCTTCCATTGTAGAGAGCCATGGGAACCATCTCATAAATGTATCAAAAAAGCAAAGGACAAACAAATCGAGTACTTTTCAACTGATGAGATGAATTTAGAAAAATCAGATCAGCATTCTGATTTAGAGGACAGCAAAGAGGAAAACTCATCAAAGGAGGAAAGTGATAGTGAGGGAGTGATGGCACAACTTTCTAGTTTCCAGAAAATTGGGTCCTTCAAGGTTAGAGGAGTACTTTGTGGGCAGTGGATAGTAACTCTCATTGATATAGGTGCTACACATAATTTTAGTGATGAGGGTCTTGTAGCCAAAAGGGGACTCAAAACAAAAGAGTTTGAAGGGTTTAAGGTAATGTTTGTAGATGGATTCAAACTCACTTGTACTTGAAAGATTACTATCCTAAGTATATGGTTGGGTGAATATGAGCTAAAAGATGATTTCTACATGGTTGGCATAGGTGACATAGATGTGGTTCTTGGTATGCATTGGATGAGGGCTTTCAGGGAGTTCACTATGAATCTGCATAACATGGAAATGAAATTTGACTCTAATGAGAAAAAGATAGTGCTTAGATCTTTATCAGATGGCGGTTCTAGAGTTGTATCCGTCAAGAGGATGGAGTGGATGATTAGACATGACTAGGTTGAGTGGGCAAAAAAGTGTCTCATCATGCATACAATTCTAGAACAACAAAAGAACAACCATCATCTAGATATTAAGAAATTGCTATCAAAACATAGCAAGGTGTTTGGGAGCATCCCACTTAAAATACCACCCAATAGAGGGATAGAGCATGTAATAGAGATAGAGGATGTTGCCAAACTAGTAATCACTACTCCATATAGGCATCCTAAGAGGCTCAAGTATAAGATAGAGAAGACTATTAAGGAGTTACTGGAAATGGGGCACATTAGACCTAGTAAGAGTCCATTTGCTTCAACAGTTGTCTTGGTTAAGAAGAAGGATGGGGCAATACACGTGTATTGATTACCGAGCATTGAATAAAAAGACAATAAAAAATAGGTGTCCCATTCCTAGGATAGACAAGTTGATAGATGAGCTGCATGGAGCTTGTTATTTCTCTAAGATTGATTTGAGGTCAAGTTACCATCAAATTAGGATGAGGGAGGAGGACATAGAGAAGACCACTTTTAGATGATATTTTGGTCACTTCAAGTTTTTGGTGATGTCGTTTAGGTTAACTAATGTACCAACCACTTTTCAAAGTTGAATGAACTAGATTTTTAGGAAACAACTGAGGAAATTTATGTTAATATTCTTCATTGATATTTTGATTTTTAGTAGGACCTCAGAGGAACAATTGAGGCATCTAGAGGAGGTTTTGAGCATTCTAGAGAGTGAGTCATTATATGCCAAGGAGTCCAAATGTGACTTCAGAATGACATAATGTCTCTACCTTGGACACATCATTAGTGCTGAGGGAGTGAGAGTTAATCTTGAGAAGATTAGTGGTATTATTGAATGGTCTACACCTACAAATATCTCTTAGCTTAAGGGATTTTTTTGGTTTTTGTGATTTTTATAGGAGGTTTGTTAAGGTTTTCTCATAGATTGTAGCTCCACTTATAGATTTGATGAAGAAGGGAACTTTTGTGTGGTCCAATTCAGCTCAGAAGTGCTTCGAGCACGTCAAACAGTTGATGTCCTCATGTCTTGTTTTGATGATTCTAGATTTCTCCAAACCTTTTGAGTTCGAGTATGATGCCTCAACAGAGGGCATTGGATCCTTATTGATGCAAGAGAAACATCCCATAGCATTTGAGAGCTAAAATCTTAGAGGTGTGGAGAGGAGCCACTTAGTTTATGATAGCGAGATGTTGGCCATTATGCGTGCATTGGTACAATTCAGGCCATACCTAATTGGAGGTAAGTTCATTATAAAAATGGACCACAATAACATTATGTACTTTATGAACTAGAAGGAACCTAATGACAGACAACAAAAGTGGGTTAGTAGGTTATAGGCATATGACTTTGACATTGAATATGTCAAAGGGAAGAAGAACATGGTAGCCGATGCACTTTCTAGGAGACCCCACTCGTGTTTGTTAGGGGAGATTTATGTTGTTTGGAGGGATTTGATTTCAGAAAAATATGCTAAGGATTCTTGGGTAGCAGGAGTTATAAAGGGAACAATTCATGATGACAGGTACTTTGTGGTTAATGATTTGATTATTTGTAAGGAGAGGATTTTCTTGGTGCCCACTTCATAACTTAAGGGTAAGATATTGAGGACCTTTCATGATGCACCGATGGCTAGTCACTCGGGTTTCTTTAAGACTTGTAGGCAAATCTTGGAGCATTTTACTTGGAAAGGACTCAAGAATGAAGTCCTTAAGTATGTTAGGGAGTTTCCTACTTGCCAGAAGAATTAGAATGCTCAAGCACACTTATCCAGTTGGTTTACTTTAGCCTTTACCCATTCCTCATAAGAAATGGGAAGGTATCTCCATGGACTTCATTAATGGGCTACCTAAGGTATAGGGCAAGGATTGTATATATGTTGTGGTTGATAGATTGACCAAATTTCACATTTTTTTCCATATCAGTGACACATACTACTTCCAAGTGGTTGATTTATTCTTCAAGGAGATATTCAAATTGCATGGCATGCCTAGGAGTATTGTGAACGATAGGGACATCAAGTTCCTAAGTCTCTTCTAGCAGGAGATTTTCAAGTTGAGCAGCACCAAGCTCAATCCTAGTACTAGCTACCACCCACAGATAGATGGATAGACAGTGATAGTAAACAAATTGGTGGAAGGATATCTTAGGAACTATCTTTCTGGATAGCAAAGAGCTTGGATCAAATGGCTGCACCTTTGAGAGTATTGCTATAATACAACCTATCACATGTCCATTAGGATGTTGCCATTTATGGCTTTGTATGGGTATGGGGCTTGCAACTTTATGGATTTATTGCTTTGGGATAATAGAGTGCCTAAGGAAAAGGATTTACTACAGGAAATTCAAGAAAACATGAAATCACTTAGGGAAAATTTGCAACAGGCACAAAATCACCACAAGTTGTATGCTGATCAACATTGAGTGGAATGTGGTTTCGAGGTTGGGGACATGGCTTATTTGAGACGTCATCCATACAGACAGTCTACTCTCAAGAAGAGTGGAGTGGAAAATCTTAAGCCCAGATTATATGGTCCATTCAGGGTGTCCAAGAAGGTTGGAGCGGTTGCCTATGAGCTTGCATTACGAGCTAGCAATAGAGTGCATAATGTCTTTCACGTATCTAGGCTCAAAAAGGCAATTGGACACAATGTAGTTCCCCAATTAGAGTTGCCACCATTAGATGAGGAGGGGAAGTTGATACTAAGTCCAGAGGCCATTATTGACTCTTGAGAATGGACTCTTCGGAGGAGGATCATTAAGGAGTTCTTGGTCAAATGGAAAAACTTTCCAGTTGAGGATGCAACATGGGTAAATAAGCAGATTTTGTAGTATCCAGAGCTCAAATTGCTTGATGACAAGCAATTTTTGGATGGTTAGACTATAATGTCCCCTTCCTAAGTAGTGTAGATTAATTGATAGTTAGCCTATTCAGTGCGAGTTCCCATAGGCTAATGAGTTAAGATTAGGGAATCCTTGGAGTCAATTGATCTAGCAGGATTGTAGTATCAGGTGTCTAATTGAGCTTCCAAATGGTTTGATGAATGGTACACCATTTTTGGGGGTGTTTTTAGGTGATTACTTTCATACTTACTTTTTTAATAAGTCAGTTCAGGGCACTAACAGGGGTCATGGTCAATATTTATATTTATAGTTATGTTGGTGGAGGCATGTGGTGTTGGAATTTCAAGTTCTAACATAATTCTGCTATTTTAAATTAATAGTGATATTTTATAAGTTAAAATAAAGATTTAACTTATTTTTATTAATATTATAAGTTTGGTTGCCTAGGGAGATAAAGGGGAAAATTAATTAACTCAAGTTGGTGCTCATGTGGGAGACATAAGGAGTTTCGTTTAATTGAATAATATTTTATTTGACTCCAAATATTGGTGTGAAAGAATGGGATGAATTTAAAAGAAAAGAACTAAAGTTTATTTGTAATTCATGTGCATTTGATATTTGATATTGTTCTTGCTTGGAGGAGTTGGTTTCTTCCCATGGTTTGTGAGGATGAAAACCCTTGCATACTACATCTTCCATGTTGGCAAGAGACCTAATCTGGTAGATTTCTTGTTGGTTCTATTGCAGGGATCACAATGGGATTTGGTGGTTGAAAGAATGGTTCATTTGGGAGCTTATTGCACAAGCATTTGATGAAGTTTGAATCCATTTCATAGCAGTTTCTAAGTATTATAACAATAGGTTTTTGGGAGTTTGTGACCAGACTTTTTGACTTTTGTTGGTCGTACCACCTTTTGAGTAGGTCGTACCTTGTTTGTAGCTAATTGAGTGTGATTTATGAATGATATACCTCTCTTTCTTGGGGTGGAGTAACATTAGAATGCTAGGAAGATATTTTAGAGATTATTGGAGTAGATTTTCTAAAGACTTTAATGTGTTTTTTGCTGCTAATATCTCTCATAGTATTGGTCATACAACCCTAGACAAGGCGTGACCTCTACCAACCTAAAATGCCTCAAGTTGAGACCTGATTTCTCTTACAACCAGGGTGCCTAGGGTTTATCTACTATTGTTTAACATTTGCTGATAGGAGAAATGTAGCTTGGTGATACTGGGAAGTCATTTGTAGCTCCAGATTATTGATTTTTGTATATCAGACCTGCACACTATAAAATTGAAAATGGGTAGTTGCCAAATTGTTATTTGTGTCAATTTACCATCTGGGTTTAATAGTTTAATGTTGTTTATGTATTTCTAATATCCAGGTATTGTGATTATTGCACTATTTCATTATTATTCCATTACAAAACAATATTAAATGGTGAAACAAACAACAATCCAACCAACAAACAAACAAAATTATAAAATTTTGCATTCTAGTAAAACACAAAATAGGGGTGCATATTAAATTCTATCTCTAGAAATTCAAAGTGGAAATATCGCCACCTTGTTTCTACATCCTAAAGTAGCAAGCAAAAATAGGGGAGCATATATCTACCCAGAAATTTTTCTCTCATCACCTTCCCCTTTAGATTTTTTGGACTAACACATACATCTATTAGTTGTAGGATTATTTGATCACACTTATGCTATGATTTGTAGGATCATAGGCTGGGGGCTTCACCCTCTTGCATGATGATAATTTGTGTCCTCTACAGTATCCTTTTTTATATCCTTTTTGCAAAATATTTTTACTTTCGTGTCCTTTAGCTTGCATATGCGCATAGTTTCATATGACCGCTAAAGTGAGGGCTAAATGTAGTGTTATAAATTGTGAACACTGGTGTGTAGGAACAATTTTACTATGTTTAGCTCATCCCTTAAGTGATCCTAAGCCTAGTCCATTTTTAGGTCCACCTTAAAACCCTCTTTTGGCCCCATTTAGTGATACTATGTTTAGCTCATCCCTTTAGTGATCCTAAGCCTAGTCCATTTTTAGGTCCAAGGGTATGGTTGCATCACCTTCTTATTCAACAAACCTTCTATGAATCTTCATCCTTGAGGTGAAGTTGTGACCTTCCTTGAGTGAAGCATCCTTCATATTTGCTTGAGTCATATAGGATTAGGGTTTGATATTATTTGGTTAGATCATGCATGTTACTACTCACAATTAAGATTTATGAGCACACATGACATCTAGATTTAATCTTGGCTATCCGTGAGGTAGGAATACCGAAATGAGGACTTGACTAAGGCAATCTCCTATATAGCCACAAATTTTTTTCCCTTCTTTCTTGTGTGCAAATAAGATGAACAGGTTTCAGGTGATACTGATATGTGAGACAGAAGATATTATAGGTGCAGACCCGACAAAAGTGGTAATTTCTATAAACCCTAAAATAGGCCTAGGGCAACTAGGTGCTCTGGGCTTGAGTATTTCTGTCATTAGATCCAGGTTTTGAATTGTTCCTTTACCTCTGTTCAATTATTTTCTTAGATCTCACTTACGATAGTCATCTATAGCTCAATCTCTCTCAATTAAGGTTTTGATCTTGTGCCCTAGCTAGATCTATTTCAATTTGGTTTTACACTCATCTAAACAACAAAGAGGAAAACCTCCTATAGTTTGGATCTCCCTCAAGGGTAGAAGTCAAACTCGGTTTGTGTCTTAATGTTTGTAGAAGAGGGTTTTGACCTAGTTTAACTCCTAAGGCTATATCCCTCTTTTCTGCACTACAGATTCTTCCTCAATCCAAGGACATCCCTTCTCATCCAACCAATACTTTCCACTTGGCAATTTCTCATGCATCCAAGACTCTCAACAATCATCCACCCTTGATCTCCAAAATTAATCTTGATCAGCCAATCCCCATCCAAAAAATCTATAAATTATAGCCTATCATAGAAGCCATTTTGAGAAATCCATGAGAAGAAAAGTAATGTTGTCATTTTGAGGAGGCACCTACATTTCAAAACATCAAAGAGCACATCCACAAAAAAAGGGTTAGCATGTGAGGAGAATTAGATAGTTTTCATTTCTTATTTATATGCTTTCCTTTATGCTCTATGTTAAAGTCATTATAGGACTTGTATGAAATAGGTCAATATTGCATTGGTTTATTTCTTTATGTTCATTTTCTACTATGGTACATTTGGCATGCTTGATGGAACCCCCTAGGGTCCTTATCTAACCTCTTTTTCTTATCAAGGATTTGTTTTGAAGTTGTAGGTCCTATTTTGGCTATTCTAGCATAGTTTAGCAGATCTGTCTACATTTGGGTGGATTTGTCACTTGGTTGGATAGATCTGTCTTAGTCCTAGATCCTATCCCTAGCATTTATCTCTCAAACAATGGATATGCAGGTGCTTTCAGGTAGATTTGTAGTATTTTCAATGGTTCTGTCCTCTACATGGGTAGTTTACCTCCAATCATCCCTAAACATTTCCCATCATTTCTAAACTTTTCATCATTCTATTTCTTGATAGGGGGTCTAATTTACAAAGGGGTTATGCTACTAAAATTTCCCTTAATCATTTAATTTCATCAAAAATTTGATCATTTTCTTGAAAAATTGTCTTTTCAGGTTTTGAACTCATATCAGCGGCCATGTATTCAAATCAGTGGATCTGTTACCCGCTTCAAAAGATCTGCAGGTATAATCTAAGATCCTTTTCATCATCTAACTCTATTTCATAGGATCTATCTTTGAGTCAGTGGATTTGTCTTGTGTTTGGGCGAATCTATTTTGTCATCAATTTTATGTATTTTTATAAAATTTGTGCAATTGAACCCCTATATCTTGGTATCTTATGCATGTTCCTTGGTCCCTCACATCATTTTGTGCATATGATTAATAGGGCCTTGGAAGACAATGATGCATGGAAAATTCTCATCAAGCACAATATCCTTTGTGGTGTGCCTCTAAGCAACCATCTTGGAAAGGCCTTAACCTTTATACTCTCCTCACGATGAGGAAGCTTGTCTAGATTCAAACCACATTTGTTATCAAGAGCATTTTGAAAGCCTAGGATTCTATTAAGCCATGGCTTCTGTAGGTGAGAAATGACTTCCATAATGGCCTTGCAATCAATCAATGGTCTATTTGGTGGTCTCTGGTTCTTTCTAGTCAAGACCACCCTCTTGCTAAAGCTTTGTGGCTTCATTCTTTAAAAATTTCAAATGAGGAATTACATTTCTACCTAATCTTATTAACAAAGCTACCAAAAATTGCCTTTCTTGGCTAGAATTCAAGATGAAATTTAGGCTTTCCAATCAAGATTAGGAGACATTCTAGATTGTTATTGATGCCATTCCTACCCATATGATTCACAAAATTGGGGTTAGATATTTTAGGCCCTGATGGAAAGATTCGAAATAGTATTATGATACATCATTTAACAATTATAAACCTTGAAAAGCATATTTGTAGTTTTTCCCTCATCTTCCAATGGTGGATTAGTTAAACGATTGTTGGTAGCTCCAATCTTCTCTTAGAGCTTGGAACCATTGATTCCATTCTATATGATTGGCCACCACTCTTGAGCCTAAATTGACTCATTTTTCATGCTACATTCTCAACTGAAGCTTTCCACTGGTTCTAATTTAACTCATCTAGGAGTCCTCAAACCTTATTGTCCATTCTATGGATAGTTTGAGACATCCAAGCATCTCTTTTGGTTTATCACTAGAGCTCAAGAAGCTTGGAATTGGATACATGATTTGTTCTAGTGCTTTCAACCCGACCCCTTCTCATGGAATTTAGTTTTGTTAGGAGACTGGTCTTGTCTCCCATTCAAATATACCCTGATTTGATATGCTTTTAGGGTGGAAATCCTCTTTAGTATTTGGAAATATTGAAATTCAACTCTATTTTTAAGTTTGTTTAGTTGATATTCATTTATCTTTGTATACTTAAGCTATGATTTTCTCTAATGTGCTCATGCCGATTCTTGTACAAGATAGAAAGGTTTCAATTGAAGTGACACATCTACAAGAGCTTCTTGATCACTAGGGCAATGCACGATGCATTGTTGCCAAAGTTCCACCTCCTTCCTCCTCCCTTCCTCAAGCATGTTGACATGGTCATAACCAAGCTACTAGATGCGATTGAGGATCTTAGTCCTATGGCTCTTAGCCTCCAAAACATAGGGATAATGCAACCCACAACTAGTCTTAGCCTTCTTGGCCACCATCCACCTCCTTCTCGCCTGCCATCCACCTCTTATCATGGGCCTAGTGCTCCTAAATAGTGAGATTCTAGCAAGTTTTTTTCTAATAGCTAGAAATTTCTCCTATTTTTGCTTAACAACCTATAAATGACTCCTTAAGGAAGAGGGTGCTCTCACTAGCTAGGAGCTTATTGATGAAAGTTTAGTCCTTGGTAATGTTTGGAGAAAACCGGGTGATAAACACCCCCTCCTACCAATGTTGCTCTAGTTGGTTAGAGTTATTTTATGATGTTTGGGCTTGGGCCTTTGTTGACTTTCATTTTTGTTTTGTACATTGTCCCACATAGGCTTTGAGGGTGTGCCTTTCTATCACCCAACCTTTTTTTGTAAATATTGTATTATTATCTTTTTAGTTTTTAAAAAGTAATAAAGAAGGGTGTGCCTTTCTATCACCCAACCTTTTTTTGTAAATATTGTATTATTATCTTTTTAGTTTTTAAAAAGTAATAAAGACTTTATTCATCAAAAAAGAAAGTGTCCACTATTGAGTTGGTCAACAAAGATAATGTTAGGGTCCAGAGTTTGGGTTTAAGCCATCTTGCACTAGTTGATCTTTGTCTTTTTTTAGGTTTAATCCTTGGTTTTATGTTTTTTGCTCACTCTTACAACTTGTTGTAAATTTGTTGTTAGATTATAGCCTAAGTGTTGTTTGTTCTTTTTGTAGTGTGATTGTTGCGGATTTGATATTTCTACTACTTAAATTGTAAAAAGTTTGGGATCCTTTCAAAACCTTACTTTAAAGGAAAAAAAAAACAATCGAGAGAAACTATTTTCTTTAAGAAACTATTTGAGAGGTCTTAAATTCTCATTAAGCATACTAGTATACTATTATAAATGCAAACCGTAGCATAAAAAAGCTAAACGCATTTAGCTAAGCAATCAAGTATGTCCATTGTCAAGAATAGACATTTGTTGACAGCCGGCCACAAATATATTCCTGCCAAAGGACAAGTGCCTGCTACTGCAAGCTAAACACACACTTTCTAGTTGAAAAGCATTAATATGTCGATCACGGACATATTTCTACTAAAGGAAAAGTGCCTCCACTGGACTCCACACTATATAATCACTCTCTCTTTACTGAATGAGTGATGCTGTTTTACCAGGTTTGGAAAAGAGGCAATTTTTTATCGATGGGCGTGTGGCATATTCAGGGAAAAATCCGAATCCTAATTACTCAGAATGGGTGAGTGTGAGCTGTAAACCATGGATGGGTACATCTTTTATCCATTCAACGATGCCCCAAATCTTTGAAATAGGAGGAATATGGCATTTCTCGTTGAAGCTTCTCTTGCATCTTGGCCTTTCTCCGAGTCCTCTCGACATTGCAGGGGAGATTTGCAAATTAAATTGTCACTCTTTTTCGTAATGTTGCACTAGATGTTTCCATGGAATCTAAAGCAACAAATAATATGCTTTCAATATACTCTTATGCCCTCTCGTATGTAGTCATTTTCTGCAAACGTGAATTTAACAATTCAAAACTTAAGAGATAACTTCAGCAGGTGCCGTATAACATTTCCTTGGAATCTAGAGCAACAATCTCGCATCATAATATGCTTCCAATATCCTCAGATATAGTTATCTTATGGAAATTGAACTCTGAATTTAAAATAATTATTAAAAAGTTTTTCTTACGTTTCTTTTAACATCATATTTATAATTATTTGATTTTGTAAGGGTGAAAAATTTGTATACTCATGTTCTTTATTATTTAGTTTTGTGTTTATTTTGAGATAATATTTTAATAAATTTATATAAATTAGATAAATGATTAAATCTTGTGTAAAGTGGGGTTTCTTCCTTCATTTTATAAATACCCACCAACTTACACTTGTTCCCACACATTCCAATATATTCTCTCAATTCACACATTAATTACACCTACTCTTATAGTTATTCCTATACATTCATTGTTTATCTTAATTTAAGCCCTTTTATGTACCAAGTCATTTCCATGAGCACAAGGTCCACCTCGTGGTCACAAATTTAACCCTTAAAATTTAAAATTTGGTTGACTCCCAACTATTCCTTTCCTACTAAGGGTAGACTAAACACACATTTTGTGCAATTTATTACTATGTCATTGTAATTAAAGGCATGCATTTATTATCTCATGCTACTTTCAAATATCAAAGGCTTTACTTGAATAGCATTCACATTATAAAGAATAACACTTTAGTTTTCTACAGAAATGAACCTAGATCTAAGACTTGTTGTTTTTTATCCTTTACACATGTCAAGGGGCTAGCCTAGGTGAACATGTCCCCTTGTGACATAACAACAATTTTGAAAAGGTATTTTTAAATACTATCAATCTCAGATATTAGGAAAAGCAAAGAAAGTAAAGATGAATAAGGTCAAATCAAAAGCAAAAGCATACAATTCACCCAATCATTTCCATGGCTATAACACATTTCTTTGGGTGTGCGTTTGAGGAGCAAAATTGGAACTTGCTATGGTAGGAAGGAAGGTAACAAGCTTCCCACCTTTCACTTTAATCAAGCCTCATTGATTGATTCAATGATTTTAGTAAAGTTGAAAGACAACAAACAACAAATGTAAATGACAATGATGTGGTTGTGATGGTGATAACTTGAAACTTGAAAGTACATAAGGGTGATACAATGGCCTAGTGTGAAAACCGATCGTGTTTGGAAATTGTTGATAAAATGCCAAGGCAATTAGAATAACTAGTATAGAATAGAGCTATAGAAAAGGGATGGGTGATTCTAAGAGGCATTAACTCTAGCACTGAGTGATTCTCAATGTTAAAGAGTAATTATTTGTAAGGAATTGATTGGTGGGTGTGATGTTCTTTTATACATGTTCTAGATACATAATTTGAAGATTTTGGCACATAATTCAATACATGTTGACTAGTTAGAATTGATGTCATCTTGGGACTAACATTAAATTTGTATATTAAAAATGCGGACCAGTACCACATGTGCACATTAAACCTAGGTTAGAAACACAACTATAGTTTTAAACTTTATAGAAGAAATATGAATTTGATAGGTAAAAATATTTGCGCCTAAGAAAAAATATTATTTATAAATAGTAATTTAAAAGAGGGGTCAATAAAAACTCTAAATTAATCAAAATCATATACTATGACAATATACTTAAAACACCCACATAATATAAATCCCAACATAAACCCAAAAAAACATATTCTCTTTGGGCCCTTAGTATATTAACTTTATCTTAATGTTCTTTATAACTATTTCTTTTATGAGTCAAGGCAACTCTTTGTAAGCGTAGTTCAATAATAAAGGAAAGTAAATGTTAATCAATTCACATTTGTATAAAATGGCACGTACCAATGGCATATGAGGATATTTAAAGTATATTACGTTTTAAAGTTTTTTTTTATTCCATGAAATAATGGAGGGAAAAGCCTTCGCGAATATGCTCAAACAATAAGTGGTGGAGCAAGTGTTAATGGTGGATTCTGTCACCTGGACCGAAATGAGACCCAAAAAAGTAGCCTTCATTCGTTTCACGTGAATCACAGATATATGGCACAAACGCCCCGTTGAATGGAGAGAGGACGCGGAGAGCGGATCATGCAAAATAAATCTTCCTTAATATCTCATGATTCTGGGTAATATTATTGAATATGCCATTCGCTCAGTCGATATAAACTGCCTCTCTTCTAACTACTGGTCAAGGCAGCTTCACCGCATTTAGTAAAGAGAGAGTGAAGATCAGTGACAGGCACTTCTCCTTTTGGCAGGAAAATATTTGTGGAGGCATTTCTGAAAAACGTATCCTGCCAAAGGAGAATTGCACTGCTACTGCTCTTCCACAAATCCCGCATCTGCTAACTCTCAACAAATGTCCATACTTCCGATGCTTCAGTGCTTTGGTAGATGCTTTTAATTCATTTCTTACGTTCTTTTTTAAACTACAGTTAGCATTATCAAGGCGTACATAACAGAATCCGAAGAAATATTAAGAACGAATTATTAATATTTATACTAACATTCCAGCATTGTTAATACTTTTTAGAGATATTTATTCTCAACGCAAATATTTTCTGCAAATGGATAAGATTGGCACCAATCACATATCTGTAATTTGGCTATGGTTTGCAACCATTGAGATCCATCACAATTTGATATGATCTGTCATTCGCATGGAGTTGAAATGTTGATAGATCGCTCCTAAGAAGAATCTTCAGTTAAATACACATATCCATCGCAATTTGGTATTTCATATTTTGTTGTAGTTCCAGGGCACGTTTATTATATGCCTTATAGAGGATTTCATAATGGGGTATTTTTAAATATCATCTATTTCAACTATCAAAGGTCAATTTTGGCCAACAAAAATAGAAGATATATTTATCATTTCTTGTTGTGAATGAGATGTAAAATTACTATTGACTGTTTGACCATTAAAAAGGATGATATTTAAGTAGACTGTCCATAATGCCATAACAGCTTTACAACCAAAGCCTTTGTAAATGAAATTTATACTTTCTATTCACCACAATCGGAGCAAAAGTTTTTACCTAATCTATAGGTGACTGATTCAAAAATAATGATTTTTTTTCTACTTTTTATAGTGAGTGATTAAAAGTTTAGTTTATAAATGGAATTAAATTGTTTTAAGAATTTATGTGTTTTATTCTACTCTTTGAAAACTTTTTAAATTCTTGTTTATTTTAGTTATTTAAAATGAACTCATTCACAATATAAATTGGTCTCTAAAAATTTGTTGGCAAACAAAAGAAATGATGAATGTAACTATCATAAATTAATTTGTTTTCTAACTTAAAAATTTAAGTAATCTTAATTTTAGATTTTTCGTCCCAGCCCTGTTGTTTTTGTTTACTAATATTAGTTGTTCCTAGGAACATGTGTAAAGGTAAAAGTAAATCTTCTGCTTATGGGTTTTTTTTTTTTTTCTAGAATTTTGAGAGGGAATTATTTAGGTTATTTTTGAGCTCATTGGTAAATATTTTTCATATTCATAAAAATCTTGAATTTTTTTGCGGGTAGCTACTATGGAGCTAATGTTTTCTATGTTTTTTTTTATCATGGCATAAATCTCTCTCTAAAGTGTTAACATATTAGTTTTTATCATAGCATGAATCTCTATTTTATCAAAGAGATATGTGGCTACTCATTAACCTACAACGTAGTAAAGCCATGCATGTCGGTGACACATATCAGTTGAAGCTCTACATTCTCGCACATCTATACTCTTCATATTAGAGACCAAGTTTTTGAATATCGCTTCATCGTTTATTCCAAACGCACTGTAATTATCTTGCAAGCTTCTTAGTCCAGTTTGTGAAAGGTCCATCTTTGATCTTTTATTTTAGCAGTAGATCAGAGGTTCGAGTCTTGATGGTGACTTCTCTAGATATGTTATTAGACGAGATGATAAAGAACACTAAATAGCAGTTCAATGGTGGAAGAGGAAGAGGAAGAAGAAGAGCTAGAGGTATAGGTAGAGGAAGAGGCAGAGTCACAAGTGGGAGAAGAGGAGGAGGGTTTGGTCACGGTCACCAAAACCCTCTCAAGGGTCAATAGGGCTTTGCCCTTTTCCATTGCCAAGGCAAGGTATCTACAAGGATACCCATTCTGTGTATATCTCAAGACAATGGGTAACAAATTTTAATATCTCTTCAATTAGCGGTACCCAATTTGTATATGTCTATAGTTTGGAGATAACCATTTTCTATTCCTATAATTGCATATAACCATTTTCTATTCCTATCCAAATAATGGATCTACCTATTTTGTGTATCTCTTCGAAATATTGGATAGCCATTTTTCATATATCCTCAAGTAGTTGATGCTCATTTTGAATATCTCTCCAAGTAGTGAAAACCCATTTTTTGCATGCCTTCCAATTGTTCTTTGATAAATAGTGTGATATTATATAGGTTTGGTTGTTTCATTTTGTAGTAAAAAACATGGAAATTTAAAAGAAGCATCCACGGGGTGATGTAGGTCGAGCTTTTCAGGGAACTTGGATTATATTGGTGTTCTTCATGGGAATAGTACATGTGACCTCTTATTGGTTGGCTGATGTCAACTCCATTAGGTCTTTATGTCATATCCCTATTGGAGAAACTTGGATGGAAGCGATAAGGAATTGATTGAATATAAGTTTATGCATGAGAATGTAGAAATGTGGGATTTTATCTCTATTGGGATTCATGGATAATCGACAAGTTTTTGACCTCCCTTACCTTGTAATCAAAACTATTACATCCCCAACTTTTGATTAAGCTTAATCTCACTTTTATGTGGTAAACAAGATAATTAATCTTAGATTAATGATTTGTTGTTTGTGGACAATATCAAGTAGAATCATTGATTATATGGATATTGATTGAGGTTTAGATTAAGCATGAGATTACATGTTAAGATTATTTTATCACAATGTTTTATCAATCAAATGATGATACATAGATCATGGTTATATGGTTGTGAGTGTAACCAGAAAAATAATCTTCCTTCAAGGATGAAAGGAGAGTATCCCCTGGGAGAAAGAAATAGATGTTTGGAAAAAGTCAGATTGTCATCTAAGTGTTGAAGTTGATGCTCTGTGAATCCATGCAAGATAGGGTGAGTATAAGTCATTTTTCCTTGTTAAGTGGATTTCAATTAGACTTTTGTCGGCAAGTCAATGTGAGATCTCTTGACATCATCTACGTTGATTCAACTAAATAATGTTCTTAGAACATTCATATAGTCGATAGTAACCTTGGTTTGATGTCAGAGTTTTCCTTTGCTTACTTATTTATTTCTATGTTAAATTTTTTGAATATCATTTAATTATTTTAACTATAGTCTAATATAGCGAAGTGGGGGAGTGAGACTCGACCCATGCTCACATATTAATCTTACCACCCTAACATTGGCAATGTATTTTGGCTTAGATTATTTTAATAATCTTATAATATCATTTAGATGTAAATGACATTATGTGTGATATAACTATTTATCCACTCAAAGTAGAGTCAAGCACTTGATATATTAAGTTTTATGTTCTTGTTGCAAACCATACCCATGATCCATGAAGGGTGGAGTGAGTGGAAATCGTGGTTGAGCTTATCATAAGCCTAAAACTATGCAGATCACTATCAAATGAGAGGTATGATGTTAGTGGAGTCTATATACCTGCGAGGTAGTATGGGACTTGGAGAACTATTTTACCAACCTTCATTTTGAAGATGGTGGTTTTGTGTTTTGAGCTGGGTAAGCATTCAAACTAAGAGATGATTGTCATTTTTATGATCATTGTTATCATTGCTTAGAGGGTACGAACAAGAGCAAGCTACATGAGTGGCAAGCTACAAGTTTGAGAGATCGCAAGAAAGAGCTGATAATAGAAACGATAGACTTATACTATAGTAGGTTGTAACTCAGCTACGTGCCTTTCATTTTAGGTATGATTGCATGATACCATTATGTGATCTTAAGGTATGAAGATGTATACTTAGTATCATTGTTGATAACCACACACTGCTTAATCAATGACTGTGTTCATCTTATATGATAGCATTAATATTATTGAAATTACTCTATGGAGGCCTTCAAGGCCGAATGTTTGAGAGTATTATGTTTATCTCATATGAAAATATTTGTTATGTTTAAATATCTCAGTCGAGGCCTCGAGGCCTAATGTTTAAAGGAACTACTATAACATATTTGTGACCTTCGAAGCCGATAAGGCTGAGGATGGTAAACAATTATTAAATCCATTTGATATTTTCTTTTATTCTTCATCCTAAGACTGTTAAGTCTCCAAACTAGAGCGTTATCAAAAGATAATGTCTATCATGATGAAAAAAGAATGTTGCTATTTGAACAGGCTGAGAGCCATGCATGATAGAATGAAAAGTCATTCAAGAAAATTATTGCTATCAACGATGCCAAAGTCATTAAGGCTTTTGAGGCATATGAGGTAAGAAGTATGATATTAGACTATTTATGAAAAGTTGATATTTTTCCTTTGGGTTTATTTTTTTGTAAGAATGAGTACTATGACTCTTTATTATCGATGGAGATAAACCAACCTGATAATTAGTATCATTGTTTAGACTGCACTAAGTGCATGTCAAGCCTTGAATTTCATGAGAGTAAATCCTTGAATATCATTTAATATCCATGTAGGGAAAGAAAATTAAATCAAGTATGAAAACCAATTTGTTTGAAATTGTATTATGGATATGTTTTGCTTATTAATTGGCAAGCCTTCGGGGATGAAGTATAGGGTATCAAGGACACTTTTGAATTCCTTTGACTAAAGGTCTATTTAATATTGTTAACTTATTTGTACTATCGACTATAATGGTATGTGTTATAATCAATGTGAATTTGATGAAAACCTTGAAACAAGGTAATTATAGAAACTTAGACCAAGGATGGTCTTAAAAAACTAAAACCATGATCATGTAAACTTGGAAAAAGAAAGAACGGGAATAGAGTGATGTGGAGTCACAGATTCCCTATTGCATAGGAAACAAGACACTTAATGAATGCACTCCTAGAATCACAGTCAAAAGTCTAAGTTAGATTGACTAATGATGAATTGAACCTATCTCTACTGTGACCTAGAGGAGTCAAATTATGAACACTGTAGGATGAGACAGCTTCTAGGTCGAGTTGATGTGTGTGAACATTCTACTGCATTCATTGTGAAATATTTATGTATATAAATCTTTGGCCAAAGTAATGCATCCGTCTTTGCATGCTTTAGTCCGTTGACTATGCTCTAGATGGCATAATGCTTCCAGTAGTGTTTACATAGTTAGAGTGGATCTATAGTTGTATGACTGCGAAGTATTATGAAGGACAGAACACTAGATACTCAGATGGAAACCCTAATGGTTCCTTATATCTATTGCCTTCATGAAGGGTAGGCCTATTTCCAAGAAGTTGTATGGGGGACCATTGGTTTGTGGTTGGAGGAAAAGCACTCAGGTGAGGCTCTCCTTTCTAAGCGGAAGACAAGATGAGACTTATGAAGACAAATGTCAAAGTTATAGATACATTACATTCTTTTATGACTTTATGGTCAAATATTATGTGTAACCTATTCTTTGATGGTATGAGCAAAAGATTGTAAATGTATAGTGAAAGGAATTCACTATTATCTTATCTTCAGAATTATTCTAAATTTCAATTTTGAAATATCCAAAAAGATATGCATATTGATTTTTGTTTATGATATTGATTATCACTTTGCCTAGTCATGGTTATGTTAATCATGACCTTGTACTTAATGGTAATTAGGTTAACGTGAGGCCCACCCTTGTACGATTGGATTAGTTGCACTTGCAGACCATATTATTTTACCCTGCCCTAGCTAAGGGTTTGATTTATGAGAGTGTGACTCTATCTTCGAGACCTCGTAGTGTAGATGTGGAGTATCACTGGGTTGTGGTTGAACTAGAACCTTTAGTGTTGTAATATGAGGCTACCATGTGTTGTACTCCTTGTTTTATTTTATGAGACTTATTGTGTAGAGTATCATTGGCATGCAAACATTTTAGGGGTTGCTGACACTGTAGATTCAAACCTTCTTGACTCTATCCCTATGTTTTGATTTGTTAGATAGATATGTTGTGATGTGGTTATATCTTACTCATTAGATTTCACTGACAATTATATGATATGTGACATTTATTTTGAAACTAATTATGTAATCTAGATCTTGAATTGATGTTTAGAAATGCAGTAAATAATGAATCTTGTCAATAATGTTATGTGTGCCTATTTAAGATTTAGATGATTATGTGACATTATGTGTGTGTGCATTTCCTTTCGCTTTAGCTATGATGAACATGTGCTATTAATCTGTTTGTGTAAGTGTGCAGGTGATTTTCCATGCCCATGGAAAATCGAAGATCATCCCATACCCTATGTAAAATTCGTGTTAAACCGATCTAGTCCTCTAACAGACCAAGGTTACATGTGTTGGTGCATGATGATTTTGTGATGTCTGTATTTTTTATTTATTCAGATTAGGTTTCACCCTTTTCATTTATTTAATGAGGTGTTGTAAATGTATATTGTTTAAATTGCACCATTTGGTGTATTTTATTTTGTTGGGCCTTTTCTTGTGATTTTATATACTCTATGATATTTAAATTGACCAAATAATGACCCTAGGTCATACTCCTAGGGTCTAGAGTCAATTTGGGCATGTTAAACCTTCGATTAACCTTCATCTAGTCACTTTAACTTTACCCTGAAGTTAAGTGACGAATTTTTTAATTTGGTTATGGGGTGGATAAGTCAATGGTCTACCTTGACCATCCCCACTACCCTTGGTTATGGATTACCTTATCTTGAATGCTTCTGTAGCTCCCAAGACCTTCAAGTGTGGGAGGTCCCATCCCTAGGCTCTCACACATGTGTGAGAGCATCTTGGAGTGAATGGGATTGCCTTGTAGGATAAGATGAGAACATGTGTCTCATCCTTATCCTTAAGGAGCCTCCAAGTGGGACTCACGTCCATGTGTGAGAGCACTTGTGGGAGAGTGTGAGGCTTTGAGGGATAGGAGAGGGACATGTGTCACCTCCTCATCCCTTAGAGATGGTGAGTGGGATTGTGAGGAGGAAGGAGTCTCATTCCTCAAGGCTTTTGTGTGTAGCCTATAATACTCCCTCTTTGAGAGAGGGAGAGGGTTCTTCTTTTGGGCTGATTTTTCTTTGATTATGGTTTTTGGAGAGAGTTAGCTAAATTTTGGAGAAGTTTGGAAACACGAATCTTGGAGGGGAACTTAGAAAGCTCTCCGCCAACTCTACCAATTTGGGCTTTAAAGGTAAGCTTCAAGGCTTTATACCTTTCTCTTGGTTTTACATTTCATTGTGTGGATATTTTCTTGTGTGTGTTTGAATCTCATTTTTTTGTTATGTGGGGTTATTTTTGAGGGTGTTTGGATGAAGCCCTCCATTGAGGAGAGCTCATCTTGTATAGGGTGGGAGAGTAGTGAACCTCCTCGAGGTCACTCTCATTATTATTGAGGTTTTGATGGCCGTGAAGTATTTTGAGAATCATTGAGGTTTTTGTGAAGGAATGAGTGCCTTGGAAAGAATTTTGTGAAGGCATGAGTGCCTTGGAAATGTCATAATTGAGAAGTGTTAAGGCTAGAGGCCTTGTGTTAAGAGATATATTAGTTATTGTGATTTTGGGTGCACCTCTTGAGTCGAAAGTAGTCCACTCTCTTTTTCCCTAAATCAAGAAAAATGGATTCATTGTGTATAAGCCCTGGGAGGGTGTTTTTATTGATTGTTCTGTGTGTTTTTGTGAAGTTCATGTTGTGGTGTGAAAATGGTTTGAGGGCAATCTTCTAGCTTGGGGGTGACCCTTCTCGAGTCTATGGTAGGGTGGTGAGCATCTTGCACGAAAGTTTTCCTTTAGTTTATTGTAGGTTTGGCTACCTTGGGATAATGGAGCTTTGAGGGAGTTGTTTTGTATCTCTAATTTTATTTTGTGTTGTATGGTTGTTTGGGAGCCATGGCCCAAGAGGCCTTGTTGTAAAATTTGTAAGAGAGAGCTCTTTGGTGTATTGTTGCAAACAAATAGAACAAAAAAAAATATGTTTTATATTCAAGTTAATTTCTAATGTGAGGCTACTGTTTATTTTCCAATGTTATGCATATGAAAGAAGATAATATTGCATTGCTGAAGTAGTTCCTTTTCAAGAAGTAGGATTTCATGTTTTTTTCATATATTTGTTTTAAAAAAAAATGTATATGTTGTATTGATTTGGGTAATGTTCTTTCAAGGAAAGGAAAATATCACTGCATTATTTTGGTAGATGTTTCAAAAATATATATATATGCATGACTGTTGTTTGTTCTTGCTATGTTAAAAAAAAAAAGATTACATATGGCATTCTCCTTGAAATAGCCTTCGAACAGCAAAGAAATAGCTCTCTCTCTTTTATTAAAAAAAAAGAGATCGTAGAAGGAAATAGTTATATAGTGTGGTTGTTGTTGTTATTTAAAAAAAAATTGACGTAGGGGTGCACTGTATAATATGTAATAGAAAGAAAATAAACTGTTAATTCTTAGTTTCAATTGGAAAAAAAATGCTTATATGTATAGTAGGCTGTTGGAAAAGATAGTTCACTGTGATTTAAAATATATATATACACCCAAAAAATACTTGTATGAGTTCTAGAAAATATATTCTGGGTGTATTATACATAACAGAAACATAAGATCCACTATATATATATATATTAAAAATGTTTTTATGGCTTATAAAAATGTGTTTGAAACTAATAAAAAAAGAGAAAAATATTAAATAAGTCTGAGTTAGGTTTAAAGCCCTAAATGGGCTAAACAAAGGATGGATCAGGGTAGAAGTAGGAGGGGCGGCGGCCATGGCTGCTGGCGTTGGTGGCTATTGTAAGGGATGGTGGGCAGGAGGGAAATCGCCACCCCCTTCCCCAATACTCTATCTTATTTGGCGCTAAGTGCCCATACCCCAAATGCAAGCGCTACCAAGGATGTTAAAGTGGCCGACGATCCTTGGGTTTGGCCCTGTGCACCATGTGACCTGCAGCATACTCAAACACCAAGCTATATATATATACCCATTTTTATGTATATCCCTTGTTTTAAAAATTAAAATGAAATTCTGCTCTAGATTTTACACAAAAGAAAAAAAAATACAGGAGCAAATCTTTAGAGTTTGATCTTGTACCATACGATGGTAGCTGGAAACAAACCTCCTGTGCATATATTTCAAATGAAGACACCTGTGAGCCTCCATAGCTAGGATGCATAAAAACCAAAACAACAAAAAAAGAAAACAAATGAGAGAAAACTTAGAAAACTAAGATATAAAAATATGATTAGGGTTGTGTCGAAAAGAGAGGAAGAAAGTAGAGGTAGAGAAATTTTAGGGTTGGGGAAAATGATTATATTATAGAAAAAAAAAAGGAGCATGTTAGGGTTATGAGAGCATATGGAAATTAATAATTTGGGATAGATGAGTTTGTGCGTGAGTTGTTCTTCAAATGTTTTTTCTTTCACCCTACTTTTGCATTTTTTTTAATGTGGGGAAAAAATTTAGTGGTTAGAAGATTTTCTTGGAGATTTCAAACTTGGTTTTTTGCCTTTTATTATATTACTTTGGATTTATTTAGTGAAATGGGTGTATTTTTAATTTAGGCCTTTTAATTATTTTTAGAGGGAATTTTTAATAATGGGAATAATGATTTTTGGGGTAAATGGGTTGCAACGTGAGTTTTTTTTTTATTTCTATTTCTCACCCCACTTTTGTCTTTTAAATGTTGGAAAAAAATAATATAGTGGATTTTTATGACTTGAATTTTAAATTTAATGTTTATCTCTTAAAATCTTATTTTGCTTTATTCCATTGTTTTTTTATTTATTTATTAAGTTGGTGGGATTAAATTTTATTCTAAGCTTTTAAATTAATTTTAGTGGAATATTTCAAAGGGGTTTTTGAGGTGAGAAATAATGTTAGGAGTTTTATTTAATTTAAATCTATTTTATTACCTCTTTTAAATTGCTTTGTGATTTATTGGGATAAGTGAGTTTAAATTATTTAATTTAAATCCTTTTATTTCCTTATTTGATGGTTTTTTGATTTATTGGGTTAAGTAGGAAATTCTGTTACGAAATTTATTTAATTTAAACTATTTTATTTCTTTATTTAATTACTTTTTGATTTGTTGGGTTAAGTGGAAAATAATGTTAGAAAATTTAGTGGGTCGTTGGGTGGGAGCCTTGCCACCTCAGGATGAGGTGGCAAGGCCGATTTAGGAGAATAGGAAATAATGGTTTGAATGGGCGAGCGGTGGCACGAGCCGACATGACAATGGCATTCATTCCTTTAAGTCTTTCAGAGTGATCGAAATTGGCAATCATTCCATAGAAGGGTTTCGAGAAGTTTCCGGTAGTAAGTTATTAGGGCTGGCAATAGTTCCTTTCATCATTCTCCCCACTAGTTTTAGATTAATGCCTACATACTTTGCCATCATTATCTCTATGGACGCCATTCGGTGTGGCAGAATGGATATGTCAATTTGTTTAACTAGCTAGAAGAGGCAGATGGCCTTCCTTGGAGCCATTACAAACCTTCGTTTACAGAGAATGATGTGCAGGTCTGATGCTCTGATGGTGGGGGCGGTGAAGTTGGTACTAGGCAGGGTGCTTTTGGAGAATGGAGAATGCTATCGAGTAGATACATATATTTCTTCTCGGGTCTTAGCGATGCTGCTTGAATTGGGGATAGACAAACAAGTGGCGAAGTCCATTATGCAGGGTGTCTTCAATGCGGAGCATCTTGGGGATCTAGGCATCGCTATAGATGGCCAGCCCTAGGTCCGGCATCCCGCATTCGAAGGATTGGAATCTCTTTGAAGACCCTAGCGCTGTCATCAAGATCTATCCCTTCATTCTGGATATCAGAGGTTTTGATCTGATATTACTGAAAGATCAAGCAGCAATGCTAGTAAGTTTCTTAAAAAGGCTCTAGGTCTGGAGGTGATCGACGGTCTCGGTTGGATGGAAGACTTCCACAGGTTACTTGCATCTGTATATATCTAGTTCTGTCTACTTCCCCTGTTCCATTTTGTATAGCTGGAGCTTCGAATAGATAGTTTAGGAATAAGTTAGTCTCCTCTATCAATTAGTCATGTGACCCTGTAAGGTCTTTTTCCTGGTTTATCAGTTCGTATAGGAAGATTGATAGTCTCAGGCCAGCCATGAGAAGGCTGATGATATGTAACCTCTTTTGATATCTTTTAATATAATACTGTTATTACGAATTATAAAAAAAATGTTAGAAAATTTAATTTATTTAATCCTTTTAGATTGATTTTGGCTAATCTATAGCATATAGGAGATTTTTAATTTAATTAATTATTTAATTTATTGACATGGCTAAATGAGGAACATTGGAATAAATTAATCTTAGGAGTATTTTTAAATTTAAATTTAATATTATTTTCTTTAAAAGGTTTTATCTAGGGAATTATTTTTAAATTATTTTCCTAGTCATAACGATGTGGCATTATGCTGCCAGATTTTTTTGAGTTTTGGAAAGGTTAAATAAGTTATTTATTTATGTGTTATATTACCACTTTAATTGTTATTAAGAACCTAAATTATAATTTAGATGAATTTAATTAATCTCTTTATGCTTTAGTTCTTAGCATTGGATTTTGACACATGTCGTATTCCCATCACCTCAACTAGGTTAAAACTAGGGTTAGTTCCTATTGGGAATTCTACCCTCTTAGCAACACTCTCCGTGCTGCATAACCCCCTTAGTAGGCTTTCATCTCGCATGGGTTGCGAAGGGTGTTCCATTACATCAACATTCGATTGACTTGTTGCGCCCTTGTGTGCATGCCACCAAGCATGCAAATGCGTGTGAGGGGGTTTCTAGGGATGGGTGGAATTTTTTTTATTTTTCATGTCATGACCACATGACAAATGTGGACATGACACGTGTTGTGTGTTGTGACCACATGGGACATGTGGGCATGACATTTGGTATCAGAGCCAAGTTTCAAACATTGGGATCTCTAGGTGTGTATAATTGCCGAGTTGGGCCAATAATAGATTGTGCATACTTGTGTTACATGTCTAACTCTAGCATGTGTAGCAATGAGTTCATAAGACACCTTGTGTGGGAATAGCTTATTTTCCCTCAATTTTTGCTTCCGCTAACCCCCATGTATGACTTGATGTCATAGGTACTTAGGGAGTGTATTCTTGATGAATAGAGTAATTGAAGGACCATGCAAGTCTTGATTTTAAAATTTGGTCAACACCGTGACCTAAGAGAATGGTATTAGTTGGGTTTTGCTAGGTGTTTCATTCTACCTAATCCTTGCTCCTTGTCCTTGTGTTGGTGCATTTTGATCCTTCTTTAAGGATCATGACAACCTATGGCAATTACAATATTGGACAAGTGTTATTATGATAAAATTTTATTCCTATGGCTACCTTGTAGGTTGCCTTGAAGAATATTGAGTTGTGTTTATGTTACCTCATAGGAGGAAAGAAATGTATTTGAGTGGTACACTATCTTGGCCAAAGACTCATGCACCTGAATCATTGATTAGAGATCCACCTTGTGTTGCCTAGGTAACCTTTGTATCATGGGGTAAGGTGTGCCTTATTTAGATAACCTTCTAGTTGGGATGCGAAGAATATGGGGAGCTTTAGTTGTCCATTGCCTTATTGTATGATTAAGTTACCTTGATCAGTAGTTGTCACTCAAAGAGTTGATAAATTGGTATATTCTCTTATAAGAGTCACTTGGTACCCTCATTGGGAGGATGGTGAGGTGGATGTTAAAAGAGTTTTACATTTAAGGCCTTTTATGGCTATTTTCTTAGGTTTTTCCCCTTGGGTTTAATAAAAGGATGAGAAGTGGTTTCAAGGACCACTTCATGGCTAGAAATATTTTGACAATTGTTGTGCCACGTCAAGTTTAAATCTCCTTGTAACATATTGGCATCTGATGAATATTTAGGATATGTGATGCCTTCACATTAATTTGTAATGTCCTTTGTTCATCTAAGGATGGTACCTCTTTGGTTAAGGGTTTAGAGGTGTTGTATGTGCATGAGGCTGAAACATATTAAGATAGTCAAGAAGTAAGATCTAGTTGCGAGTGTAATTTCATATCTTCTTATTAAATAGTAATCTAAATTGCAAATTGATCCTCCCCTTGCCACCTTATTTCACTAAAAATTGCTTACCTATATGTCGTGACAGATTGACTAGTTCCTCTTGAGATTTATGTAGGTCTTGGTGCTTGGAAGGCTATAGTGAAGCCTTGTGATGGGTTGCTATAAAGAAAGTTATGATTGAGTTATGGTTGTCCTATCGGGTTAATGTGGAAACTCTCTAAGTGGCACCTTCTTGAAATTTTAGATGTTGGAATTCTAGTGACTTTGGAGGTGAGTGCCTTATGCAACTGAATTCCCTGATTCCTTGAAGAAAATCCTAATAGTTAGAATGATGTTATTTTATGGTTTGCAATAAGTCTAGGTGTTGAGTTGAATAAGGAATCAAACACCTTGCTTTAGGGTAATGAATGTGGTTTGTCACTTAATTGGGTATCTTGTAAATGTTGGGATTGTAAGGATTCAATGGGAAATTAAGTTTGTTTTGAGGGTAATAGTGAGTTGGTTGTGATACCGTTTGGGTGTTAGTAGTTATGTGTTGTGATAGACTTGTATGATCGACATAGATGCATCCAATGGGTTGGTTTTGGGTGATATAAAGCCTTGTCTTAAACTTTAGAGTAACTTATGAGCCTCATTGGAAAAGTTTAGAATTAAGGGAGTTGGTGATTTTAGTTGGATTTTGGTAGTATCCATGAAGATGTTGTTATGTGTTCCTTACTAGGAAGTATGAAGGAACTCACTTCGAAGGTGGCCTTTAGGATATATGGCTTTTGGCGATCCTTTCCAAGCATGTCCTAGGTTGCCTAGAAGTTGTGGGTGTATATGTAGTTGGGGTGTTTCATGACCTTAATTAAGAGTGAGACCATTGTCCCTCTCCTCTCGTTTGTAACTATGTTATATACGTATAATGTTGTAATGTGCAATTTTGGTAAAATTGTTGAAGTTGATTATCTACTTATTGATGGAATTCTTTTGTGTTCAAAGACAACATGTTTTGAGTCTATTTATTTGGGCTACTTAGCTGACTTACTTCTTGTAGTCCTCTTACCTCAAGGACTTGTTTTATCATACGTCGATTTATAATTGGAATGTTGAATTTGGCTCCACTTTTGGTATTGACTTGTCTTTGAATTATCTTTTAGATCTTAATTCTTCTAAATTTTATTCTTTAAACTTATTCAAGACTTATCTTTTGCAAACTTTTATTTTGAAGATCTTTGTTATAGTCGGTATTGCTGGTACCTGTGTAGTGTTGTGAACTATGTAACCTACGCTACCCATAAGGGGTGCTTGGTGAGAGGAAGATGAGAATAGTTGGTCTTGGTTGAGATCGTGAGCTTGAAGTTGTTTAGTGGATTGCTAGTGGTGGTTTGGAACTTCCTTGTGACCTTGTGTCGTGTTGAGTAATGTGTTGGTGCTATCCTGTTTTGGGAGGTAGAATCTTTAAGAATCAAGAAATGGGTGCTAGTGAGGTTCAAAGGAGTAGATAGGTTGGAAAACCTTGAGATCCTCCTGTTGTTGTGTGGATCTACTATCCATGTGAAATTGGGTCCCTTGTTTTATGAGGCTATGTGATAGCTCTGATCGATTAGAAGTTGGACCCATGAGTTTTGTAGTGGTATAGGTGTTTAGTTGCATCCCTTGATGCTAGGGATGATTGGACATAATTGGTTCCTACTTGTTTCGTAAGTCTGATCTAGGCAGTCTAGTGGGGACCTGTTGATCGATGGGGTAGCCAAGACTTGAGAGCTTTGTACTTTTTGCTTGGGATCTTGTCTATTTAGGTTAGCATCGATGGTAAGTTGAGTTAGATGCATGTTTGGGGCTTGAATGGTAGTTTTGTGGCTAATTGTTTGGCCCAGCTTCCTTTTAGTTACTCTATGTAAGTTAGATTTTTGGATGGCTAAGAGAGGCTCAGAGTATGAATCAGTTAAGTTAGTGTTAGAAGGCCTCTCATAATGATAACCTTTTGGGTTGTCCCCACCTTGCTTGACTTGGAATTACTTGGTGGTCTGTTTTAGGGCATTTAATGCCCTTGTGTCTTCTTAATGCTTGTAAAGTGTTAGAGTTTGTGATGTTGTTAGATATTTGACCCCCTCATAGTCGAATGAGGGTGCCTTTGAGATTATTGCTATGTGTTTTCTTATTAAGTTCTTATTGTTCTCTTCCTTTTGATTCGAGATCAATCCAAGTCCAATGCCATGTGAGTATGGCTTGTAGTTGGGTTGCTCTATTGTACTTCCATGTTAACTTCTCGGAGGAAGTTTAGTTCTAGGGGAGGAGGATGTGATGCCCACCCTTGTGTGATTGGATTAGTTGAACTTGTAGACCATATTGTTTTACCTCACCCTAGCTAAGGGTTTGATTTATGGGAGTGTGACTCTATCTTTGAGACCATGTAGTGTAGATGTGGAGTATCACCAAGTTGTGCTTGAACTGGAACCTTTAGTGTTGTAATGAGAGGCTACCATTTGTTGTACTTGTTGTTTTATTTTATGAGACTTATTGTGCAGAGTATCATTGGCATGCAAACATTTTAGGGGTTGTTGACCCTATAGATTCAAACCTTCTTGACTCTATCCCTATGTTTTGATTTGTTAGATAGATATGTTGTGATGTGGTTATATATTACTTGTTCAATTTCAATGACAATTATATGATGTGTGACATTCATTTTGAAGCTAATTGGGATATAAGTTGTCCAGTTAATGAATGAAATTATTATCCAATCTTGATCTTGAATTGATGTTTAGAAATGTAGTAAATAATGAAACTTGTTAATAATGTTATGTGTGGCTATTGAGGATTTAGATGATTATGTGACATTGTGTGTGTGTGCATTTCCTTTCACTTCATCTATGATGAACATGTGCTATTAATCTATTTACGTAAATGTGCAGGTGATTTTCCATGCCCATGGAAAATTGGAGATCATCCCATACACTATGTGAAATCCATGTTAAGCCGATTTAGTCCTAGGAGGGACCAAGGTCATATGTGTTGGTGCATGATGATTTCGTGATGTCTACATTTTTTTATTTATTTAGATTAGGTTTCACTATTTTCATTTATTTAATGAGGTGTTGTAGATGTATATTGTTTAAATTGCACCATTTGGTGTCTTTTATTTTGTTGGGCCATTTCTTGTGATTTTTCTATACTCTATGATGTTTAAATTGACCAAATAATGACCCTTGGTCATACCCCTAGGGTCTAGGGTCAATTTGGGCATGTTAAACCTTAGGTTAACCTTCATCTAGTCACTTTAACTTTACCCTAAAGTTAAGTGACGAATTTTTGAATTTGGTTATGGAGTGGATAAGTCAAGGGTCTACCTTGACCATCCCCACTACCCTTGATTATGGATTACCTTATCTTGAAGGATTGGATAGCTCCCAAGACCTTCAAGTGTGGGAGGTCCCATTCGTATGCTCTCACACATGTGTGAGAGCATCTTGGAGGGAATGGGATTGCCTTGTAGGATAAGATGAGGACATGATTCTCATCCTTATCCTCAAGGAGCCTCCAAGTGGGACTCACCTCTCCACAATTCTCTCACACATGTGTGAGAGCACTTGTGGGAGAGTGTGGGGCATTGAGGGATAGAGAGGTACATTTGTCACCTCCTCATCCCTTGGAAATGGTAAGTTGAGGAGGAAGGAGAAGGTGACATGTGTCACCTTCTCATTCCTTAAGCCTCTTGTGTGTAGCCTATAATACTCCCTCTTTGAGAGGGTTCTTCTTTTGGGCTGATTTTTCTTTGATTATGGTTTTTGGGGAGAGTTAGCTACGTTTTGGAGAATTTTAGAAACAAGAATCTTGGAGGACTTCAAAATCTCTCCACCAAATCTACCAATTTAGGCTTTAAAGGTATGCTTCAAGGCTTTATACCTTTCTCCTTTTTTTACATTTCATTGTGTGGATATTTTCTTGTGTGTGTTTGAATCTCATTTGTTTTTTATGTGGGGTTATTTTTTAGGGTGTTTTGATGAAGCCCTCCATTGAGGAGAGCTCATATTGTATGGGGTGGGAAAGGAGTGAACGTCCTCAAGGTCACCCTCATTATTATTGAGGATTTGATGGCCATGAAGTATTTTGAGAATCATTGAGGTTTTTGTGAAGGCATGAGTGCCTTGGAAAGAATTTTGTGAAGCCATGAGTGCATTGGAAATGTAAAAATTGAGAAGTGTTAAGGCTAGAGGCATTGTTGTAAGAGATATATGAGTTATTGTGATTTTAGGTGCACCTCTTGAGTCAAGAGAAGACCACTCTCTTACCCCCTAAATCTAGGAAAATGGATTCATTGTGTATAAGCCATGGGAGGGTGTTTTCATTGTTTGTTGTGTGTGTTTTTGTGAAGTTCATGTTGTGTTGTGAAAATTGTTTAAGGGTGATCTCCTGGCTTGGGGGTGACCCTTCTCAAGTCTATTGTAGGGTGGTAAGCATCTTGTGGCATGAAAATTCTCCTTTAGTTTATTGCAGGTTTGGCTACCTTGGGATAATGGAGCTTGGAGGGAGTTGTTTTGTATCTCTGATTTTATTTTGTGTTGTATGGTTGCTTGGGAGCCATGGCCCAAGAGGCCTTGTTGTAAAATTTTTAAGAGAGAGCTCTCTGGTGTATTGTTGCAAACAAATAGGATAAGAAAAACATGTTCTATATTTAAGTTAATTTCTAGTGTGAGGTTACTATTTATTTTGCAATGTTATGCATATGAAAGAAGATAATATTGCATTGCTGAAGTAGTTTTTTTAAGAAGTAGGATTGTTTTTTTGTTCATATATATATATATATATATATATATATATATATATATATATATATATATATATATATATATATATATTTTAAATGTATATGTTGTATTGATTTGGGTAATGTTCTTTCAAGGAAAGGAAAATATCACTACATTATTTTGGTAGATGTTTCAAAATATATATATATATATATATATGCATGACTTGTTTGTTCTTGCTGTGTTAAAAAAAATAGATTACATATGACGTTCTCCTTGAAATAGACTTCAAACAGCAAAGAAATAGCTCTCTATCTTTTTTTCAAAAAAAAGAGATCATAGAAGGAAATAGTTATATAGTGTGGTTGTTGTTGTTATTTAAAAAAAAGATTTGAAAGAAGTGAAAAGCAGCCGCAAGAGGTAAATTTTTTTAAGGAAAGGAAGACAAAGAAAAAGCTTCCAAGGGATTTGTCAATAAGTCAGTGAGTTCGCGAACTGTCGAACTCACCGACTTAGTTCTCAAGTTGACCATTTCACCGATTCACCAACAAAGCAACCAAGGGCTGAAAGAATGAAATTTGAAAGTGAAGGAACAAGTCAGAGAAAGGGAGCAATTTTTGATAGAGAAGACAAGTAAAAAGAAATGACAAGTCTTGTTGGGGAACTTTTGGTTCATGAACCATTTGGTTCACCGATAGTTCAGTTTGTTGTGGTACAAAATCAATGATAAAGAGGATGGAAACAAAGGAGGCTAGATGGATAAAGTGCCAATGGTAAGGATGATGGAATAAGGAAAATAGAAAGAGAGGCAAGTCGACAAAGATAGTGGTTCATGGAGGGAGAAATTCATCGACAAAGGAAAGTCAACAAAAGATGAATGGTGTGCAGTTTCTCAAGTTCACCGATATGACAATTTTTTGACAGAGGTCCCCGAACTACAAAAGAGAATTGATGAGGATGTTAGTCTAGTAGCTAAAATAGTGCATGCCTTCAATACAAAGGTACTCAAATTTAATGAAGAGGATGGTGTTTGTTAGTGACCAATATTTTTTGCAGGATCTTCTAAGGAAAAATTAATGTGCAGGCCATGCGTATACCAGAAAATCCATTGATTTTATAATAGGGCCTTTAGGCACAATTTATTATAGCATGGGCTTGGTGTGTGGACTTGGTTTTAGTGCCCTGGGTTGCACAGTGAGTGAAAATTGCTATATATACATGAGAAAAAGATGTTTTCAAGGTTGGTCACTGAACCAATTGTCTGGTCAGGAAAGTCTAAGGGAGATTTTCGGGCATCAAGTAGAGGATAACGTATGAGCAGTGAATGGGGGAATGTTTCTGATACGTCATAGGAAGGAATTATAAAATACATATTCATAGAATGGTATGTCTCCATGGCTATTTGTAATGATTCAGGGGAATGCACAATCACATCTTTATATTTTTCCTTCACCACATTTATTGGTGCAATTGTAATAGAGATTTGATAATGTGTGAAAACATTTATGTCAATACAAGCTTTGTGTTGGGTCATCTCTTCATTGCAAATAGGTCATTGTAGTTTGGTTTTGGATAAATAAGTATATCTAGTGCATAAAGTGTAATCTAAGAAATGTATAAGAATACGTTTTAGTTGTCTTTTGATGTTGTTTCAATCCATTTCCATCCTCTTTATTTCTTATGACTTAGTTGCCTAATAGAGTAGGCACTAGTCCAAATTAGGGATGGATCAATCATCTTTTAATCAAATCCTCATCTTGTTAGTTGTAGGAATAGGAGTAGTTTTAGTTTAGGTTCTACATTATATCCATGACTCAGTATAATAACTAGGAATAAATCTAAAGTGATATAAAACTATTTTAATCATTGGCACTAAATCATGTACATGTATGCCTACACTATGTATCATTTGTATGCAAAGTTAAGTTAAGTAAAGTTATGATTGGGTGCAAATGCATAGTGCATTAATCAGCTTAATTAGAGGCCTATGCAACTAGTTTCTCTTGACCTAGTGACAACTTTGGGGGTCAAGTGTACATTGGGTATGACTGTGTCTGTTTATTTGTGTTCTACTTCAAGCCTCTAGGAATATCCCTCCTAGGTCTAGCCGAGCCTAAAGTATAGAGGAGTATACCCACTCCTATTAGTTTGCCAAGATTACCTTTGACTTGTTGATAAACCTCTTTCAATCACCTTTATGACACCCCTAGCCTGAGTGACTACGAAATGTTTCAGGGCTTTGGGTTTCTCGTATTTTAGGAAGCAACATTTTGGCACCATTGTCAGAGAGAATTTGAGGGTTCAAAGAAATTGAAGACTCTGCTAGTGAACTAAACCTAGGATAAGTTTGTGGCCTTGAAGATCAATCACACTTCAAGGAATTCCTCTTTGGAAGAGGTGGCAACTCTATTGTCAAAGAACAAAAGTTTGTTACTATTGTACCTTGGTTTCTATTAGTGATCCGAGTGTTCCATCTCAATATGCAGTAGCTAGTGAAAAAAAGGTATGCATAATTTCTTTTCTTCCTACTTTTGGAGTTTGATGTTCCTATCATGTTTAAGTAACAAATTTCTAGGCCTCAATTTTGTGCCCAACATTATAGGACATTTTAGTTATGGAAGGTTGGTATGGATATGACTATTCTAGGGTTTCTCTTTTATCTAAGTCTTCCTATGTCTCAGACCCTAGAAACTACATTGGTGTGGATTCCCATGACCATCCTAGCAATACATTTTCTAGTCATGGCTCTGCATGTTATACAAATACAAACTTATATGTACCCATGCAAAATCAAAATGACTTAACAATGCAGCAATATAAAATTGATAAGACTAAACATTTTCTAGAGTCCTTATGGCAACAAGAAGTAGAAATAGAAAATTAGATTAAGCTGCTAGAGTCTAGGGTGTAGTCCAATTCATTCCCTGCTACCCCAAAGATCCATTTCCTCAGTCCCCTACTCCTCCCTTAGATCTAATATACAATTATCTAGACCTCTCATGGGTTGGCTACAAAACATGAGGCATGCCAACCAGAGTCTATAGCTAGTTGCCTAGGTTTGATGGGTATGGCAAGAGGACACACATGTCAATGTATTCTTAGTATTGATGGAAGAACATCAGTTTGAGGATGAGGACATGTGGATGAGATTTTTTGATAGGTCATTACATGGAAAGGCAAGAGAATGGATCCAAAGTTTTCGTGGGTAGTCCTTTGCCTCATGGAATGAACTTGTGGTAGCATTTGAAAATGAATTTGCCAGAGGTCTTGACCCTGCTGATATTATTGTTGAGCTGGAAAAAATTAGGAGATAAGAGGGAGAGTCAAGCAAGGATTTTTGTCACAAGTTTGATGTTACTGTTTCTAATATTCCAAATGATTTTAGACCTAACATTCCTGCAGGCTGCATTGATATGTTTTTGAAGCATATGAAACTGGACAGAGTTATGTGTGGGAAGATTTCAAAATAACGAGTATGTAGTAGGCATATTTGTCTCTCGACTCCATGGAGAAAATGAGAGATGACTACATAAAAGGTTTATTGTCCATAAATACATGTGTTTCTAGTAATCAACATGTTAATCTTAAAAACAACAATGTGGATACAAACAATTAGATGAATGCAGCATCAGATGATGATGATTGTGTAGTCAGGAGGGTAGAAGGTAAATATGGTGCATCATGTGATAGTGATGTAGATGATAAGGATAGTATATACACCTACCTTCAGTTGGATAGATCATCAAGCAAAAGTGAAAATGATGAAGCCAATGATGACTTCCAACCTAAAGTTGAGGTATGTGGCTCAGTGAACAATGAGGAAGGTTCTTGCATGAGTGAGAAGAAAGTTGAATCATCTTGTAAAGTTGATTGTGGAGATTATGCATGGGTGACTGAATTAGATTCTAATAAAGGAACTTGTTTCTTGTTTGATTTATTACCCTCCATTGTTCTTCTTTGTGATGATGAGGTAGTTTATATTTGCTTGCATGAGGATGATGTAGAGGTGGTTGCACTTGATTATAACCGATCAAAGATAGTTGTTGGTGCATCCATGGAGTTTTAGTATGAAGAGCTTGCCCTAGATTGTGAAGATGGTGACCATGTGGACACATATGAGAACTTATTTCTTTGGTTCAAGGTATGTTCTCTTCCCCATGCAGAATGTGCTTCAAATCAGTCATAAAGAAATGATATAGAAATGAAGGAAGAAGAAGTGTGTCATTAGTCTATTTACAGTAGTGAATATGATACAATAGATTACTAGAGTGAACTTAAAACAAAGAGACAATTTGAAGAACATAGTTCTTCACTTGAGGTGTCTCATGATCTTAATTTTTGTGTTGATAGTTTGGATTACAGCTTGAGACATGCTTATGATTCAGAAATTGAAAGTTGTAGAAGCACATATGAAAGTTTTGTTCAAGAGTTGGGTGTAGTTACAAATGAATATGAGTGATTCCACTTTGATTTGGGAAGTTTTTTATCTCTTGAATGTGTTGGTTCTGGAATAGAGGTTGAGTCCTTTGTATGGGACATTGATGTGAGTGAGCAGCAAGGCATGTGTATGCCTGAGCTACAACAAATGGTAGCCCAACTGAAAGGTATACCTTAGTTGGAGTTTTTCAAGTTTGATCTACAAGATGGAGTGTTTTAACTTGTGGATTAGTAGTACATTCAGACACATTTCTCCTTACCATGTGAGTTGGAGGTGTTTTCTTTCTCCCTCAATTTGCATGAAGAGGTTAGCATGTGTAATAAGCTTACAATTGGTGATGGAGGTTTGATCTAAGAATATTTCCATGTCTTTTTTTGTTGACTTAAATTTTAGTTTCTCACCTCCTGGCATTAAGGACATGCATGATAAGGAATGGAATAGGCCAAGCATCTATTCCTTATGGTTGCCTTGCACTAGTGATTTCATTGATGAAGTTGGTCTTGGCTTCATGAGTAGTAATTACAGGTTGATACATGTTGGGGGTAGTATTCATTTGTTGCAATTGGGTGAGAAGTGCAAATTTGGTTTGAGGGAGATCAACTCCTTCATTCAACTTGCCTTTGATAGAGGCAAGTAGTTGCAATAGTCTTTTGTAGGGTTAGCCTATAGTGCTCTCAAATTTTGCTTACAATCAACTTTCCTTTTGTGTCCCAATGTTTCTGACCATATGTTCTCTTGTATATACGTCCTTCTTGTAAATACATTCTATGTTTTTTTCCTTTTTATGTTGTTCCCCCTATTTGTTTTGGCCTTTTGGTCTACCCAGAGAGGTTCTCAGTCCTTATTGTGGCATTTCTTGGCACACATCCCCAACTAGAGCCAGTGTTATCACCTAAAAAATTAGCTCCCAAAATGTATTATTTTGCCCCAAAAATTCATCAAAATCCAAGTTTTTCCTTTGCATTTTAAACACATTATTTATAACCAATCTGAGATATGTTCCTATGTATTTCCCTCAAGAAACATTCTAAGTAAATCTCCCCTATTCCTTATGTTTTCATCCCTTGGAAAAATTGGTTCATTTATGGCCTTTGTCGGTGAATTGACAAGGTCACGAACTGATGAATTTGTTGACTAAGTTTTCTAGTTTGTGACTTCACCATTTTTCCAGTTTATCAACAAGAAGATGAAAAAGGCAAGTTTGAAGAAAGTTGATGTCTTATTCAATGAATTTGTTCAAGATAGAGCCTTTGTCGGTGAATCGACTAGTTCGTTAACTACCAATTTTGTCAACCAAGTTCATGTGTTCATGGTTTTGCCGGTTTGCCGATTTCCTTATTAGGCAAAAAAGGTGGTGAAATAAGAAGGATTTGAAAGAAGTGAAAAGTGGCCACAAGAGGTAAAATTTTCTAAGGCAAGGGAAGACAAAGAAAAAGCTTCTAAGGGCTTTCTTGGCAAGTCAGCGAGTTTGTGTACTGTCAAACTTGCCGATTTAGTTCTCAAGTTGACCATTTTGCCAATTCACCGACAAAGTGGCCAAGGGGTGAAAGAATGAAATATGAAAGTGAAGGAACAAGTTAGAGAAAGGGAAAAGTTGCCGATAGAGAATTCAAGTAAAAATAAATGACAAGTCTTCTTGGTGAACTTTTGGTTTGAGAACCATTTGGTTCACCAACAGTTTGGTTCTCCATAGCATAAAATTGCTAATAAAGAGGAGGCAAACAAAGGAGACCAATATGGATAAAGCACCGATGGGAAAGATTATGAAATAAGGAAGATAGAAAGAGAGGCAAGTCGGTAGAGACTATCATTCGTAGAGGGAGAAATTTGCCAACAAAGGAAAGTCAACAAAAGATGCATGGTGTGTGGTTTCTCAAGTTCATCGATATGGCAATTTATTAATAGAGGTTCCAAAAGTGCAAAAGAGAATTGATGAGGATGTCAGGCTAGTAGCTGAAATAGTGCATGCCTTCAATTCACAGGTACTCAAATTTAATGAGGAGGATGGTGTGTGTCAGTGACTAATATTTTCTGTAGGATCTTCCAAGGACAAAATTAGTACGTAGGGCATGGGTATCCCAAAAATCCATTGGTTTTCTAATAGGGCCTCTAGGATGAATTTATTACAGCATGGGCTTGGCATGTGGACTTAGTTTCAACACCTTGGGCTACATAGTGAATGAAAATTGCTATATATACATGAGAAAAAGATGTTTTCAGGGTTGGTCACTAAATCAATTGTCTGGTCAGGAAAGCCTAAGAGCAATTTTTTGGCATCAAGAAAAGGATAATGTATGAACAATGAATGGGGGAATGTTTCTAATACAACATAGGAAGAAATTGTAACACACATATTCATATAGTGGTATGTCTCCATGGCTCTTTGCAATGAGTCAGGGGAATACACGATCGTAGCTTTGTATTTTGCCTTCACCATAGTTGCTGGTGAGATTGTAATAGAGATTTGATAATGTGTGACAACATTTATGTCAATACAAGCTTTGTGTTGGGTCATCTCTTTGTTGCAAATAGGTCATTGTAGTTTGGTTTTGGATAAATAAGTATGTCTCATGCATGAAGTGCAATATGAGAAATGTATGTGAATACATTTTAGTTTTCTATTGATGCTATTTCAATCCATTTTCCTCTTATTTATTGCTTATGACTCAGTTTCCCAATAGCATTGGCATCGGTCCATATAGGGGATGGATCAATCATCTTATAATCAAATCCTCATCCTATTAGTTGTAGGAATAGGAGTAGTTTTAGTTTAGGTACTACATGTTGTCGATGGTTCAATATAATAGCCAGGGATAAATCTAAAGTGATGTAAAATTGTTTTAATCATTGGTGAATCATGTACATGTATGCTTGCACTATGTATCTTGTTAAGTTGATTTCAATTAGACTTTTGTCGGCAAGTCAATGTAAGATGTCTTGACATCATCTACGTTGACTCGACTAAATAATGTTCTTAGAACATTCATATAGTTTATAGTAACCTTGGTTGGATGTCAGAGTTTTCCTTTGTTTATTTATTTATTTCTATATTAATTTTTTTGAATATCATTTAATTATTTTAACTATAGTCTAATATAGTGAAGTAGGGGAGTGAGACTCAACCCATGTTCGCATATTAATCTTACCACCCTAACATTGGTAACATATTTTGGCTTGGATTATTTTAATAATCTTATAATATCATTTAGATGTAAATGACAATGTGTGTGATATAACTATTTATCCACTTGAAGTAGAGTCAAGCACTTGATATATTAAGTTTTATGTTCTTGTTGCAAACCATACCGACGATCCATGAAGAGTGGAGTGAGTTGAAATTGTGTTTGAGATTATCATAAGCCTAAAACTATGTAGATTACTCTCAAATGAGAGGTATGATGTTAGTGGAGTCTATATACCTATGAGGTGGTATGGGACTTGGAGTTACCAACCTTCATTTTGAAGATGGTGGTTTTATGTTTTGAGCTAGGTAAGCATGCAAACTAAGAGATGATTGTCATTTTTATGATCATTGTTATCATTGCTTAGAGGGTGCGAACAAGAGCACGCTACAGGAGTAGCAAGGTACAAGTTTGAGAGCTAGTGAGAAAGAGTTGATAATAGAAATGATAGACGCATACTATAGCAAGTCATAACTCCACTACGTGTCTTTCATTTCAGGTATGATTGCATGATACCGTTATGTGATCTTAAGGTATGCAGATGTATACTTAGTATCATTGTTGATAACCACACACTGGTTAATTAATGACTGTGTTCATCTTATATGATAGCATTTGTATTATTGAAATAACTTTGTGGAGGCCTTCAAGGCCAATGTTTGAGATTATTGTGTTTATCTCGTATGAAAACATTTGTTATGTTTAAATATCTTAGTCAAGGCCTTCAGACCTAATGTTTAAAGGAAATACTATAATATACTTGTGACCCTCGAAGCTGATAAGGCTGAAGATGCTAAACAATTATTAAATCCATTTGATATTTTCTTTTATTCTTCATCCCAAGACTATTAAGTCTCTAGACTGGAGTGTTATCAAAAGATAATATCTATCATGATGAAAAAAGAATGTTGCTATTTGAATAGGTTGAGAGCCATCCATTATAGAAGGATAGGCCATTAGAACAGGCCGAGAGCCATGAATGATAGAATGAAAAGTCATTCAAGAAAATTATTGCTATCCACAGTGCCAAAATCATTAAGGATTTTGAGGCATATGAGGTAAGAAGTATGATATTAGACTGTTTATGAAAAGTTGATATTTTTCTTTTGGGTTTATCTTTTTGCAAGAATGAGTAGTATGACTATTTATTATCGATGGAGATAAACCATCTTGATAATTAGTAACATTGTTTAGACTGCACTAAGTGCATGTCAAGCCATGAATGTCATGAGAGTAAATCCTTGAACATCATTTAATAACCATGTAGGGAAAGAAAATGAAAACAAGTATGAAAACCAATTTGTCTAAAATTGTATTATGGATATGTTTTCCTTATTAATTGGCAAGACTTTGGGGTTGAAGTATAGGGTATCAAGAACCCTTTTGAATTCCTTTAAGTAAAGGTCTATTTAATATTGTTAACTTATTTGTACTATTGACTATAATGGTATGTGTTATAATCGATGTGAATTTGATGAAAACCCTAAAACAAGGTAATTATAGAAAATTAGACGAGGGATGGTCTTAAAAAACTAAAACTATGAACATGTAAACTTGTAAAAAGAAAGAATGAGAATAGATTGATGTGGAGTAATAGATTCCCTATTGCATAGGATACAAGACAATTAATGAATGCAATCCTAGAATCACAGTCAAAAGTCTAAGTTAGATTGACTAATGGTGAATTGAACCTATCTTTACTGTGAACTAGAGGGGTCAAATTATGAACACTATAGGATGAGACAACTTCTAGGTCTAGTCGAGGTGTGTGAACATTCTACTACATTCATTACAAAATGTTTATGTATATAAATCTTTGGCCAAAGTAATGCATCCATCTTTGCATGTTTTAGTCAGTTCATTATGCTACAGATGGCATAATGCTTCCATTATCGTCACACATAGTTAGAGTGAATCTATAGTTGGATGACTACGAAGTATTACAAAGGACACAACACTAGATACCCAGATGGAAACCCTAATGGTTCCTTATATCTATTCCCTTTGTGAAGGGTATATGGGGGACTATTAGTTTGTGGTTGGAGGAAAAGCACTCAAGTGATGCTCTCCTTTCTAAGTAGAAGACAATCCAAGACTTATGAAGACAAATGTCAAAGCTCTCGATACATTCCATTCTTTTATATGACTTTATGGTCAAATATTATGTGTAAACTATTCAGTGATGGTATGAGAAAACATTGTAAATGTATAGTGAAAAGAATTCACTATTATTTTATCTTCGGAATTGTTGCAAATTTCAATTTTGAAATATCCAAAAAGATATGCATATTGATTTTTGTTTATGATATTGATTATCACTTTGCCTAACCATGGTTATGTTAATCATGACCTTGTACTTAATGGTAATTGGGTTGGTGTGAGGCTCACCCTTGTGCAATTGGATTAGTTGCACTTGTCGACCATATTGTTTTACCTCACCCTAGATAAGGGTTTGATCTATAGGAGTGTGACTCTATCTTCAAGACCATGTAGTGTAGATGTAGAGTATCATTGGGTTGTGCTTGAACTGGAACCTTTAGTATTGTAATGCAAGGCTACCATGTGTTGTAGTTCTTGTTTTATTTTTTTGAGACTTATTATGCAAAGTATCATTGGCATGTAGACATTTTAGGGGTTGTTGACCCTGTAGATTCAGACCTTCTTGACTCTATCCCTATCTTTTGATTTGTTAGATAGATTTGTTGTGATGTGGTTATATCTTACTCATTAGATTTCATTGACGATTATATGATGTGTGACATTCATTTTGAAGCTAATTGGGATATAAATTGTCGAGTTAATGAATGAAATTATTATGCAATCTTGATCTTGAATTGATGTTTAGAAATACACTAAATAATGAATCTTGCCAATAATGTTATATGTGGCTATTGAGGATTTAGATGATTATATGACATTGTGTGTGTGTGTGTACATTTCCTTTCGCTTCGGCTATGATGAACATGTGCTATTAATCTGTTTGCATAAATGTGCAGATGATTTTCCATGACCATAGAAAATTGAAGGTCATCTCATACCCTATGTGAAATTCGTGTTAAGCGATCTAGTCCTAGGAGGGACCAAGGTCACATGTGTTGGTGCATGATGATTTTGTGATGTCTACATTTTTTATTTATTCGGATTAGGTTTCACCCTTTTCATTTATTTAACGAGGTGTTGTAAATATATATTGTTTAAATTGCACCATTTGGTGTCTTTTATTTTGTTGGGCTATTTCTTGTGATTTTCTATAATCTATGATGTTTAAATTGACCAAATAATGACCCTTGGTCATACCCCTAGGGTCTAGGGTCAATTTGGGCATGTTAAACATTAGGTTAACCTTCATCTAGTCACTTTAACTTTATCCCAAAGTTAAGTGACGAATTTTTGAATTTGGCTATGGGGTGGATAAGTCAGGGGTCTACCTTGACCATCACCACTACCCTTGGTTATGGATAACCTTACCTTGAACATCTTGGAGGGAATGGGATTGCCTTGTATGATAAGATGAGGACATGTGTCTCATCCTTATGCTCAAGGAGCCTCCAAGTGGGACTCATCTCTCCACAATACTCTCACACATGTGTGAGAGTACTTGTGGGAGAGTGTGAGGCTTTGAGGGATAGGAGAGGGACATGTGTCACCTCCTCATCCCTTGGAGATGGTGAGTAAGATTGTGAGGAGGAAGAAGAAGGTGACATGTGTCACCTTCTCATTCCTCAAGGCTCTTGTGTGTAGCTTAGAATACTCCCTCTTTGAGAGAGGGAGAGGGTTCTTCTTTCGGGCTGATTTTTCTTTAATTATGGCTTTTGGGGAGAGTTAGCTATGTTTTGGAGAAGTTTAGAAATAAGAATCTTGGAGGAGGACATGGAAAGCTCTCCACCAACTCTAACAATTTAAGCTTTAAAGGTAAGCTTCAAGGCTTTATACATTTCTCTTGTTTTTACATTTCATTGTGTGGATATTTGTTTGTGTGTGTTTGAATCTCATTTTTTTGTTATGTAGGGTTATTTTTTAGGGCATTTGGATGAAGCCCTCCATTGAGGAGAGCTCATCTTATATGGGGTGGGAGAGGAGTGAACCTCCTCAAGGTCACCCTCATTATTATTAAGATTTTGATGGCCATGAAGTATTTTGAGAATCATTGAGGTTTTTGTGAAGATATGAATGCCTTGGAAATGTGATAATTGAGAAGTGTTAAGGCTGGAGGCTTTGTGTTAAGGGCTATATGTATTATTCTGATTTTGCGGTCACCTCTTGACTTGAGAGCAGTCCACTCTTCTACCCCCTAAATCCAGGAAAATGGATTCATTGTGTATAAGCCCTAGGAGGGTGTTTTCATTGTTTGTTGTGTGTGTTTTTTTGAAGTTCATGTTGTGGTGTGAAAATGGTTTGAGGGTGATCTCTTAGCTCAGGGGTGACCCTTCTCGGGTCTATGGTAGGGTGGTGAGCATCTTGTGGGTATGAAATTTTTCCTTTAGTTTATTACAGGTTTGGGTACATTGGGATAATGGAACTTGGAGGGAGTTGTTTTATATCTCTGATTTTATTTTGTGATGTATGGTTGTTTGGGAGCCATGGCCCAAGAGGCCTTGTTGTAAAATTTGTAAGAGAGAGACCTCTCTGGTGTATTGTTGCAAACAAATAGGACAAAAAAAAACATGTTATATATTCAAGTTAATTTCCAGTGTGAGGTTACTATTTATTTTGCAATGTTATGCATATGAAAGAAGATAATATTGCATTGCTGAAGTAGTTCCTTTTCAAGAAGTAGGATTGCTATTTTGTTCATATATTTATTTTTTTTAAAAATATGTATCTGTTGTATTGATTTGGGTAATGTTCTTTCAAGGAAAGGAAAATATTACTGCATTGTTTTGGTAGATGTTTCAAATATATATAATGACTGTTGTTTGTTCTTGCTATGTTTCAAAAAAATTGATTACATATGGCATTCTCCTTGAAATAGCCTTCAAACAACAAAGAAATAGCTCTCTGTCTTTTATTAAAAAAAAGAGATCATAGAAGGAAATAGTTATATAGTGTGGTTGCTATTGTTATTTTAAAAAAAAATTGATGTAGGGGTTCACCATATATTATGTAATAGAAAGAAAATAAACTGTTAATTCTTAGTTTCAAATGGAAAAAAAAAATGCTTATATGTGTAGTGGGGTTCACTGTTATTTTAAAATATATATATATACATTTACACCCAGAAAATACTTGTATGAGTTTTAGAATATATATATCTACCTGTGTACACACACATCCTTTTAACAGAGAGGACACTATATATAGTGGATCTTATGTTTCTGTTATACATAATATATGAGAATATATGTATCTATATATATATATATATACATTTTGCATATATTAGAAATGTTTTTATGGCTTATAAAAATGTGTTTGAAAATAATAAACAAAAGAGAAAAATATTAAATAAGTCTGAGTTAGGTTTAAAGCCCTAAACAGGCTAAACAAAGGGTGGACCAGCATAGAAGTAGGAGGGGCGATGACCATGGCAACTGCCATTGGTGGCTATTGCAAGCGCTGCCAGGGATGTTAAAGTGGCTGGCGATCCTTGGGTTCAGCCCTGTGTGCCGCATGACCTGCAGCATACTCAAACACCAAGATAAATATATGTGTGTGTGTATCCATTTTTATGTATATCCCTTGTTTTAAAACAACCAAAAATAAATTAAATGAAATTCTTTTCTAGATTTTACATAGAAGAAAAATATTTACAGCAGCAAATCTTGAGAGTTTGATCTTGTATCTGAGTATATAGGCATACGATGGTAGTTGGAAACAAACCTTCTGTGCATATATTTTGAATGAAGACACCTGTGAGCATCCATAGCCAGGCTGCATAAAAACCATAGCAAAACAAAAGAAAACAAATGAGAGAAAACTTAGAAAACCAAGATAGAAAAATATGATTAGGGTTATTGTAGAAAAGAAAGGAAGAAAGTAGAGGAAGAGAAATTTTAGGGTTGGGGAAACTGATTATATTATATTTTTAGTGGGCTTTTTAGAGGGAATTTTTAATAATGAGAATAATTATTTTTGGGGTAAATGGGTTGCACGTGAGTTTTTTTTTTTTTTTCCATTTCTCACCCCACTTTTGTCTTTTAAGTATTGGAAAAAAAATAATATAGTGGATTTTTATGACTTGAATTTTAAATTTAAAGTTTATCTCTTAAAATCTAATTTTGCTTTATTCCATTGTTTTTTTTTTTTATTATTAAATTAGTGGGATTAAATTTTACTCTAAGCTTTTAAATTAATTTTAGTGGAATATTTCAAAGGGGTTTTGGAGGTGAGAAATAATGTTAGGAGTTTTATTTAATTTAAATCCATTTTATTACCTCTTTTAAATTCCTTTATGATTTATTGGGATAAGTGGGTTTAAATTATTTAATTTAAATCCTTTTATTTCCTTATTTAATGGTTTTTTGATTTATTGGGTTAAGTGAGAAATTATGTTAGGAAATTAATTTAATTTAAATCATTTAATTTCCTTATTTTATTGCTTTTTGATTTGTTGAAGTGGGAAATAATGCTAGAAAATTTATTTTTAAAAATTTTTTTAGATTGATTTTGGCTAATATATAGCGTAGAGAAGATTTTTAATTTAATTAATTATTTAATTTATCGACTTGGCTAAATGAGGAACATCAGAATAAATTAAGCAGAGAAATATTTTTAAAAAATAAATTTAGATTATTTTCTTTAAAAGTTTTTAGCTAGGGAATTATTTTTAAATTATTTTAGTAGTCATAATGATGTGGCATTATGCTACTAGATTTTTCTGGGTTTTGGAAAGGTTAAATAAGTGATTTATTTATGCATTATATTACCACTTTAATTGTTATTAAGAACCTAAATTATGTTTTAGATGAATTTAATTAATCTCTTTATGCTTTAGTTCTTAGGGTTGGATTTTGACACATGTTGCATTCCCATCACCTCAGCTAGGTTAAAAACTAGGGTTCATTCTTGTTGGGGATTCTACCCTCTTAGCGACGCTCTCCATGTCACACAATCCCCTTAGTAGGCTTTCATCTTGCAGGGGTTACAAAAGGTGTTTGCATTACTCTGACCTTCGATTGACTTGTTGCGCCCTTGTGTGCATGCCACCAAGCACGTAAATGCATGCGAGGGGGTTTTTAGGGATGGGTGGAAATTTTTTTAATTTTTTGTGTCATGACCACATGATAGATGTAGACATGACATGTGTGTTGTGTAGTGTGACCACATGTGAAATGTGGGCATGACAGTTGGTTAATTTTGGGTATTGAGAGTTGGCTTGTTACAAATACTCCCATTGATATATTCCTACATTTCATTCTACACCCTTCACCCCTGAATGAATTGAGTTTTTAAGTAAGGGTTTAAGAGAAGCATTGTGATTCTATTCAATCTTCATGGTAAGATTGTTTCTTTGCAAGGGCACTCACACCCACTAAACCCTATCTAAATTTGAAAAAATCAAATCAGCTATTTTTCTCATACTTCATAATAGTCCTGGGCAGGGAAAAGCTATGTACATGGGGATCACATTAGTGGAATAAATGTAAAGAGTGTCTTTCCAATATGTTTTATGAGACACCTACTCTGCACTTTGAACTACGAGCTATGGATTGATTCTTGGGATTTTTGAGGCACATGAGGATCTCTTAGGATTCAAAATATAGAATCTTTAGATGATGATTTTGTGGTTGGCTATATTCTGTTACAAGATTAGGAAGGAGGTATTAGTAACATAAAATTTTTGGATGCATGATCAAATTATATATATATTCTACCTTTGTTCATAAAAGTCAATCATTTCTAGTACTTCATGTATCATTAATTCAATCCCTATGATGCTATAGTTTGTTTCATTATATTCTTACATGTGGCCATATGGTTTGGTAGTGGTATTTATTTTTATCTTTTTTCTTTTAGAAGAATTTTGTCTGTGCAATATTATTTTTCTTTAAATAGAATTATGCAGTAGTTTATGTATATTCCAATTGGTTAACACAATTTAGTTGTGTAATCATGTTTTCCATTGGGTTTCTTTTTACTTTCTTAATGATCTTATTCTTTCTACTCAAATGTCTTAATTGTTCTCGTTATGTAGGATCATTGTGTTCTATGGGTTGTAAATGCAGTCATCCAGCCTTACCAAGGATGCCATTTGGCAACATGACATGTTTAAGAATAGCATGACAGATCTTTGCATGTCTGTAAGACAATAGGCTGGTGCCAAAATGTACATTTCAAATATGGATTTTGGAGTAATGAATTTTCATGTAAAGGTACATTGATAATAATTTCTATTTTATTTTAAGGTCAATGGTGCTTTCAAGTTCTTTTGTTCTATTTCTAGTACTAATTTTATCTCTTAGTTTGGTTTCACTCAACTACCATTGGCAACTCTCTAAATCATGTAATGTCTATGAGCTCTCTACTTCATGGTCAGTTTGTTAGGAAAGCAGAGGATGGACTTGTTATTGTACAATATATGATGTAGTAGATTTTAGGGGGTGGTGTCGATTATTGTTTTATCTTTCTATTATTTTTATGTCAGTGATGCATTTAATTGTCATGACTAAAATATTTGTACATAGTTTGGTTTTGACCCTCAATGCATAGATGCAAAAGTCTAAATCTATGTTCCTTTTTACCAAAAACTTTTCTTGGAATTTGGGGAACGCAAATGACGCACCACTCATTAATATAGAAGTGGTTGTTAAAATGTACATTCATTTTATCTATTCTTTATAATTTTATATGTTAATAATGGACTTACTGTATATTTTGGAAGTATTGTTTGCATTTGTTTATAATGATTGAATAATATTTTCAACATTTATCTTTGCTTGGAACTTAAATCACCTCATTCACATATGTCAAGCACCAGTTCTTACAAGACATACCATCTAAGTTTGGATTAAGGTGTTGTTTTCAAGTCAGTTTCTTCTTGATTTTCACACTTTTTATCAATGAGTGTGGGAAAATATGTGCTAATTTTCTTTGTCCATCCTTCAATGAAGTAGGATTTTTCTATTTGTAACTATGAGTTGGTGGCAAGAAATAAATGCTCCTATGATTTTCACTTTACATGTTAGAAAAAATGCAAAGTAAGACAATCTAAGGGTTTGAACAATATCAATGGAAATCTATATTTGTATTACCTATAGTACATCCATTTACTAGCATTGAATCCCATTCTAAGACATGCAAAAGTGACATGAGCTACAAATATGTTTTGATAAGTTCTATTAAACATATTTGCATGGCCAGTTCAAGGGAGTTAGGGGTGTGTGTATCATTAGATATTCAATTGTGGTTCAAAAGTTGTAACTTCTTTTCTGAGGAGATGGGGATAAGTAAATGGTGGTAAGGTATTAAATTGTGGCATCACATGTAGACACATGAAATACTTAATGAATCTTTAATATATAGGATAGCCTTTTGATCTAATGGGTCAATAAAAAATATTTTTACATAGTTTGGTTTTGGCCCTCAATGCATAGATGCAAAAGTCTAAAGGTGTGTTCCTTTTTATGAGGAATGTTTCTTAGAAGTTGGGGAGCTCAAACAATGCATTGTTCATTATGATAGAAGTTGTCATTCAAATGTGCATTTCTTTATCTATTGTTTCTAATTTTGTATATTAATAATAGGCTTACTGTATATTTTGGAAATATTGTTTGCATTTTCTTATAATGCTTGAATGACATTTTCATAATTTATCTTTGCTTGGATCTTAAATCACCTCATTGACATATGTCAAGGGCCAATTTTTACAAGACATACCATCTAAGTTTGGATTAAGGTCTTGATTTTAGGTTAGTTTCTTCTTGATTTTCTTACTTTTTATCTAAGTGTGGGAAAATATGTGCTAATTTTCTCTGTCCATCCTTCAATGAAGTAGGATTGTTCTATTTCTAACTATGAGCTAGTGGCATGAAATAAATGCTCCTATGATTTTCACTTTACATGTTAGCAAAAATGAAAAGCAAGACAATCTAAGGGTGAGAACACTATCAATGGCAATCTTGATTTGTATTATGTCTAGTAAATCCATTTATTAGGATTGAATTGCATACAAAGACATGTAAAAATGACATGAGCTGCAATTATGTTTTGATAAGTTCTATTCGACAAATGTGCATGGTCAATTCAAGGGAGTTAGGGGTGTGTGTGCCATTAGATATTCATTTATAGTTCAAAAGTTGTAAGTTCTTTTCTAAGGATAGGGGATAAGTAAATGGTGGTAAGGCACTAAATTGTTGCATGGCATGTAGAATCAAGAAATACTTAATGAATCTTCAATATACAGGCAACTTTATTATCTAAGGTGTTAATACTATAAGCATGTGGATCATTGACATCCTTGATTGATGGTAGGTAAATATGGCTTGAAGGTATTAATATTCTAAATGGCTATATTTTTCTAAATAAATTAAGATATTGAAGGTTGAATAAGTGCATTTCTTAGAATAGCCCCTTTTTCAAATCAAAGATGAACTGTGGCATTTTAGGACAAATGTTCATTGTTGGGGACTCGATCAATCCTCCAAATTAAGCATAGCATTCTCACTAATTTTGTTTATTTTATGTTCTTATTTTTAGTTCTTTCTTTATCTAGAACTCTCTCGATGTGATGAACAAGGCTTAGCCTTTGATAAGCTCGTATAGATTCCTCATTGCATACTTGCTTCAATACTTTTCTTTTTCCTTTCTCGCTACTTGTGGAAATATGGGCCTAGGATATATTTTCTTTTTGGACCAACTTTGTGATGACACTCCTCAAGTGCAACTTGGGTGCACAAAGGAGCTTGATAAAGATTTCAAATTATTAGCTTGGATTCTCTTTCTCTCCTTGAAATTCTTCACAAAATTTTATGGTACTCGGCTACCGTCCCAATTCCCTTCATCAGTGGGTGAATTCTCAGTACTTTGGTGGTCTTTGTAGCTATTATTATGTCATGGATTTATAGAACCATTGTTTTCATATTAGTTTGTATGATGTTCTTCTTGACATGAAACCTCCAAATTCTTTGGTTTGACAGTTTTAGGAAGTTTCTTGAATAGTACAATTCTGATGTTAGTATCATTTTGAAGGAGCACATGAGAATTAGACATCAATTGTTTCCTACCAGCCACCATTTTCATTTTTCCATTCTTGCTTATTTGCTTACAATATTACCATTAGTTAGTTTGTTTCTCTTCTAATAACATTGTCCTCTCACTTTGAGATCAATTTCTTTAATTCTAGAGACTTAGTGGTATGTTTTTTCTGAATAATGTTTTCCTTGTCCTTTTTCAAAATCTTCTCTTCTTTTAACAGTATATGCTCATAGCATTTGCTCCAATTAGGAATGGTGGCAGAGGATCTAAATTTTGGAATGTGCTCATTCAGAAATAGAAAACATTTAGTCACAAGTTATCAAATTACAAATATCACCAAAATAATGAAATAATATAGCCAGGACACAATTTTGTAAGTGCATGGGTTTCTGTTATAAGCCTGTTTGCCATAAATGACATGTTAATTCATTGGATTGTTTTCATTCGTTTGATATCTAACTATACTATGTTGGATTTGTTTCACATGATGATTAAGATCTTAGTTGTACTATGATTCTAATAGTTTTTATATCTAACTATAAATTATCCAAATCTATTTTTAGAACTTAGATTTATTTTGCATGTTTCTAAATCCAATTTTTTTTCTTTTTACTTTGGGCGCTTGCAACTTTAGACAGGGATTGCTGCTACATCTCAACCCTTGATTTTAATAGAATTTTGTAATAGTAAAAATAGGATATGTATTAAAATGTAATATCCCCAAATTAATAATTTCAAATGAAATAAAATATGAAAATATATTGTAAACACTTTCCCAAAAACATCCACAAAAATCAAGTCAATAGAGAGCTAGTTAGTATCTAACAACACCAAAATTATTCTAAAACTTCCCAATGTTGATTTCATTGATATTCTCAGGTTTGTACATCAGATTTTGGTTTGATACAATAGTCAAACAAGTTATGTTTGTGTGAAAAAGGTTATCACCTAACCGATTTACCCTTGTGTGGATAATTCATATTATATAACTATTTATTAGTTAAATAATATTCACACATCACATATATTTCACACATGTTAAGTTGACTTAGTGAGTTTTCTAGATGTCTAGTTGTGTCTAGTTGTTGATAGTTGTTGATAGTTGTCATATTATCCTATAGTTGCCACATGTCATATGATAATGACACTTGTCACATGACTACAACATCGTACATTTCATCCTTGTCTTTATAAGCAAGGCATATCATGTAAATTGTAATAACAATCTTGTAATCTTTTGCATTCATTGATAGAATAGAATTATTCTCTCATTTGATCTCTTTTGTGCTTTCATGAAGTCCTAGATCCTGGGTGGCTCCAATCATAGCCATCTCTAACATGGTATCAGAGCTCTAGGAAGAATCACTTTATGTTAGTCAATTTTTGATAGATCTTGAGTGCAATTTATGATGGATCTTGATAGTTGAGTATGCTCTTCTCTTGCATCAAGTGATGAATTGGAGAATAAATAAAAAATGATAGAAATACCAAATTTGCAAGGGTTTCCTCTTTGTATCCTTGTATTGCAAGTTCATATTGGAACATGTTGCAAATATCAGCACAATGAATTGTGTTCAAGAGGTCTAAGAAAATCAAGATCACCTTTTGTTTCATCAAGATCAAACACTGGAGGCCAAATCTATGAGGGTTTGAAGTTGGGAGGTGCATGCCTGATCTAGTAGGTACCTGATCTTTAAGAGCACTTTGGGTCAAATCCAACCCTGCCATCGCACTCAGGAGGCCCAAAAACCCTAAAATTGACTATTAATTCATCAAAATTAGACAAAGTTGTAGCAAAACACAAAATTTTTTTGCCCCTCGACCATATGGCTTTGTCATAGGGAATATTCTATGGCATATTGTAGGAATCTTCTAGATTATCTATGCAGGCATATTTAAAATTGGTCAAATCAGAATTGTTGAGTAAATTTGTTATACGCTGGTATAAAATAAAGTCTGAAGAATTTAAGTGTTTTATTTCTGTAGAATATTCAAAGTTCTTGTAGGCATACCTATGGATCTGAGGTTGCAGGTACCATTTCCTTTGTTGGACACCATGTGGTGTTGGCTCCATCTTAACCACAGTGGCTTCAAGACTTCATTGGCTCAATAATCAGCGAGAAAATCTAAAACCAGTCATGATCTCACATCCTTACCGATAGGAGGTTACAGACTTTCGATGGCATCCAATCCATAGCTAACAACAAACATTTCATTGATCAAATCTCATTTACAAATTAGTAGCTAAAGATCTAAACCATTGGTATCTATAATCTTGCTGATAGGGATTAGCGTGGTCATCATCCAAATCACACTTAACAATGGTCTTTAAACCGTGGTGGCATACTCTCAGTGGTCTTCAAACCTGCAGGATAGTCTATTAAATATTCCCAGATGAAACATTTTCTAGTGGCCATCTAAACACATTTGGTAGACATTTTCATCCCCATCTAGGGACCACAGGGGTTTTACCAATGGATCTCAACTGTTATAAGTCTATAATAGGTAGTCTGCAGCTTGAAACCCTAATGATGACCGTATCCATCAACATCATTTGTAATCATTGTCAGTTATTTACTAGCCCATAGGTGTTGAAACTGCTCACCCTACATTCAAGTGGCCATAAAAGTTCAAGCCAAAAATTTTCTAGACTTGTTAGTTGTTCCAATTGGCGTTTCCTTAAATAGTCTAGTCAGTAGTATTTGAAACCGGTGACCACATTCTAAATCAAACCCTTAATCTTTAACCATTGGTCTTTAACTATCTTCCCAATGGTTTTCACCAATCAAACATGTAGTTTCAGTCAAATTGACAGAGAACGTTAGCACATGTGCTTAAAGCACTTTCAATAGGTAACCACCCATTGGTCATATCTTCCCCCGCCTGTGATCAGCGACTCCAACAAGCCTGATGATGAAAGATGGTCTCACACAAGCCTCACACAAACATATTCAAAATTAACAACAACAAGTAAGATGCACAAATATGTAGCTATAGAATTAATTTTCTTTATTTAACTTGCAACAATGTTTCCCCATTTCAAAGAAAACTAATTACAGAAATGTATGTAGTCATATAATCTGAAGAAAACCATTATAAAATAGATATAAATCTATTGTATGATAGAAAATAACATCACAATCAAACTATAGATGATTCCTCTTCAAACGATCCTCCCACACTGTAAAATTTGCTCTCCAATCTGCAATATTCAACAATCAAATTTATTGATTTTCAAACATGGATTCCATAATCTATTTCCTAGTGTAGAACACCTTCAAAAATTGCAATAAAATGTCTTCTCAACCCTCTCCAGAAAAATCCATGCCTTCTTTTCCCTTCCCCAAAAATCTGCGTGAAGAATCCCCAAAAATTGTCAAAATACCCTCAATAATGGCACCACAACCACCATTTTCTCTCTCCTCCAACTTCCACCCCAAATTAGGATAATATTTGATAAATCTTGAAAAAAATAATATTAATTTCTCCATAATAGAAGAATAAACCCACTCCCACAACTAAGATTCCCACTTCCTAGAAAATAGGTCCAATTTTAGAAAAAGAATATGCCAACTCAACATGGGTCTCCAAATCCTCCAGCTACATTTGAGGAGCATTAATGAGTTGTCTTCAAGTGTAAATCCACAAAAATCCATGCCTAGATTTCCTTTTTGAATTTCCACTTCAAATTGCCTTTATTAATTTTACACTCCAAAATTGTCTCCTAAACTACCTCCCACTCCTAGATTTTCGCAACATTATTATTTTTTTACAATATTATAATAAGGCCAATTTATTTAATATATTATTTAGGCCTAATATTACATTTATTTTCCAACTTCCAAATTACCAAACTATAGGAAATTAAAAAAATTCTTTTTTGGTTGATGATGATTGCCATTGACCATGGATGCTCCTGCATCACCCGAGCACCCTCAATCTACCAACAACTTCTACAACAATAAATAATATATAGAATCAAAACATTGAAATACACAAGACAAATGTGTATTTCACTAGAAAAACTAGAGAAAAATGTTCTAGCTCCTAGGAATGACCATAAACATTAAAATAATAGAAAAAACATCTATTAAAATGAAAAAATGTCCAACAATATACTAAAATCCACTGTGACAACCAAACCTACAAATAACACCACAATAATGACAATATTTTTCTCCAATTAATACATTGAATCCCACATCTCTTGAATCTGATTTGAATGGATGTTAGGAGAAGAAATAGGGTAATATACAACAAAAATACTACCCACAAGACATAGCACCAATGCTAACAATCTCCAGACTAAAACTCACAGAAACTACAAATCTGGATAACACTATCAACATTGTTTTTCCCCAATCTGAAAGATGACCCTTCACAACTCTGGAAGCTGATCTAGAAGAATAAATTAGTAGAAAAACATTGATATATACTAGCAGCAACCAAAAACAATAAGCTACATCAAATCTGCAATCCCAAACTGCAACCCAAAACCTGCAAACACACAAACTCTGAAACTAGCTAAAATTGCAATTCATTGAATATCCAATGCAATCCTTAGATGAGAATGCCCTCAAGAACTAAAGATTTTTTATTCTCTAATCCCAGCAACCAATGGGCTTTCGTCCACATGTCACAATCTCCTATGGCTTTTTATCCATAGAAGAAACTAAAGAAAACAAGTGTTGATACAGAAAATAAGAAAAGATAAATTGCCAAAACATCCCATAGCAAAAAAATACTCAAATATTTATAATTTCTAGCAGGGTGATCCCACAACACTATTTCCCACTTTTTCGTCAAAGTAGCACATTAAAACTAGCTTTTTTTAACCAAATTTTCACTTTCTAACACCTATAGCAACTAAACTATTAAGAACTTGAAGATGATATAAACTAATGATTTTTGAGATTTTGTGTGTAGATTCTAAATGTATGTTTTTAAAATTTTAAGAAATAATTTGTGATTTTTTATGTAACTTTTAATAACTTATTTTTTATAGTTAATAGAATTTTTTAAAAGTGATGTTATACCATACATCATAACTTTTTTAATAGAAAGGATCAAATTATAAAATTTCAAACATAGATATGTAATGCCAATATCTAGTGTGTAGATATTTTTTCATAATTTTTTGTGTTATATATAGAATTAATTTTGGAAGTGAGATTATTATAATTCAAACATATGTTTATAGCATACAACATAACTTTTTTTGTATGTATCCAAATTAAATTTTTGTTTTTTGTTGAAATAAGGATATCAATTCCTAATGTTCAGATATTTTTCATAATTTTTTTTCTCTATTTTTGAATTTTTCCATGTTTTTGAAATAGTTGATGTTAGGTAAAAAACCTATGTTCACTAAAAATAGAAAATAAATATAATACTCAATTCAAATATATTCAAAATCATACTTTTTGGAAAGATTATACTAAGGGCTACATACTTACAAAATAGAATTTCTAAATGACTTCACTTGCTCCCCAAGAAATTGAAGAAAAAATGGCTTTTTGTCAGCATTTTGATAGGTGTAGAGAAGAATCCATTAAGGTTTTGATTTAAGACTAGGGCAGTTATTTCCAAGGGGGTTTGATCTAAGGGGGTTTTATCTAACCCCCTTAAATTAAAACCCTTTAGATGGAACCCTCAAGGCTTAAATCATTAATTTTCTAACAAATATGTGATTTCAAACAAAAACTAGGATGCCCCAAGTTTGAGACTCAATATTCTGGGATCACCCAGCATTAAAATGGGCACCCAAGTTTCCATGCACCATTTGGTGGGAAATATTAATTAAAAAGAATTTTGAAATTCCCACTCCACCTTGCTTGCCAAAATTAACTTACCACTAACAACCATCAACTACATGGTCACTTTGCCATAGATTCTATTATAGTTATCATAAATCTCCTAAAAATATCATCTAGTAGTTACAAAGACTCCTCACAAAATTCATGCCTTCACTTGTGCATTAAATTATAATTTAATATGGGCAGGGGCCCTAGCTCGATTCACAAAAGCATCCTACATTGCAGGCAAGAGGTCATGAGGTCTAGTCCTCCCACCCACATGGTACCTCAGGGTGTGTCATGCCAGTGCCACTGGTCATGTTAAAAAAGTTTATCTAGTGCATTACAGGTTATAGAGGCTATTTCGATTCCCATAGTGTTAAAAAAAATCTAATTTTAATATTTAATTGCTCCCAATAAAATATAATTTCCTTAATTTATGGGGAAAAAATTAAATAATTAAAATATTAAAATAAATATTTTTCTTTATTTTTAATTTTAGTCCAACGAAAAATAGGAATGGACTAATAATTTCACTAAATTAATTTTATTAGAAAGAGGACATTACAAATCCACGCTTCTCAAAATTGCTTGTCCTCAAGTAATTTCTAAACAAGATTCTAGGAATCACCATGCCGATATGATGAATCATGCTATATTGCTAACAAACTCTAGATCTTGAACCTCATAGGTGATGAATTTTCTACCAAGGAATAATTTGCATGCCCAAATAGTCTATCACCATGTAAAAATCTAAAATTAAATTATATTTTCCTTGTAATATGAACCCTATACTTGTCAAGAGAGACAATTCCTGCCAAAAAACACTAATAATTCTACTCTCTATCATCCATAACATTATTGTACACAATGCTTTGAATTTGACTGTAAGATTACTTATCCTTTTCTACGAATAATGCTCTGCAACCTTCATACTCTTTTGCTTTTTAATTCTTAGGTCATGGATGCGGGTGATCCAGCTGGGCCCTGTCCCCCACCACTCTCCTATTTGGTATGAAATGACCTTGGTATAGCCTTAGATTGTCCATCTAAACACATGCCTCTGGTGGAAGCTTCGATTCCTAAAGCTTGGAAGAAGGTCCTCTTGATGACCAATGAACATGTAAACCCTTCTATTGTCCCTAAGCTGTAAGAGTTAGAAGGTGGGACAACTTTAAAACTCCTAGATTTTATAGTTGAGAGGATAGTCTCTTCGATGGAGCATGCTCTAGTGGGAAAATTCTTCTCCTTGAGGCTAAATATTGATTTGGTCAAAAGATGAGTGGTTCTCAAATGGAGACCAAATGGCAGTGTGTTATTTAGTGCTATGGTGGGAGGACTATCTCTCTTCAAATTTACTTCTAGGGAAGATCTTATATTTGTTCTTGATATAGGTCCTTAGATCTATGACAAGCACAATCTTTCCCTCTATAAGTGGAGGCTAGGCTTTGATGCTACGATGGACCTAAATAAGATAGCCCCTAGTTGGGTCAAATTAATGAGGCTCCCTTTGGAATATTGGGATGAAGAAGTGTTCACCTGGATTGCCAACACCATTGGATATTTTATTTCTCTAGAAAACACTACTAAATCTAAATCTAGGTTAGTCTTTGGTCATTTTTTTGTTAGTGTTGATATTCACAAAACCCTTCCCAACTCTATAACCCTTACATCTAAGTATGGTCATTGGACTCAACCCATACTGTATGAAAATGCTTTAGTGTTCTATCAAAATTGTTCTAAAAAGGGACACTTAATAACATAATGCAAAGTCCCTCAAATGTTACCCATCAAGACCATTGATATGATGGTTTGTGAGAAGGATGATTTTGAGGATTACCCCTTAAAGAAGGGTATCCTTAATATTATAAGCTCTCCTTAGAAGGGTCATGAAGGGGAAGTGGAGGAAAATGAAAACCTCAAGCACTAAATAGTAAAGGAATCTAGTTCCAAGGATGTGATCAACAACTATGTAATAATGGTAGATTAGCAAATCTCTGAGAAGGTAGATCTACAAGAGGAGTAAAAAATTTGCCCCTCTCAAAGGGAAATGAAGGAAGAGGAAATCCCATGTACTGAAGAGAGTAATCTTGGTCTGAGGGAGAGACAGGCTGATGGGACAGTGTCATCTATAGTGTCTGGCTATATCCCCAGTAGCTTAATAGCCTAGTGGATAGGATGGGAGTAGAAAATAAGATGAAAGGAATCACGTCACCAAGGAATAGTCACTTTATCCTGAACCCAAGAGAAGGAACTAGTAGATTAAGTACTAACTAGGAGTTGGATGGTTGGTCATTTAAAAGGAAAGGGAGGAACCCAAGGAAAAATATAGAAAATATGGGAGTTGAAACTAAAGTGGGTAGGCCATCCCAGAGAAAAAACAAGGCAAAGGAAAGTGAACAAGGAAATAGCCATTGGGATTCAAAGGGAAAGTATGGCAACAAATCCTCACCATTACCACATAAATAAAACAACACATTAGAAGTTTTAGTGACACAAAATCATTCAACACTATGTATTGGGGGTTCTTTAAAACATTACAAAAAGATATACCAGCTAGAGAAAGAATACCATATGAAGCGGTAAAACAATACATGAATCACATAACTTTCATGGTAGACAAAGACTATAACTATATGGAGACAGAGGAACCTAGATCATATTTGATTCCTAGGTTACCCTATGAGGTCACAATAGAAGAAATAAATGCATATGCAAAAACCCTACTAAAAAAACCTAAGGATGCTACCATGGAAATATTTGGCACATATAAAGAGATCATGGATAAAATGCACAAGAAGAATGCAAAGGAGCAGTTGCAGAAAAACAAAGAAAAATTACATAGAACATGGGAAATCCCACCATAGACAGGTACATCTGTACTGCAAACTACATCATTTACCTCACAAGCCACCGTGCAAGCTTTGTAATCTACCTCATTAGCCTCACAAATTCCTACTTCACCACAAAATCCTAGGAGGTTAGGGATAAGTGCATCTATGGCAGCTAATGCATGCACTACACCACAACTAGCATCTTCCACATAGACACAATATACAAGAAGAAGAGTTGCATCAGAAACATTGGTACAATTAGGTGCAGAGAAGAAAAAGGAACCTAGCCAAAAGCAACAAGATAAAAGAAAGAAAAACCAATCTCTAGCGGAGGAGACAGAAGTGGAAGAAGGGGAAGAAGAAGTCTCCCAACTGAAAAAGAAAAAGAAACAAAAACAAACAAAACAATAGATTCCACATGAACCCATGAGCCTAGATACAATATGGAATGTGATAGAACATCATGGGCTACATCAAGAAACAATAGATTTATATAGTGAAGTTTCTACAAAGAATAATTTAAAGTATATGATAAAATCAAATAAAACAATGGATGAGATTTTGGGACAACTACCAGAAAGCCTAGTAGAAGTCTTAAGGCAAAATAAGGGAAAAAGACCTAAAATTAGATGATCTTAGACAACAAGCTATTGATGAAGTTGGTACCTCTATTTCTGTTGAGGAGAAGGACAAACTAGACCAATTACAAGTTGAAGAGCTTAGATCAAAGAAAATGGTTGATACCCTTATGAATATGGAGTAGGTTGATAAAGACAAGATCCAATTAGAAACAGAGCAGATAACTAAGAAAATCTATTATACTATCAAGGAGGTAGAGAAAAATGTGACACAACAAGAGACAAATCTTCTGCAAACTAAAGAATAAAGATTTTCTCCTCCACCTAATACATATACAAATCAAGAGGATCAACAACTTGATGAAGAGTCTCCAAATACAAGGGATAATCAGCAAGATACTCAAGATGATTCATCGTTTGCTTCTCCTATTCAATCCATCAAGGATTTTATGGCATAACAATTGAAAATACAACCTATGGTGACACCATAGCTGCAAGGACAAGTGAACTTGTTAGATATATCACCCATTCAAAAGTTACAAATTGGTGATATCTTCCACTCCACAATGAGGGAAGAATTTTTTGCAACACATAGAGGGTAGTGATATACTGCTAGAGGTTGTAAATATAATTCAAAATGAGATGCTAGAGGCTCAGAGGGATACAACCCTACCACCAACACAACAATTGAAACAACTAATGAAAAGGGTAAATGCACAAAGATGAGTCCACTTAAGGTGGAAGTTTTAGACTTAGAAAAAAACCTAAAATTAGGTAAACCAAAACAGGATCCTATTTTTTATGAAATGTGATCCCGTTTTGCATCGAGATCCTGAACCAAAAGAAAGATCTCATTTTCTAGAAACGGGATCCTATTTTGAAATGGGATCACGTTTCTACAAAACGGGATCCCGTTTTGTAGAAATGTGATCTTGTTTCTAGAACAGGATCACATTTCATAAAATTTGAATTTTTGACGTACTTTTTTCTATGGGCTTTGGGTCAGAAAAGGCTTGGGAACCCAACCCTTGGCTTTGGACCTGGTTTGACCTGCAAGTTGAAGGTCCTGTCAATATCACAACAAAATAGTGACTTTGGTCTTATGTCTGAAGGCCTTTTTTGCAAAATTTTTTGACAAAATTAAAACCCATTATAGATGAGACAGTGTAGATTCCAAATATGTAATTTTTTTTACAATTGGATTATTTTTTCTATTTTTCAATAAATTTCTAATGAAACAAGTCCATAAACTTGAATTATCAGGGTTTTTTATTATTTTCAATAACTTTTTATTAAAATAATTTTTGTAAAAAAAATGGTACAAAAATGTACTTTAGACAATTCTTTTCAATTTGAAAAAAAAATTCAAAAAATGATAATTTTAGGTCATCTTATGCATGACGTACATGACGATTTTTTAAAACACCAAAAATGGCCAATAAAAAATGAACAAAAAAATATTCAATAAAAAATTACAAAAAATATGGAAAACATGCTTCAGTGAGTTACAAATATTTTCCCAAAAGGATTTAGAAAAATATGATTATTTAGGTCAAAATATGGATGGCGTACATGTGCATGGTATAGTAAAAAAAAGTGACTTTTAAACAGTGGCTTTTAGAAATGCATATTAAAAAACAATTTGTATCATCTCAGTATTAAAAAAATTTACATATTTGGAAACTATACTCTGAGTACTACATTTAATATTTATTGACCTTTTTCAAGATTCCACCTTTAAGTTCTTCAAATTTTTAGGTCAAATGTGACAAATTTTGAAAAGTAGGGAAAACACTTCCACTTTTTGGCCAAAAAGTGGACTCAGCTTCTTGCACACACCCAAAAGCTTCAAGCAACACTTTCAATACTTGGAGAATAAGGCAGAAGAAAGAATAACAAAGAAAATAAACAAGAGGAAGCTAGCTCATGCATCGAACAAATGTGCCAAGGCAGACAATAAACTAGAATCCCAAATAAAGAGCATCCAACAAGGCACGGAGGAGGCAAAGACATTATACCAATTTTGTTTACAGTGGCATACTACCACTAAGAATATAAAGGATTGGATAGATGCATTAAAGACATAAATAACAGAAGTAGCTAGTACTTATGATTCGGTACAAGATAGTAATGGTGCCATAAGGGCACAAGTAGAAAAATTGCACTCCCAACTCCACTAGTTCTAAGATCGATGGGAACAAATCAAAGCACATATCAAACAATTGAGAGAAGTAGTAAGCCTAAGGCTAGCATACCTAACCAGAGTGTTTACTAAAACCAAACAGATTACATAAAAGATACACATACCAGCTATATTGAGTGATCCAGAGGACACATATATTTAATTGGAAAGACAAATTCAAAATTTGAAAGTAGCAAAGAAACAATGGGACACAACTATGGCCAGCTTAGAGTGATATACAAAGCCATTCCACCTTTAAATTTAAAAGAACATGTCTTGATGATAAAACATAGTTTTAAAAGGGGGGATGATAGTGACATATTACATGGCATCCAACAGAACCTACCACAAGTCAATGCAAGGGGCACGCAGAGGATAGAGCCAACATACAAAGAGGCATTTTGGGAAAGGATGCACCTCTATGTGGATATATAGGAGATACATGTAATTAATGTAAAGGGAGAGTATGTAAGAGAGTAAGATAGATATGTATAAGCAGAGACTAAGACCTATTAATATGAATGCATAAGTGGAAATTGATTATGAATATATATAAAGGAGATATAAGGGTTCTGATATGTGTATATGTGTCTTATGAATGCCCTACTTGACTTAGATTATACTACATAACCATTTTTCTTAATGTTTATCTATGCTTCTCTCACTGTATGACTGGGGTATAAACTTGACTTTAGAGACTTAACTGAGAAGCAGATCTCTGGACTGGTTTCCCTCTCATTTCTTACCAATGGATATTTTTAATAATAAAAAAATTCTATAGTACCTATAGCCTATGTGGTCTGATCTACCACTTTTAGCATAATTTTTCATAATTCTATCAACTCTAGAAGATCTCCAGTTTTGGTGTAATTTTTAGTAGAGAATTTGGCAGTTCCTCTAAATCTAGATGTTTTTCTGGTGGCTCCACTATTTTGGAAGCCTTCTAAACTTATGTAGAGCTTCCCCAACTTTACCAAAGTTGTATTTCAGCTATAAATCCTCTAAATCTAGTGGTTCCATGACATTTTGTTGTAGTTCTGCCAAATTTAGTGGCAGGAAGATTTTAAAAATTATACCCCCTCTCCTTTGACAATTTTAATAGTTTTGTAGACCAACTTTGGACGCGTATAACTCAGGCTCAGAACCTTGTTTTTTTGAGAAATTTTTTTATTTAGGCAAATTTTTTGTTCTTTATGCACTGGTGTAGATGGTTTCTAATTTTTATGCACTGATTTTCTAGAAATTGTAGATTTTCATTACTATTATTGAGTTCTTTTTTTGGGAATTTCTATGGCTCCATTTAGGCTCATATGAGCTTCTCTTTTGGTGATTTTTTTGAAAGTGCATAATTTTTCATGTACTTGACAATGGTGCTATTAGATTGTTCTCATTGTAATAAAAATTTTACCTTCAGCACAAGGCCTTCTTTTGGAAAGTTGTAAAGCATTGAAATCAAGGACCACCTTGCACTTTTTGCTACTGGAAATTGTAACCACACTAATTATAAAGTGTCAAATCATATAAATTCTTAGGAGACTCTTTGATTGATTAATTTGGGGGGGTTGTTGAGATATTGTGTTCATTTTCTCTTTGGGTTCACATCTATTTTTGTCCATGGGTCATTCTAAATTTACTCATTAACTCCATAGAACTATGCAACATGTAAACAAAATGCTTGGAATGCTTTAATGCAAGAAGGATATACTCAATACATTGAGGAAACTATTCTAGAGCCAAAAGATGCTAAAGAAAATATTGAATGGCTCATCAATAATACTAAGGCACTTGGATATATATGTGCGTTTGTCTCTCTTGAGTTCCTTCTTTTTCATATTGATAAATGTAAAACACCTAAGGAGACTTGGGACAAACTTGCTCAATTGTATGGTTAAACTAATGAGATTAGGGGATATCACGTTGAGAGTGATATTTTTAATCTAGATCCCAAAATTTTTGAAAATAGCCAAGATTATGTAACAAAAGCTAATGAACTAAGGGCACAGCTCAAAGAATGTAGTATTGAGAAGAAGGATACACAAATGGTCTTCAATATGTTAGGAAATCTTCTTTCTAAATATGTAGCATGTCTTTCAAGTTTTTAGACCCATTAGTTAACTATGGGAAAGGCCTACACTATGCCATCATTTGAGTCATTTTTTAAAAAAAATGATGCTTGAACAAACAAAGCTAGTTATAATGGGTATTCTTAAGCCATTCAAGTCCCAAGATTTAGTGGCTAGGCATCCTCATAATGAGAAAGGGAATAATAAAAAATAGAAGAACTCAAAGCATAACCCATAGAAAGATAAAACACAATCATCTTCTACTTCACAAGCATATTCAAAATCCTCTTTCAAGAAAGGGGATTTTTAGAAGAACTTAGAGAAACCAACTTGTTCCTATTGCAAGAAACTTGGTCATGAGGAGTGTCATTTTCATACTAAGCAAAATAATGAATTGACAATATCCTCAAGAAGAATCACATCAATTTTCCATCTTCCTACACAATTGAAGCATTTCCTTTGACTTCTTCGAAATCAAGGAAAGGTAAAGAGCAGGCACTTGTTACAGTGAAAGAATATTCACACAAATGGATACTTGACTCACATGCTATGCATCATGTGGGTTTTGATTGAGAACAATTATCTTCATTAGAGCCTTGTTTCGTGCCACATATTCTTATAGGTGATGATACTCAAGTGGATGTTGTTGGAAAATGTTCAATAAACATGGATGAATGATCATTTGAGAATGTTATTTAGGTTTTCTGACTTGTGTGCCAACCTTCTTTTAGTCTACCAAATCACTCATCTTGGAAATGGCAAGAAAGTTGAGTTTTCTCTTAATTCAATGGTGATTAGAGTGTTGAGCACAAGGAATTTTGAGAGGGGGGGTGAATCAGTATTCTATAAAACCATTCCTTCACATGCTCTTTAACCCATCTACTAAATTCAATAACATGAAAGCAAAATAAACACAGGAAAGGCAACCATAAAGTCATAACACATAGACACCAGGATTTCTACGTGGGAAACACAAGAAGGGAAAAACCACAGTGAGTGTTAGCTCACAATATATTATAACCGGTTACAAGATATTACATAGAAATGCTCATTGCAGGTTGACTCACTGTCCAAGTGGACTCAGTACCCACTAAGAAAGAAAGATAGAAGAGAAGAGAGAATGGCTCACTGCTAATAAAGAACTATTACAAATACATCTATTGAATGTTGGAATATAGTTCCATTGATAGCTCAAAATATAGATTCAAAGCTCTTCATCATGACTACTTTGATTCTCTACTTTGTTCACATATATTATTTTCTTCTATTCTTTGCACTCTCACTACACTTTCTAGATCACAAAAAATAGTGGTAGATCACATACACATGAACTCAATAATGCATCACATCACTTAACATCAAATCCATTAGGTATTTATATCTGCAACAAGATCTAACTCAAAACTGGGTTGACTTGCCAGAGATGAAACTTGTACACAAAAATTTATACATTGTTGGCTTGAATTCTCTACACAAGAGGTTATATGGACCAATGCAATCCTTCAAGAACATTCATATAGCTTTGTACCTATTATAGAACCACTTACAATTATATTCCAAACAATATATCTTTTTTCATATTGATCCAACTTGTATGTCGGCTTCATCCTTAAGTATACACTTAACCAAATCTACTGTCATACCACAACTTCTAATGTGGACCACATGGGACTCTAAAATTCATATGAAAAACTCATTATACCTCACCCAACATACCTTTAGAATGAAAAGTAATTATATTCTTATGCAGTAGAGTGCGGATCTCTGAACAACTATCTTTGTCACTGTTAACTACTGCCAACTTGAATGTAGATACTTAGAAGCTTGTAGACGATCATCTAATAAAACTCATACTCTACAAATCTAGAATTGGATACTCCTAACATGTGTTTACAACACCTTAAAACTACAAATTGAAACAACCAATAACAGAGAAATGCAGACTAAGATACTTAGGTATTCAACACTATTCATAATTGAACTCTGTTAATCCAGACTTGAGAAATTCAAAGTATAGCTTTTAGAGATTTATAGGACATAAGACTTGGAATATAATATCATAAAACACCTATATGCAACATACCAGAACTACATACTAGAGTTTGCATCTGTAGAGGAATACTATCCAACTTTCTATCACTAACTCAGTAAGCTACCAATACTTTGTCAATTCATCTATGTCATTCTTTTCAGACCAAAAAATGTTATCCACAACTTGTGTCAGGTCCTATTCCCAATCACATATAACTATTTCCATTAATGACAACACCATATCACAATCATATCAGTAGTGTCTCTTGACCATGTTACCAACAATCTCCCCCTTTGGCATTGATGGCAACACTTAGTGAAAATGTTCATACTACTTCCCCTTACTATGTACACCTAGTTTTTCTTCTCCCTCTTAGGAATTTAGCTATTTTCACTAGTTTTTCTTCTCCCCCTTTGACATCAATGGAAAAGGTGTATGTACAAGTGACAAATTGTATCAAAATTTTAAAATTGTTATACTTGGTCGCATATGTACAAGTCTGATCACCTAACTTAGTTACTATAAGTAGAGAGGATGTTTGTGTATATGAGTTTCAGTTGAGCAAATTGTCCATCCCATCAGACCTTAACCCTACTCAAAATCTAAATGTTCTCATTCACATGGAACACCTGTTCCTCTTCTTTATCTATAGTGGTAGGCTCTTCAGTTATTACCTTTATCTTTACTGCCTCAGCTACTAGACCAGTCATAGAATGAATTTTAGAGCCTATTATCTCTTTGAGTTGGCACATTCTACTTTTGATGGCCTCTTTCTGATTTAGCAAATTGCTTATGTTTGCATGAATACCTTCAATTTTTGCTTTCTTGATAGAATCAAATGTTGGATTATATGTTTCTGACAATTTCAATAGTTGAAGTTCCATGGCATCTATTTTCTCCTTTATTTCTTTCGTAGTTTCTGGCCATGTTAGATAAAATTTATATATGTCACTGGCTTCTTTGATAGCACTATCTACATTCATAATGTTGTTATCTAACAAGATTCTATCTTGAGATAACTTATTTTTTAGCTCAACTAATCTATTATTACTAATATTTGTTCTAACCTTTTTATCTATAGCCTTTTCAAAAGATTCAAAATGTACACTTATAGAGTCTATTAGCCTTTCAAATTGTTTAGTGGGGGCTAGAGGTGTATCCTTCTATAGTCCAAGCATCAATTTTTCTAAGACACTAGATGCCTTGTCAATGAGCTCACTATCCTAAACATGTGACTTCAAAATTTCTTCTTGAACCTTAGCTTGGACAATTGATCCTAATTTTAATTTCTATGGAGATGTCCTAAGTTGATAGGTCCCTGTAGTAAGTAAGGTGAATCTAAAGTTTGAACTTCTTGCCGTCTCTCCAAAAACTCTTCAACTAAATACACAAGATCTTGAGTGTTTGCAGTAGTATCTCTTGCCATGTCATTAGACACTTCTTCTTTGGTCTTCTCTAGAGATGTTTGGTCCATAGCTTCTTGCTCATTAGTTTTATGCTCCAGTGTAGGGCTAGTCTTAGCTTGTTCATCAGCCAGATTTCCTTGATTATCAATTTCATTTTTCTCTAGAGGGACTTTTGTGTTCTTACGAGTTTTACAAGTCCTCTTCTTTCTCTTTCATCTCTTCATCTCTTCCTGGGCTTACCGAAGGAGTTGTCTCTATTTGATTTAAGCTCCACTCTAAGCTAACTTCCAGAAGAGAAGTATCATCACCAACATTTGGTTCTTCCTTGTCATAAATTGTTGGAATGTTGAACTCTCTTAAGCCCTTAAGAGTTACTTTCTCTGTGTCCTTTACCAGTTTCTCTATGTCTCCAGACATCAAAATGTTGGTCCTTCTCTTTGTCTCAAACTTTTCCCTAAGTGTCTTAATGACCTTGGTTTTCTCCTCAGCAGTTATATCCGAACACAACTCTATTAATGCATGTTCTCTTAATTCAAAATCTTTAGCCATTGTTTCTTCCTTTCTAGCATACATAATACTAGCCAAGATATCATGTAGATCAGTGATTACCTCAAGGAGGGCTTTGTTAAACATCTCTAAAAATCTGACCACAGCAGTTTCAATAATGTTTTTGTCTACATCATTATACTCATCATATAGGTCTAGTATTGGCTTTAGATTACCATGGGCTGCCATAGCATTCAAGGTATCTTCCAAAGTTATTGTGGCCTTTGCTTCCTTGGATTCTGATTTCCTTGACTTTTTCTTGTTGGAGGGCTTCTCCTATTTGCTCTTGAAGACTTTACTAGCCTCAACCTCCATTTTCTCTACTTCCTCATCTGTTTTAGTCTCTTCTTCATCAATTCCAACACTTACGTACATCCTTTTGCCTTTGGTTTTCTTCTTTTTGTGCTCTTTCTCAGTGGTTTTCTTTGTAGGTGCTTCCACATTCAATGAAGAAGTGGGACTAGAGGACTTGGATGCTATTCTAGTAGAGGTTGAACCTCGTCTTCTTCTCTTTGGTGCTACAGGCTCCTCTGCTTTCTTCATAGGCTCTTCCAGAGCCTTTTCTGGTTCATCTTGCTTGTTTTCTCTAGCTACCCTTGCTACTTCTACCTTTGCTCTAGCTTCTAAAATTTGTTCTTTAGTAAAGCCCTTGCTCTAGGCATATTCCTCTGCCATTTGCCTAGCCTTCTTTATAGTTTCAGGCTTTCTCAATTCAACATGTACTTTGACTGAGATTTCATTATATGTTCCAAACCTTTCTTTAGTGGTGTCTCTAGGTTTTCTCAACATGAGCTTAGCTGAGCCAATTAACACATCCTCATTTACTTCATATCACATAGAAGGGACCCATACTATCCTCGGCTCTACAGCTACCATTACACATCGATCTTTGTTCACAATAAAACATATATCATTTTTGTATTTTTCCACTATTGACTTAGGTATTCTTGCCCTAGATTGCATGGCCTTTTGAAAAATTTTGAAGTAGCCCCATAGGGCTTCATTCTATGCATCATGATTGCCTGAGCTATTCAAATGATTTGTAATTTGAATGGCAATAGGTTTGTTATCAAACCAAATCAAATTTTTCATTCTGGGCAGTTCTTTCATAAAATAGAAGAATAGGCAAATGATTAACTTACCATATTTAAAGGGATATTTAGATTCTTTGGTCTTCTTTAGGTTTTCCATCAACTGTTGCTAGAGAAACTCACAGAGGTCATAACCAATATTCTTCTTGACCATCTCATATGTAGTGTGGATGGCGGTACTAGAGACAGAGTTCTCCTGGTTAGTAAAATATATTATATATTTGACCACCATTGATGCAAATCTCATTGCATGGTCTTCAATGGAGTTCATTATGAATGCCCTTTTGTCAAATTGAGCACCAATTTCCTCTATTACAGTGTTATTCTTCATAGCTTTCAGCATGGGCATATTCCTAGAGGAGTTCAATCTTGTTACAACCCTTATATCTTCCTTTGTGATCATGAAGGGTTCTTCAAGCCACAAAAATTCATAATGAATTCTTCTGAGCACATACTGAAGCCATGTGTCCTCTGCAAACATTGGGAAGTCTATATGTTGTATGAATTTCTTCTCTATGAATGCCTTGTATTCTTCCTTCAATTCAAAATCATCATCGCTCATATGCTTCAGATATAGATCTATATGTTGGCTACCTTCATGTTCTTCTAGGGCAACATGAGTGTATGCCCTAATGTCTTCCTCATCCATCACACCATACGACACTTTCAAAAATGCACCATTAGGGTCTACTTCCATTGATTTGAAAGGGTGTTTCTTAAATTTTAGATGGGGCCTCTCTGTGATATTTATTACGTGTTAGGTCGACATGTTTCTATAATAATTCAAATAATTTCATAGAGAAGTTTCAATTGTAAATACCTCTTTTCACTAGATTAGGGTTTATTTGCTTTAAATCACTAGAAATCACTGAAGCTACTTAGGGTTTTGCTTCTAATCTTCTTGAATACTTGAAATTTTGAATGCGAAATGATTACTCCTTTGAGCGCGAGCCTTTTATACTTTATTTACCAAAACCTAATCACCATAAATGCCAATTTTTGAAAAGATGTCAAATACTTCACTATCAATCATAGATGATCAAGATTGCTCTACAATGTACTGCATTAGATCTTTTTCTACTGGTAACTTCTTCAAAAGATTCATCAAATGGCTCATTAACTCATATCCTTGTGCTGGATCACAGCACCAACTATCTGGCTAGGGGATTGAGATTTTCAATAAAAGTTCCCCCTGGGCCAGAGCTCCTAATTTACTTCCTAGAGGAAGTATCTATACCAAAGGCTAGTGCGGATCCATCCTTGACCTCATCTACATCCTTCTTAATCCAAGTTTTTGTTGATAACTGAGAGGGGGGGTGAATCAATTATCCTAATCTTGCTTTCAATTCAAACACTCAAATCCACTTTGTTATTCAATAGCATAGCAATTAATCATTCATGAAAGCATAAAGAATAAACACCAGAGTAGATAAACATCAACACATGAGACACCAAGATTTTGACGTGGAAAACCTAGTTAAGGGAAAAACCACGGGGTGATTAACCCAAGGATTATTCTCTACTAGAAGAATAAGAAAAAGATGGCACATGCCAATTAAGGCTCACTGCCCGAGCACACTGCTCACAAGAGGCACACTACCTACAAGAGACACACTATCTACAAAGTGATAAGAATCACAAAATTGAACTAGAGATTGACATCTTTACCATGCCTGGATCAGTTCCATTTAAGCCCAAAAACTCCTACTCTGCCTTTCACACTTCTCTTCACTATATCACTCTCATCACCACAAGACATACTTCAAAATGAATTCAAAATCCCTTATTTATACAAGGCATCAACTTAGGAACAATCATCTAAGTTGGCAAACACCTATAAGATCATTCGCAAGACGTGTAAAACATCCGGTCAGCCTGTTTTAGGAAGAACACCAATATCTGTGGTTATTCTTCAAATGCAAACTCTAACTTTAATGTGGACCACCAATAAGAATAGAACACAATCCAAAGATCACCAAAACCTTTCCTGAGTCATCATGAATATCCACTCTTTATCAGCTTACTCGAATTCTTCTGTTATTCATCTGGAACTTCAAGAACATAGTCTGTCATCACTATCATAATGCAAAAGGTTCTTCTGGACCTCCAAATCATTCACAAATCTAGTTGTCACTTCACACTAACTTCTTCAACACTCCTTCCAATCCAAAGAATGAGATAATGCCATTTCAGAGCTCACCAGACCTTTCTGTGACCCTCTGTCACCTCTGAACACCTACCAGAGCCGGTTCTACTAGAGTGACCATAACTTCTTTAGATCTTCATGCAGACCTCTAAAATCTTGACTGGAACATCTCAAGACTCATATCTACAAACCCTTTAAACCGCATCCTCTGATCCTCAACCTATTGAGTACTTTTGCCTTCTTCTCATCACTGTTCTTCACTGTTCCTGATGGAGACTAATTTCCTCAATAACCTCAGCACACAGCTCATCCAATCCTTTTTATCAATGCAATATGAGTATGTTGACATCAATGACAACACTGGTTAAGCTCATACTTGTAACAATCTCCCCCTTTGTCATTGATGGCAACATATGATGTGAAAAACCATCAAGACAAGAACTTCTCCTTTCTGTCACAGCGCCCCCTATCAGCAACAACTCTTCACATGTCTTCTCTTCCTTTACTGCTCCCCCTTTGATCATCAACCACTTGTTTTTCACATGTCTTCTCTCCCCCTTTGACATCAATGGCAAAGGGCTCATACTTGCAAATCTAACACATCAGAAGAGTCCTTGGGAAGAGGTTTAGTAAAAATATCTGCAAGCTGATCCCTGGAGGACACATACTCCAATCTGACTTCACCCTTGTTCACTTGTTCTCTCAAAAAGTGAAATTTGATAGATTTATGCTTGGTCTTAGAATGCAATACTGGATTCTTAGAAATATTTATTGCACTTGAATTATCACAGAAAATTGTGATAGGCTCCTCATATTCTACTTGAATATCTCTTAGCATTTGCTTCATCCACAAAAGTTGAGTGCAACTACCTACTGCTGCAATGTATTCTGCTTCTATTGCAAACAGGGATATTGCCTCTTGTTTCTTGCTAAGCAAGGAAACCAACCTTTTTCTCAAAAAGAATGCTCCTCCACTTGTACTCTTCCTATCATCCACATCTCCTGCCCAATCTGCATCTATATATGCATGAAGAGAAAAGCCATGATCTCTGGGATACTATAGGCCATACTCAACTGTTCCTTTCAAGTACCTAAAATTTTTTTTGATTGCCATGACATGAGATTCTCTGGGATCATCCTGGAATCTCACCACAAGACCAACAGCCTGCATTATATTTGGTCTAGTCTGAGTGAGATACAGTAATCCTCCAATCATTGATCTGTACTTTGTCTGATTTGTCTTAGGAGAGTCATCATCTTTGCTCAACTTACATCTGGTAGCCATAGGAGTGTTCATAGGCTTTGAATCTTCCATTCCAAATTTCTTCAAAAGTTCTTTCACATATTTAGTCTGAGAGATAAATATTCCTTTCTCTATCTGAGTAATTTGCAGACCTAAGAAGAAATTCATTTCACCGAGCATTGACATTTCAAACTCACTTTTCATTTGGTTTGCAAAGGTTTTACACATACTGTCTCTTCCTCCAAAGATGATATCATCAACAAATACTTCAACAATCAAGATGTTTTCATGATCAATTTTTAAATATAGGTTACTATCAGTAGTACCTTTGTTGAAACCAATCTTCAAAAGATGTTTGTCCAACTTCTCATACCATGCTCTTGGGGCTTGCTTTAGACCATATATTGCCTTCTTTAATTTGCAGACCATATCACCATGCTCAGATAACTGAAATCCATCCGGTTGTTTAATGTACACCTCTTCTTCTAAGTCACCATTTGACATGCCCACATTTTCCATGCAGTCACAACACTCATCACACGTGTCATAGCCACATCTATCATGTGGTTATGACACGAAACATAAAAAATTTTCTCACGCTTCCCTAGAAACCCCCTCACATGTGTAAGCATGCTCAGCGGTGTATGCTCAAGGTGAAAACTCTACAGTTGTCAACAAGGTACAAAGTACAATTGCATTCATCCAGACACACACAGTCCAACAAGGAGGTCTCTACGACGCCGTTAATGTCACTACAAGGTTTATATTATCAAGGTTCCTAACCCTGAATCTCGGCAAATTTCGGCAGCATAACGCCTTACGACGTAAGTGGGAATTACTCAACACTATACTTCTTACGGGGTTCCCTGACAACTTCCCACGATGCCTTGTTCCTAATAAACTAACTCGTGATCTCCCTATTGGGTCATTTTTTAACAAAGCACGATTGTCTGTCTCCTCTCTTGTTTCCTGATACATACTTCTCCTTCAAACTTAGCATTCTCAACAAGTTCATTCATTTGCCCTCTCTTCTGTTTCCCTGGAACTTAATTTTGATTGTATTTCTATCATGATCACCTTAACTATTTCTCTGAAATTTATTTTGGTTATATTTCGGTCTCTCTTTTGTTCTCTAAGTTTTCTTTATGTTTATCCTGTCTTTTTCCTCATGTTTCTCATCAATCAGAGTTATCACTGTATTTCTAAATTACATTACTCCTAATTCCTGGATGGACCAAATCACATAAACTAGTTTACTACTTCGCTGGACTCTGTCTCTTAGTTTTCTCTGCTCTAGGGTGCACCTCTACGTTTGTAGTAATTGCACAATAATCTTGTTCCTAAGCAGGATTATCGGAAGGGTAAATCTACTTAGTTCTCTTATCCCAGTTGGGAAATGCCTCGCATTTTCTCCTCTGTGTTTTCCAATGTTAGTTTTTCTTCTTCTTTCTCTCTTTATTTTTTTCTCAATTGGACGTTTACTATCTGCAGTTGAGATTAAAATGGCCTCACATGGAATGTCTGTGATGGCTTCTTTAAGTTTATTTCCAGTGTCCTTTATAATAGGAGACGTCTAATTTTCCTCTTCATTTTCCTGGTTAGTTGAATGAGAAACTTCTAAGAAACTCTTTGAAACTACATTATATTAAAATACATGTGTTTATAATTATTATTTTGTTTACACTTATAGTTTATTCTCCCTTGGTCATTATTGATCTTCTTATTATAAATTTTCTTTTTATTTTTGTAATTATATTAAGGGGATTATGGCTTCCCCTTTAGATTATTAGCAATTAAATTTGCATAGATATATATATATACATATATATATATATATTCATTTGTTATATTATAAAAAACAAGGGCTCAAAATACAACTATATATATATATATATATATATATATATATATATATATATATATATATATATATACCTATATATATATTCATTGTTATATTATAAAAACAAGGGCTCACCTCTTTATAAAACCCAAGCCATAGAACCCAAGGCATGTGTTTGGTGCAGGGCGCATGAGGGACGGTGGCATCCATGGCGGAGGTGTCACAGGGGCGGTGGAGTGTGGAGGGAGGTGTCGGGCTGCGGCAGAGTTGGTGCGGGTAACGCAAAGGACGGTGGATGGGGATCCGCAGGCGGGGGTGGAAGGGAGCTGCCATGGCGGCAGCACTGAGGGTGCGGGAGGAGATGGCCGCTGGGTGGAGGATTGGCGGGGGCGTGGTGGCGTGAAGGCCGCGGTTGTGGAGAGGGTGTCATGGGGGAAGTGATGGCCCACGGGGTTTATGTCTGGCGGGGGTGTGGGGAGGGGTTCAAACCCCACCGCCAATATATATATTTTTTTGTTTTTATTTGTTTATTTAAAAACAAAAGCCCCTCTCTGTATTTTAAGGCTCCTCTCTGTATTTTAACAAAATAAAAAAAACAGCGAATACATAATTTGTATTTATTTAAGTTTATCCAATTTTAATGTGGTATAAACAATTTAGAACTTAGTGAATTAACATATATATATGATCTCTCATTTACACCATTTTTTTTTTATAATTTATAAAAATCACAGTAATTTCATATCAAAGGTTAACAGAAATACAGTATTATTTAATGGGTATTGTCAAGTAATTTTGTAGGTTAGATAACGATTTAACATTATAATGAATCTATATATGATTGTATTTGCAATGCGCCACTAAAATTAACAATCTTTAATAAACTATACACAAGGATAAATACACTTTACTTTCTTTTTTTGATCTAATTTAATTTTCAAGCCACAATTTCCATCCATAGCAATAAGTAAGATAAACATCAGTTACACTTCTAAGTCATAATTCTTTTTATCCCAATTTCCATTTCTGTAAAATAGCAATGTTTCAACTTCTCATAACTTACAAAGAACTAACATTTCACTAATTTTTCCAATAACATAAATTTGATTTTACAACTTGATAATATAATTGAAAGACCATACACAACAACAATACTGAAGGGGAGAATTTCTCTTCTTCCCAGACAATAATTTGTTACAACTTCAGAGGGAGAGAATCCCTCCACAAGGAACTTAAATAGGATGTAGCTCAATGAACCAAACTCTTCCTATAGCAAGGATGAAATTCTTTCTCCCTAAATATAGCACTCCTCCAATTCCAACCATAAGCTTCAAGAGGAAACCTGCGTATCAAAAACAAACAAAGAAGAAAACACCACTCTTCTAGCTCTCCTCCCTACCGTAGACCCGCAAGAGGGTCACCCCCGAGCTAGGGAGTATCATACTCACACCTGGGTAACTCAAGCAATCCACTTCACAACAGGGAACAACAACAAACCCAAAACACATAAACACCCGTGGGTAAATTACACAACATGCAAACTCAACAACAGTGAGCTTTACAAGGGGTAGGAGAGTGGACACACTCAACTCCAGAGTGTCACCCTTATAGATAATACAACCAACACAATTTCTCTTGGCCTCAAACCAAGTTTGATCACAAAATTTTCAAGGAATCTGTATTTGACTCTCAAGCCAAAGAACCAGTCACAAATACATGCCCTCAAGGCTTTCCACATCCCAAAAGAAGAACCTAGGTATGCACCCGAGGAGGATCACTCCTCCCCTACCCCAAACTTGATGAGCATTTCTCCCAAGTGGGAGAAGCTCTGTCAACACCCGACAACAGTTCCCACAAAAAACAAACCCAAAAATACAAGCAAATAAACAACTTTCACACACTTTTCATACAACAATCAGATATACGAAAGAAAGGTAAAACCAAACCAAACTTACAGAGCCCTTCAGGGATGAAACTGATGTAGAGCTTCACTGAGATCTCCTCCAACCTAAGCCATCAACTCCCTCTTCCTTTTCCTCTCCAAAAGCTAACTTTCTTATTTTGGCAATAAAAATAAAACTCTCCAAAATTCAACTAACTCCCTTCCCATCCCAAAATGGAATTCAAATAACCCAATTCCTTTCAGTTTAGAGGAATGGGGAGGTGACACTTGTCACCTCCTCACTCTTCCCAAAACCACTATTATGTCCCAAGGGATGAGTGTTCGCTTATGTCACTCACCCATTCCTAGAGTCCTCCTTATCCCTCTCCTCATGTCATTTCTCTTACGCATGGGAGAAATAAAAGGAGTTAAAGGAGGAAAAGACAGGTGACCCATGCCTCTTCTTCCTTCCTTCATTATGGATGACCCCACAACTCATGGGGAATCTCACTAATGGTGAGGGTGACTTCAAGTCAATTCCTCTATAATGGATGGGTTTGTAGTCATCTCTTACCTTGGGGATTGAAGAGGGATGGGTTGGGTGTTGGTACAACCCATCTTATCCCCCCCATATCTCCAATTTTCGCCACTTAACTTCAGGGTGAAGTTAAGATGACCTTATGGAGGTTACTCAAGGGTTACCCATGTCAAATGGGGCCCTAGACCCATGTGGTATAACCTAGGGTCAACTTTGACCTACTCAGGACACCTAGGGTCATGTTAAAATACAAGAAAAGGCCTCAAGAATTTAAATAAAAGAAAAGAATTTCAAATACAATCTTTTTACAACACAAATCATAAGTCAGTGTTACAAGAGGGTAGACCAACCCATTCGACCTTATGAAAGACCACATTACAACACCACATCAAACACAGAGTGATCTTGGTTCCTCGTGGAACCAGATCGGCTTAACAAGGAATAACAATTACAGGGTGCGAAATGATCTCCGAAATCTGTGGTTTGATTAGTAAACCCTGCACACTAAATTTCAAAATCAGTTTCACATATAATCATCATAGCCGAAGCAACTTAAAAACATGCATTACCATGACATAGTTCTAAATAGCATAAATGAAATCATATTACAATTTTCCATCATCTCCTAATTAACTTTTCTGAAATGTAAACTTATCCAAACATTACCCAATTAGTTTTTCCGTTATCATAATAAAGTTTAATAGTTTGACAAATCTGGGAACTACTATCCCACAAATATAAAAAGTATCAATAACAGTAATGTAAATAGTCACAAGAACAAAAGTAAAAAGGTAGTCCTCACATCCTCTCCCCCTAAGACTGTACTTCCTCTTGGAAGTTGTCAAAGAGGTGAGGATAAAGGGTCTTCAGTCTCGCTGCATCTTCCCATGTCGCAGTGACTTCATCGTATAGGTCCCACTGGACTCTAACCTGGTCTAGCTTTCGACCTCGGAGGGCCAGTGTTCGACGAGCCAATATGTGAATTGGCTCCAACGCCAGCTGTCCATCTACCTCTACCTGAAGAGCACTCCAATCCAACACGTGAGATAAGTCAGAGATATATTGACGTAAGACTGAGACATGAAATACATCGTGGATACGTGATAGGCTAGGTGGCAAGGCTAGACGATAGGCTACAGGTCCTATCCGCTCCAAGATCTCAAATGGTCCTACAAATCGAGGTGCGAGCTTAGAGCCCTTCCCGTAACAGATTGGACTCTTGTGCGGTCGCACTCTCAAAAACACTCTGTCACCCACAGAGAAGCTTCGGTCTGTCCTCTTAGCATCGGCATACTTCTTCTGCCTGTCCTATGCCTCCTGAAGTCTCTGTCTAATCTGTTTGACCTGCTGTTCCATATTCTAAACTATCTCTGGACCAATGGCCGTTCTGTCCTCTATCTGATCCCAACTCAATGGTGTTCTGCATGGTCTGCCATATAAAGCCTGGAAAGGAGACATACCCAACGAGCTGTGATGCCCATTATTGTAGGTGAACTCAACCAGATATAGGTACTCCTTCCATCTAGATTGATGGTCCATAACATACATGTGAAGCATGTCTTCTAACACCTGGTTAACTCTCTCTGTTTGTCCGTCAGTTTCTGGATGATAGGCTGAACTGAAGTTGAGCTATGTGCCCAACGCCTGATGTAAGGCTCTCTAGAACGATGAAGTAAATACGGAGTCTCTGTCAGATATAATGCGGCGAGGTACCCCATGAAGTCTAACAATTTGATCAAGAAACACCTTTGCCACGGATGGTGCATTGTACGTTGTGCATATCGGTGAAAAATGCGCCACTTTGGTCAGCTTGTCAACTGTCACCATAATAGCATCATGGCGACGTGATGACATAGGTAGACCAATAATAAAATCCATAGAAATGGTGTCCCATTTCCATTCAGGTATCTCGTGAGGGTACAACAGTCCCGCTGGATGCTGATGTTTGGCCTTGACCCTCTGACATTCTAGGCAACAAGCAACATATTCTATAATGTCACGCCTCATTCCAGCCCAATGATAAAGCTGTCGTAAATCAGCATGCATCTTCTTCACTCCTGGATGTGCTGCGTAGGGGGCTCTATGAGCCTCCGATAGAATCACGGTACGAAGATTACCCGCAAGGGGTACATAGATGCGCTGTCGCTGTCGAAGTAGACTATCAAACTCAAGGGTATATCCTACAAATTTGCCCTCAAGGGCCCTCTGATTTAGTATTTCCTGCTGCACCTCAAGAAACCACTCGTCCTCCGGCAGATGCTGTAAGATGCGATCTCTCAAGTCCACCCTCAAAGTCAGGGTTAGGATCTCGTGGCGCCTTCGACTCAAAGCATCAGCGACCATGTTCTCCTTCCCTTTGATGTAGTGGACATCAAAGTCGTATTCGCATAGGAATTCCATCCAACGCCATTGGCGGGCGTTCAAGTTTGGCTGGGTAAAAATATACTGCAAGCTATGATGATCCAAATGGAGTTCAAAGCGTCGACCTAAGAGGAAGTGTCTCCAGCAGACCAAAGCATGAATAACTGCTACGAGCTCTAAGTCATGAGTAGGGTAGTTTAACTCATGTGTCTTCAGTTTTCGCAATTCATATGCGATCACTCTACCACCCTGCATAAGCACAGCTCCCAAACCCTCTAATGATGCATCTGTGCAAACAACAAACTCCTCTGCAGGATCTGGAACCACTAAAATAGGAGCACTAGTAAGATGCTCCTTGAGGACTCCAAAGGCCTTTTCACACTGCTCAGTCCAAATGAAACCCTTCCCTTTTCACTGAAGGGAAGTGATGGGATGTGCTATCCTGGAAAAGCCCTCGACAAACTGGCGATAATACCTGGCTAACCCCATAAAGCTTCTGACCTCTGTCACATTGGTGGGTGCCGGCCATTCCTGAATTGCTCTGATTTTAGATGGATCTACGGAGATGCCATCACCTGATAAAATGTGTCCCAAATACTGCACCTCTGTCCTGAAGAAGGCACACTTTGCCAAGTTGCCATAAAGCTGCTGCTCTCGTAATCGCTGCAAAACTTGACGCAAGTGCTCCACATGTTACTCCTCAGTCCATGAATAAATTAAAATGTCATCTAGAAATATGATTACGAACCGGTCTAGGTAAGTACGGAACACCCCGTTCATGAGACTCATGAACACTGCAGGGGCGTTCGTCAACCTGAAGGGTACCACTGTGAATTCGTAATGGCCATATCTGGTTTGAAAAATAGTCTTATGAATATCTACCTCTATGATGCGCAATTGGTGATACCCAGATTTTAGATCAATTTTCAAGAACACTCTAGCTCCCTACATCTGATCAAATAGGTCGTCAATCCTAGGCAGCGGATAACGGTTCTTCACCGTCACCTTGTTCAACTGCCTGTAGTCCATGCATAATCGAAGAGACCCATCCTTCTTCTTCATGAAGATAACCGGTGTGCCCCATGGTGAAACGCTAGGTCAGATGTGTCCCTTCTCAAGTAATTCGTCTAACTGCAGCTTAAGTTCGGTGAGTTCATGTGTAGTCATCCTATAGGGTGCACAGGATATCAGTTCTGCACCTGGCACTAAGTCGATATGGAAGTCCACTTCTCTGCGTGGAGGCATACCTGGTAATTCTGGTGGAAATACGTCGGCAAACTCTCTAAGGACAGGGTGATCATCTAAAGTAGCCTTAGGTTCATCCTCTGCTCTATCACTGACCGTAATAGCAAACATCTGACATCCTTTCTGCATACAGTGCTTAAGCTGCTGAGCGGATATCATATGAACAGCCATGGGCTTTTGAATGCCCACTATCTCAACTGGCGAACCATGATCGTCTAAACAGCTAATCGTCCTCTGGCGACAATCTAGCTTAGCTCTATGAGCCGCAAGCCAATCCATACCCAGAACTACACCGTAAGATCCTAATGGCATAACCCTAAGGTCACATGCTGTAGTGAAGGATCCTAATGTGATATTGCAGTCTTTAACCAAGGTATCTATTGACATCCTGGCCCCTGAGGCCAACTCAACCTCCCACCTAATGTCTTGCCTAGAAGCCACCAGCCTGCAATGCTCCACTAACGATGTAGACAGAAAGGAGTCAGTAGCTCCCGAGTCAAAAAGGATAGAGATGGGGAAGTCCCCAATCGTACCTGCTGCCTCAATAACTGAGGCCTGGAAATTAGCCTGGCAGTTATCAACCACTGCAAACATGTGGTAGGATCTACCCACGTCACCTACGGTCTGCTCAGATCCTCCTGATCGGGGCTGTCCCCCTGCTGTATATCCCTGCAGGCACTCTCTAGCCAAATGCCCTGCCCCACCACACACATAACACGGTCCTCTAGCCTGTAACTGTCCTGACTATGTCCTGCCTGACTGTTGCTTCCTAGTCCATCCAATGGACCCCTGTGAGTCTCTGTAAGACTGTTGTGACCTCGTGGGTCCTACCGATGAACCCTACTGTCTCTGATCTCTACGTGAACCCTGCTGCTGCCAACCTCAGTTCTGTACTCCCTGACCCCTCTGTTGGAATTTAGATTTTTGCTGATGTTGCTGCTGCTATGGAGGCCTAGGAGGTAATGATGAAGAGTTATATCCTCCTCTCTGTGTTATGTTTTGAGGCCTTCGAAAGTTCTGCTATTGTTGGGGATTACAATCCTAATACTACGGGCATGAATTCTACCCTCGTCCCTGAATTTCCTCTGATATAAGAGCCTTTTCAATAGCCTCACTCATGGTCTGGGGGTCTGCCATATGAACTGGTCCTGTTATCTCGTGATTCAGCCCTCTAATGAATTTGTGTATTAAGATTTTCTCGTCATGGAGGTATTCTGCGTAACGAGAAAGCTCAATGAATCATCTCTCATACTGAGTAACAGTGAGTCCCCTCTGCTGTAAATCATGGAACTCATCGATCCTGCGCTGTCTGTAATGTTCTGACAAATATCGTGCATTGAAGCGCTCTATAAAGATATCCCAAGTGAGTATATCCACAGAAAGTTGGCGCTTGCACTCCTCAGTGCACCACCAGGTAGCTGCTGCATCCCTCAGAAGATGGACTACCACTCGTGCTTTCGTGTTGCTTCCATATGGTTGCAACGTGAAACACCTGTCTAAGCTAATCAGCCAAGCCTCAGCCACAGCTCCCTCTGTAGCACCTATGAAAGTGGGTGGGTTGAGCCTAAGTAGATCTCTGATGGGGTCCCCTCTATCTCTAAGTCCCACAACTGGCTCTTCCACACCATCCTCATACAATCCATGATGTACCTGTTCTGCCCTCTGGGTCTCATCTCGTCTCAAAGGTCTCGGAGGATTCCTGCTCCGCGCACAGGAGGCTGACCCTACCTCCTCTACTGTAGTGTTGGGGATCTCAACGATAGGCTCCACACGTGGCACCTCTCACGGATCAACACTCCTCACGTGGCTCAACACATGACTCAGCACATGGCTCCCTACGTGGCTCCTCTCACAGATCAACACGAGGCTCAACACGTGGCTCAGGAATCACTGGCAGTAACCTCTCTAACATAGCCTGTAGTGCATGTAAGATCTGTGGACCTATATCCAATACTAGTGGTGCCTGTGGTACTAGTGGTGCTTGTGGCACAGGTGGTGCAGGTGGTGCTGCTGTAACTGTGGGTGCCCGTCCCTCGGCTGAGGAATCTCTGTACACCTCAACAAACGCTGTGTAACGTGATCGCACTTGTCGAACACGTCGGGGAGGCATCCTACAAAACAAGGTAGAGACTAATTAATCAAAGTTGCAGAATAATAACATGCTCAAATATGCCCAGTGTTTAAACCGGCGCTCTGATACCAAATGTCATGCCCACATTTTCCATGCGGTCACAACACTCATCACACGTGTCATAGCCACATCTATCATGTGGTTATGACACGAAACATAAAAAAATTTCTCACGCTTCCCTAGAAACCCCCTCGCATGCGTAAGCATGCTCGGCGGTGTATGCTCAAGGCAAAAACTCTACAGTTGTCAGCGGGGTACAAAGTACAATTGCGTTCATCTGAACACACATAGTCCAACAAGGGGGTCTCTACGACGCCGTTAACGTCGCTACAAGGTTTATATTATCAAGGTTCCTAACCCTGAATCTCGGCAAATTTCGGCAGCATAACGCCTTATGGCATAAGTGTGAATTACTCAACACTATACTTCTTACGGGGTTCCCTGACAACTTCCCACGATGCCTTGTTCCTAATAAACTGACTCGTGATCTCCCTATTGGGTCATTTTTTCACAAAGCACGATTGTCTGTCTCCTCTCTTGTTTCCTGATACATACTCCTCCTTTGAACTTAGCATTCTCAACAAGTTCATTCATTTGCCCTCTCTTCTGTTTCCCTAGAACTTAATTTTGATTGTATTTCTATCATGATCACCTTAACTATTTCTCTGAAATTTATTTTGGTTATATTTCGGTCTCTCTCTCTTTTGTTCTCTAAGTTTTCTTTATGTTTATCCTATCTTTTTCCACATGTTTCTCATCAATCAGAGTTATCACTATATTTCTAAATTACATTACTCCTAATTCCTGGATGGACCAAATCACATACTAGTTTACTACTTCGCTGGACTCCGTCTCTTAGTTTTCTCTACTTTAGGGTTCACCTCTACATTTGTAGTAATTGCACAATAATCTTGTTCCTAAGCAGGATTATCGGAAGGGTAAATCTACTTAGTTCTCTTATCCCAGTTGGGAAATGCCTCGTATTTTCTCCTCTGTGTTTTCCAATGTTAGTTTTTCTTCTTCTTTGTCTCTTTCATTTTTTTCTCAATTGGACGTTTACTATCTACAGTTGAGATTAAAATGGCCTCACATGGAATGTCTGTGATGGCTTCTTTAAGTTTATTTCCAGTGTCCTTTATAATAGGAGACGTCTAATTTTCCTCTTCATTTTCCTGGTTACTAATTTGCGTTGAATGAGAAACTTCCAAGAAACTCTTTGAAACTACATTATATTAAAATACATGTGTTTATAATTATTATTTTGTTTACACTTATAGTTTATTCTCCCTTGGTCATTATTGATCCTCTTATTATAAATTTTCTTTTTATTTTTGTAATTATATTAAGGGTATTATGGCTTCCCCTTTAGATTATTAGCAATTAAATTTGCATAGATATATATATAAAAATACAACTATATATATAAATATATACATATATACATATATACATATATATATATACATATATATATATATATATATTCATTTGTTATATTATAAAAAACAAGGGCTCAAAATACAACTATATATATATATACCTATATATATATATATATATATATATATATATATATATATATATATATATATATATATATATATATATATATATATATATATTCATTGTTATATTATAAAAACAAGGGCTCACCTCTTTATAAAACCCAAGCCATAGAACCCAAGGCATATTTTATTATTTAACAACAAAAAACCCTAACTTTTTTTGTCTTTCTTTTGTGTTTGGTGCAGGGCGCATGAGGGATGTCGGCATCCATGGCGGAGGTGTCACAGGGGCGGTGGAGTGTGGAGTGTGGAGGGAGGTGTCAGGCTGCGGCAGAGGTGGTGCGAGTAACGCAGAGGACGGTGGATGGGGATCTACAGGCGAGGGTGGAAGGGAGCTGCGGTGGCAGCAGCGCTGAGGGCGCGGGAGGAGATGGCCACGGAGTGGAGGACTGGCGGGGGTGTGGTGGCACGAAGGCCGCAGTTGTGGAGAGGGTGTCGCAAGGGAAGTGATGGCCCACGGGGTTTATGTCTAGCAGAGGTGTGGGGAGGGGGTGGAGCCCCCACCCACATCCCACGTAGTGGGGTGTGGGTGGGGGCTCCGCCCCCTCCCCACACCCTCCTTTCAATAGGGCCGGCGGTGGGGTTCAAACCCCACTGCCAATATATATATTTTTTTGTTTTTATTTGTTTATTTAAAAACAAAAGCCCCTCTCTGTATTTTAAAGCTCCTCTCTGTATTTTAACAAAATAAAAAAAATAGCAAATACATAATTTGTATTTATTTAAGTTTATCCAATTTTAATGCGGTATAAACAATTTAGAACTTAGTGAATTAACATATATATATATGATCTCTCATTTACACCATTTTTTTTTTATAATTTATAAAAATCACAGTAATTTCATATCAAAGGTTAATAGAAATACAGTAATATTTAATGGGTATTGTCAAGTAATTTTGTAGGTTAGATAACGATTTAACATTATAATGAATCTATATATGATTGTATTTGCAATGCGCCACTAAAATTAACAATCTTTAATAAACTATACACAAGGATAAATACACTTTATTTTCTTTTTTTGATCTAATTTAATTTTCAAGCCACAATTTCCCTCCATAGCAATAAGTAAGATAAACATCAGTTACACTTCTAAGTCATACTTCTTTTTATCCCAATTTCCATTTCACTAAAATAGCAATGTTTGAACTTCTCATAACTTACAAAGAACTAATTTTTCCAATAACATAAATTTGATTTTACAACTTGATAATATAATTGAAAGACCATACACAACAACAATACTGAAGGGAAGAATTTCTCTCCTTCCCAGACAATAATTTGTTACAACTTCAGAGGGAGAGAATCCCTCTACAAGGAACTTAAACAAGATGTTGCTCAATGAACCAAACTCTTCTTATAGCAAGGATGAAATTTTTTCTCCCTAAATACAACACTCCTCCAATTCCAACCATAAGCTTCAAGAGGAAACCTACGTATCAAAAACAAACAAAGAAGAAAACACCACTCTTCTAGCTCTCCTCCCTACCATAGACCCACAAGAGGGTCACCCCCGAGCTAGGGAGTATCATACTCACACCTGGGTAACTCAAACAATCCACTTTACAACAAGGAACAACAACAAACCCAAAACACATAAACACCCGTGGGTAAATTACACAACACGCAAACTCAACAACAGTGAGCTTTACAAGGGGTAGGAGAGTGGACACACTCGACTCTAGAGTGTCACCCTTATAGATAATACAACCAACATAATTTCTCTTGGCCTCAAACCAAGTTTGATCATAAAATTTTCAAGGAATCTGTATTTGACTCTCAAGCCAAAGAACCGGTTACAAATACATGCCCTCAAGGCTTTCCACATCCCAAAAGAAGAACCCAGGTATGCACTCAAGGAGGATCAATCCTCCCCTACCCCAAACTTGATGAGCATTTCTCCCAAGTGGGAGAAGCTCTGTCAACAGCCGACAACAGTTCCCACAAAAAACAAACCCAAAAATACAAGCAAATAAACAACTTTCACACACTTTTCATACAACAATCAGATGTACAAAAGAAAGGTAAAACCAAACCAACCTTACAGAGCCCTTCAGGGATGAAACTGATGTAGAGCTTCACTGAGATCTCCTCCAACCTAAGCCACCAACTCCCTCTTCCTTTTCCTCTCCAAAAGCTAACTTTCTTATTTTGGCAATAAAAATAAAACTCTCCAAAATTCAACTAACTCCCTTACCATCCCAAAATGGAATTCAAATAACCCAATTCCTTTCAATTTAGAGGAATGGGGAGGTGACACTTGTCACCTCCTCACTCTTCCCAAAACCACTATTATGTTCCAAGGGATGAGTGTTGGCTTATGTCACTCACCCATCCCTAGAGTCCTCCTTATTCCTCTCCTCATGTCATTTCTCTTACGCATGGGAGAAATAAAAGGAGTTAAAGGAGGAAAAGACAGGTGACCCATGCCTCTTCTTCCTTCCTTCATTATGGATGACCCCACAACTCATGGGGAACCTCACTAATGGTGAGGGTGACTTCAAGTCAATTCCTCTATAATGGATGGGTTTTTAGTCATCTCTTACCTTGGGGATTGAAGAGGGATGGGTTGGGTGTTGGTACAACCCATCCTATCCCCCCCATACCTCCAATTTTCGCCACTTAACTTCAGGGTGAAGTTAAGATGACCTTATGGAGGTTACTCAAGGGTTACCCATGTCAAATGGGGCCCTGGACCCATGGGGTATAACCCAGGGCCAACTTTGACCTACTCAGGACACCTAGGGTCATGTTAAAATACAAGAAAAGGCCTCAAGAATTTAAATAAAAGAAAAGAATTTTAAATACAATCTTTTTACAACACAAATCATAAGTCAGTGTTACAAGAGGGTAGACCAACCCATTCGACCTTATGAAAGACCACATTATAACACCACATCAAACACAGAGTGATCTTGGTTCCTCGTGGAACTAGATCAGCTTAACAAGGAATAACAATTACAAGGTGCGGAATGATCTCCAAAATCTATGGTTTGATTAGTAAACCCTGCACACTAAATTTCAAGATCAGTTTCACATATAATCATCATAGCCAAAGCAACTTAAAAACATGCATTACCATGACATAGTTCTAAATAGCATAAATGAAATCATATTACAATTTTCCATCATCTCCTAATTAACTTTTCTGAAATGTAAACTTATCCAAACATCACCCAATTAGTTTTTCCGTTATCATAATAAAGTTTAATAGTTTGACAAATTTGGGAACTACTATCCCACAAATATAAAAAGTATCAATAACAGTAATGTAAATAGTCACAAGAACAGAAGTAAAAAGGGTAGTCCTCACACCATTCAGGAAAGCAGATTTGGCATCCATCTGATACACTTTGAAATCCTTAAAGGTAGCAAATGCAAGAAATAGTCTGACTGCTTCAATTCTTGCCACTGGAGCAAAGGTTTCCTCAAAATCAATCCCTTCTATTTGAGAGTAGCCTTTGCAGACTAATCTGGCTTTATTTCTGATTACTTCACCAACTTCATTTAGTTTGTTCCGGAAGACCCATTTGGTTCCAATCACATTCTTGTTACTAGGTCTAGAAACAAGATCCCAAGTGTGATTTTTCTCAATTTGCATCAATTCTTCCTCCATTGCTTTGGTCCAATTTTCATCATTGTAGGCTTCATTTATTGTCTTAGGTTCAATCTTTGAAATCAGACAACATTCATCTGAGTTTTGAGAAATTTTCCTTCTAGTTTGCACACCTTTGCTTTTGTCACCTATGATCTGATCTTCAGAGTGGTTCAGTCTTACATACCTTGGAACTTTGGAAGTTTCTTGCACTTCTGCTTCTTGATTAGGCTCATTCAGACCTATCTCTTCTTCCTAATTTACTGGATCAGTCTAAATCTGACTTTCAGGAAAGGATTGAGCTCCTTGAACCAGAACACCATCTTGATCATCTTCATTATACTCATAAAATCTTGAGGGCTTCTCAATTCCTTCATCAACTTTCACATTAGTACTTTCTATCATCTTTCTTAGTCTTTTATTGTAACACCGGTATGCTTTCTTTGAGTGGAGTAACCCAAGAAAATTACTTCATCATTTCTAGCATCAAACTTTCCTAGATCTTCATCTCTTTTAATGTAACATTTGCTACCAAATACTCTAAAATATCTCACAGTAGGAGTGATGCCAAACCAAAGTTCATAAGGAGTCTTACCAGTATTGCTTCTGATTTGAACTCGATTGAGAGTGTAGACTGCAGTGCTGACAGCTTCTCTCCAAAACATCTAAGGAACATTTGCTTCCACCATCATTATCCTGGAAGCTTCCTAGATGGTTCGGTTCTTTCTCTCAACTACTCCATTCTACTGTGGAGTCCTAGGAGTAGATAATTGTCTCTTAATACCATGCTTTTCACAAAAATCTATGAATTCATTAGATGTGAATTCACCACCTCTATCAGACCTTAGACATTTCAGTTTTACTCCGGTTTGATTCTCTACCATAGCCTTGAAGATTTTGAACTTCTCAAAAGCTTCTGATTTCTCTTTTAGAAAGTTAACCCACATCATCCGGGAATGATCATCAATTAGTAACATGAAGTATCTATCACCTTGCATACTCTTGACTTTTGTCGGACCACATAGATCAGTATGAACTAATTCCAATAATCCGGTAGAGGACTGATCTTTGCTTTTGAATGAGACTCTGCTCTGTTTACCTAGCTAACACTCTTTGCACAAACCATTTGTAGGTTTTACCAATTTTGGAAGATCTCTTACAGTCTGAGTATTGCTTATCCTGATGATGTTATCAAAATTTACATGACACATCCTTCTATGCCATAACCAGCTTTGATCAACTTGAACAAGTAGACAACTTTTATCAGCACCAACCAAGTGGAAGATATTATCTTTAGTTTGAGTACCGGATGCAATCTCTATTCTAGATCTTTCAAAGATTTTGCATTTTCCATCCTTGAATCGAAGATCATAGCCTTTGTCCACCAACTGTCCAACACTGAGAAGATTGTGCTTCAAACCTTCAACATACAGCACATTACCAGTTTTGTTTCTTCCATTAAAAGAAATAGTTCCTCTTCCTTTGATTCTACCAGCTGAATTATCACCAAACTTTACTACTCCTCCTTCATACCTTTCCAAATCTAAGAACTTGTTCTTGTCACCTGTCATATGGTGAGAGCATCCACTGTCAATAACCCAATCATCCTTTTCTTCAACTTGGGCAACCAAAGCTCTTTCTACAACCTTATGATTGATAGATATTGGATCTTCTTCCATGATGGCAATAAACACCCATTCATTTTCAGATTTGTCTCCTATCTATGATTCATCATCTGTTAGTCCTTCATTATCAACTTCTTCATGAACATAATAACAATTCTTTTGGAACCTTCGTCTGTTAGAATTTGACCTTGTAGATCTTTCCGGACATCTTGAGGCAAAGTGACCAATCTTATTGCAGTTGAAGCATTTAAAAGGTAATTTTCCTTCATACTTACTAGATCCTCTTGGTAGTCTCTTTGCAATGAGGGCTTCAAGTTGAGTTGTTTTTGCTTCTTCCTCTTCCATGTCTCTTCTTGCTTGATCATACCATGACAGCTTCCTTGAAAAGTTTTCTTCCGGATCAAAACTTTGTTTGCCTTTCACAAAGGCACTAGCTTTGAATGTAGATTCAGTCTTGGGGGGATCATCTCTAAGCTTGGTCATTTCAAATGCAGCCTGTTTGCCAGCCAATTGGTCTCTTATGACAGTTGTATGGGCTCTGAATTCATCAATGGCAGCAACCTTGATTTTATAGATAGCAGGAAGGGATCTAAGAATTTTCCCAACAATCTCATTTTCATCCAAGACTCCACTAGCATTCCTGATTCCACACACCATCTCATTTACTCTTGGCATAAAGGTAGTAATATTTTCATCATCTCTCATTTTTAGTCTTTCAAATTTCCCTTTGAGACTCTGCAACCTTGAACTCTTAACATACTCATCTCCTTCATGCAGAAGTTCTAGTTTGACCTAGATCTCATAGGCTATTGGTAGGTCAATAACATTTGAGAGTTCTGAGTTAGTTAAACCACTTAGAAGAGCCTCTTTGGTCCACAGATTGTTTTCAGCATCTATAATTTCATTTAGAGTTGTCAAACCACCTGGTGGAGGTACATAAGCTTTTGTGACCATGGACAAGTACACCTCTCCCATACACTCCAAGTGACATTTCATGCGACCTTTCCAAAGAGAGAAGATGGTTCCATCAAACTTTAGACTATCCTTCTTATATGATGACATCCTGGATCTCCTCAAGCGGTTAAGCTCCTTTTAGAGGAACTTGGCTCTGATACCAATTATTGATAACTAAGAGGGCAGGGTGAATTAGTTGTCCTAATCTTGCTTTCAATTGAAACACTCAAATCCACTTTATTATTCAATAGCATAGCAATTAATCATTCATGAAAGCATAAAGAATAAACACCAGAGCAAATAAACATCAACACATGAGACTCCAAGATTTTGACATGGAAAACTTGGTTAAGGGAAAAACCACAGGATGATTAACCCAAGGATTATTCTTTGTTAGAAGAATAAGAAAAAGATGGCACATGCCAATTAGGGCTCACTACTCGAGCACACTACTCACAAGAGGCACACTGCCTACAAGAGACACACTGTCTACAAAGTGATAAGAATCACAAACTTGAACTGGAGATTGACATCTTTACCATGCCTAGATCAGTTCCATTTAAGCCCAAAAACTCATGCTCTGCCTTTTGCACTTCTCTTCTCTATATCACTCTCATCACCACAAGACATACTTCAAAATGAATTCACAATCCCTTATTTATACAAGGCATCAACTTAGGAACAATCATCTAAGTCAGAAAACACCTATAAGATCATTCGCAATACGTGTAATACATCTGGTCGGCCTATTTTAGGAAGAACACCAATATCCATGGTTATTCTTCAAATGCAAACTCTAACTTTAATGTGGACCACCAATAAGAATAGAACACGATCCAAAGATCACCAAAACCTTTCCTAAGTCATCAAGAATATCCGCACTTTATCAGCTTACTCGAATTCTTCTGTTCTTCATCTGGAACTTCAAGAACACAGTCTGTCATTACTGTCATAATGCAAAAGGTTCTTCTGGACCTCCAAATCATTCACAAATCTAGTTGTCACTTCACACTGACTTCTTCAACACTCCTTCCAATCTGCACAATGAGATAATGCCATTCCAGAGCTCACCGGACCTTTCTATGACCCTCTGTCACTTCTGAATACCTATCAGAGCCGGTTCTACTGGAGCGACCATAACTTCTTCAGATCTTCATGTGGACCTCTAAAATCTTAATTCGAACATCTCAAGACTCATATCTACAAACCCTTTAAACTGCATCCTCTGATCCTCAACCTATTGAGTACTTTTTCCTTCTTCTCATCACTGTTCTTCACTGTTCCTGATGGAGACTAATTTCCTCAATAACTTTAGCACACAGCTCATCCAATCCTTCTTATCAATGCATTATGAGTATGTTGACATCAATGACAACACTGGTTAACCTCATACTTGCAATAGTTTTACTGATTTTCTTCTTGGTTTCTATTACATCAACCTTGTTCTTTCCTTTATCTTCCCTCTGCTCTATTTTCCTCTTTTCTGTAGGATTATTTCTTTTCACATTCTTGCTTCTGTAGAATTTTGCAATGTGTCCAAGTTTATTGCGATTGTCGCAAACAACATTCTTCTATCCTTGGTTCCTTTAATTGATTGGATAGATTCTTGATTTGCATTAGTTAGCCATATGCCCAAATCTATTGCATGTAAAACATTTTCCATTAAAAGATTGAGTATTCCTTTTATTGTTGAAATCATTCCTTATCTGACTTCTACATTCATTTTCTCTATGACCAATTCTTTTACAATTGAAACATTGACCAGAGAATGGTGGAACATTTTGATTCATTATGGTCCTACATTGAGTAGCCTTATGACCAAACTTATTGCAATTAAAACAATAGCCATTAAAAGATGGGTACCCTTGAGCATTTGGTTACCTGACTGGAGGTCTTCTAGGTCTGTTTCTCTGATTTTGGACCTGGTTTACTTTGTCTCTCTTCATCTTAGTGTTAACTTGTCCTAATTTACAACTTTCTCCTCTTTTAAATCCTAAACCTTTCTTATTATCAAGATTTTTTGACTGGAAATCAACTCATCAAGCTTTGCAGAGCTTATTTTGAACTTTTATTTGTAACTATTAGTTATTTCCAGATCATGTTTTAGAATCACAATATCTTTGGCCAACTTTTCACATTCCTTTGACATGCCTTTCACAACTTTATTTAAATGCTCCTCAACCTTTTCTTTCTCTTCAATCACCATTGATAAACTATTTAAGGTTTCATTTGCTGCTTTCAATTGTTCACTCTTTTCCTTTGATTTCTTGACTTGCTCCCTTAACTTCAAGATGCATTCATCAGCTTCATTGACATTTTAACTTGATCCCTGATATCTGCTTCATACTTATCAAGATCTTCAAGAAAAAGTTTAAGTTCTTCATTACTGACATATGTAATCATCAATTGTAACACTACCTAGATGAATTACTTTTGGAGGAGTAGGATATCTTCTGTCTACCATGTGTTCACTTTCCAAGATCTTCCTTAAGTTGTTAGACATCTTCCAAGGAACCTTGCTCTGATACCAATTTTAGCCCATGATTGTCGTTAAACCAAAAGCTTAACCTATCAATTTCTGATAAAAGCACTAGAGTTAATGAATCCATGGGAGGTAGTTAGTCCATGTCACAAATCCCATAGAGAGCACTAACCATTTTCCAAAAAACCCCCAACTAGCTTTACCCAGGGGGATTCGAACCCATGACCTTTCACTTTGATACCAATTGTTGAGCACAAGGAATACTGAGAGGAGGGTGAATAAGTATTCTATAAAACCATTCCCTCACATGTTCTTTAACCCATTTACTAAATTCAATAACATGAAAGAAAAATAAACATAGGAAAGGCAACCATAAAGTCATAACATATAGACTCTAGGATTTTTACATGGGAAAACCAAAAAGGGAAAAACCACGGTGAGTGTTACCTCACAATATATTATTTAAAGGGTCATCCCACAATAATGAGTTACACTTTTTAGCCAAACTTGACATTGAAATCAACATTTTGAACTAAATCTTCACTTTCTAACACATGTAGCCACTAAACCATTAGGAATTTGAGGATGATGTGAACTAGTGATTTGTGATATTTTGTCTATAATTCTAAATATATTTTTAGAAAAAAATTTGGAGTTAAATTTTAAATTGTTTTGGATCTCCTTTGATAACTAGTTTTTAATAGTAAACAACATTTTTTAAAGTGATGTGTATTATGTCGCACATAACTTTTTTTATACAAAGTGTAGACACCCTAAAATGACCGTGTCGTCAAATCACTGACATTCCATTATCTTCCTAATCACCTGCATTTCAACATTAATTAAATAATCTAATTATTTAATTAATTTCATCAAATTCTTCTAAATCTCCTAAATTCAACATTAATTAAATAAATCCTCATTATTTAATTAATTAAATTAAATTCCTCTATATTCTTCCACAATTAAATAATTTTAATTATTTAATTAGATCATTATTCTGTTTCCAAATTTCAATTCCACATTAATTAAATTAATTATTTAATTAATTCAACAAATTCCCTCTTATCTGCAATTAAATAATTCTTAATTATTTAATTAAATCAAAATCATTCTCCCAAAATCATGCACAACAATTAAATAAATTTATTTATTTAATTTGCTTTCAAATCTTCTAAATTAAATAATTCCAATTATTTAATTATTTCTTCCAAAATATCTTCTCTAAATTTAAATAAATCAATTATTTATTTAAATTGCTTTTTCTTCTAATTTGAGTTATCTCTAAAATAACTCAAACTTTCTTGCTCATCAATTAAATATTTCTATATTTAATAAAGCAAAATATCTTCTTTTCTCATGCAAATCTCTTCTTCTTGTTTTAAATCACTTAACTGATTGCTTTATTTTTTTAATTGATTTATCACTTCAGTTAACTTATTCTTCTATTCTTGATAACTCCTCTCATGCAAATGCAAGCAAGACACATGTCTTCTTCTCATTCGTTGCACATTCTTCAACTACTCTCCTCCATTGATTCTTCTGAATTATCTGGACCGTTGATCGATTTTCCTTGAAATCTATATAAACCCCCCTCATCTCCTTCATTTAGCCTCTCTCTTCGATCGTATTCTCAGGCATACTTAACAGAGCTTCGAGCATACAAAACGCGTCGATTGAGCACTATAACGATCTTTTGACATTGATCTCTTGAGCACATATTTGCTTGTTGCAGCCATGGCTTTGCAACTACATTGAGCAATCCATATATCTCCAAAGGAAACAATACAGGTTTTGGTAAGAGTTTTCATTTATCTTTGATTTGTGATTTATGGCTTTTATTTAAATTCGTTTTCTTTATGTTATTGGGTTCTTTGGTTTTATTTAGTTTAGATTTAATCCATTTTTCCATATACACATTCTGGCACGCCTGGTGGGACCCATTGGTCCTGATTTAATATCAAATTTGTGGAATTTTTAGTTTGATTTCACAGGTTTTTTAACTCTTTTTTTTGGAGAGATTCGAAAAAAAAAATTTTAAAGGAAGCTTGCTGGGCAAAAACGGAGGTCACGGTTGTGTTCGGAAGGGTCGAGGGACGAAGAAAAATATAAAATTTGACCTATTTCGGTGAAGGTAAAATTTTTTCACCTCTGGCACGCAACCCGAGGCCATACAATCACTGTGAGGTACAGTAAAAAAAAAAAAAAAAAAATTCTTTTTTCAAAAAAAATTCAAAAAAAAAAAAAAAAAAAGTAAAAAGAAAAAGCAAAAAAAATCCAAAAATAAAAAAGCAAAAACAAAAACCAAAAAAAAAAAAAATAAAACAAATAAAAAATGAAGTGTTTTTAGTTTTTATTTCTTTTAGAAAGTAAAACAAAGTAAAGAGAATCTTTTTTCTTTTTTCTTTTTATTTTTTGAAAAAAAATAAAGCACCTTCAGCCCAGCAGCAGGTCACATCAGTGACCAGGAGCCAGTCACAGGGGGCTAAGACAGACCCCTCTTCAATGAGCTTTTTAAATAAATAGGCGATTTTCAAACCTCATTATCTTGGTCATACGGACACGTATTTCAGTGCTTTTTTTTTTGAAATAGGCTAGAATTTCGTGATCAACATCGTGGTGAAATTGGTTTTTTCTCAAGATTCTCTGATTTTTCAAAAAATTGATTTTCTCACTGCTGTCTTTGTCTCGTCACAGTTTTTTGACTTTTCAAGCTTCATAACTTTCACAAACGGACTCGGATTCAGGTGATGTTTTTTTTGAAAGTTGGTATTTTTCTGTCCTCTACATAGTGGTAATATTTTTTCAAAGATTTTCTGAGATCTATTTTTTAAGGCCACTCATTGGCCTATTCTCAATCTCTGACTTCAAGCACTTGCTAACTTTTGAGTTTGTGTGGACCTAATATCACTTGTTGCAGCTTCTTATTACTCATACAGAGCAAATAGGTGTTTTTAACATGTTCATGCAGGATGAGCATTGAAGACCTCTTGATCTATCTCACTAAGTCTTAGAAACACATTGCATGCTTAAAAGGATAATTGAACAAATCTTTTCTTGCAATCTAAGTCTTAGGAACATACTGCTTTTCTTAAAGGACAATGGACATGTATGGACAAACACCTCAATTTTCTAAGGGACAATGGACATGAATGCCAAACACTTCATTTCATAAGGGACAATTTACAACTACAACTGTGTGTGTGCCTAAATTAGTTGCACCTTATTTTTCTTATAATGGGACAATTGAACCATTGTTTGACGTGCTTGATTTTACATTTTTTGTACTTCCTTTAGAAGGGCCTACTTTTGGATTGCGCTTCATCCAAAAGGGACGACCCTAAGCGGAGTTTTCCTTTGAACTGCTATATAAAAGGGATAAGGCGAAAGCCAAGTCCTAACCGACGTCAGCCTTACCTTGTGATGCCAAACTGAAAAGAGGTGTACTAGCCCTTTGTGGAAACGATTTTCACATTGAGTGAAGTGTTTGAAACTCTTAGTAGGATTGGTTAAAGCTTTTAGTAGCTTGTCGCATTGCTCGTAAGGCGTTGGTCCCTCAAAGTCACTAAGAACCAATTTAGATAGAGACTACCTGACCTACCTCCGAACATTGCGGTAATCATCAGTGCAAGGGAAATCGATTTAAACCCTTAAGACACTCACCATTGGCTCTCTTGAGAAGAGATAGTATTCCCTCGGATATAAAGCTCTTGTGACCTACTTGAGCTTTCCAAGGGGAGGGTGAGATATCCCTACCTATCGTCTCTCGCAAAGATACTAAATATCCGACACCTTTATGGAATGATATTTTTATCGACGGAGTATTAAGCTGTGAGCTGATCTACTGCAATGAAACCTTGTCTCTAGGGATAAAAAGTGCTTGTTATTGATTGCAACTGTATTTGACCTGTGGAAACATTGGGCTTGTTTGGAGCCTTGAACATACACTATCTGTTGTGTCAGTCCTTGTGCCTTTTTTGACCACTTGTTTGCTGTGTTTTCTCTTGCCAAACCAATCCAATCAGAAACAGAAAAATCTTGCCTTTGAAAAACATCTGACACTACTTCAGCGCCCCTGGTATTACACCAGCTCGCCTTTGGTAATACAGTAGATCGCCTTTGGTCAAGCAGTAACCCGCCTCTGGCAAAACTCTACTTCAGCGCCCTCGGTATAACAGTAGCTCGCTTTTGGTCACTGTAGCTCGCCTTTGACATAGCAGTAACTCGCTATTGGTAGCTCAGTCCGTCACCTCTGGCCCATAGTAGCACGCTTTTGGTAGCACAGTCCTGCGCCTCTGGTCAAACAGTATAGCACCTTTGGTCCAGTACTTTGTGCATCAAAGTTTGTCTGTTTCTTCAAAGCATCTCATAGATTCCCAGCATTACATTGTGTCCTAAACATACCCCATGGTCACCACTAGGCTACAGCAAACTATGAAGTCTAGGCAAGTTGTCCCTAAGAAGCACAAGTCACCCCCTCGCACACCACAATCAGGTCATCTCAACATTACTCCCAAGGTGACTCCTAATACACCCGCGGCAAAACCAATCAGCTCTCCAAACATGCCGCACATAGATAAACCAAGTAATCCTCATGAGGATAGAACCCCTTTGCTAAATGCACCGCAGTATACCACAGGCTTGCCTCCGGATTTTGTCCCACAAGGTTATATCGTAGATCAAACCCCATCTCAAGAAGAGCGACACTTTGAAATAGGTCAATCCTCTCAAGAAGATGGGCAAGATCTTGATGAATTTATACAAGATCCTAGAGCTATAGCTGACTTTGATAAAATCCTTAGTGAGAACCAGGATCATTTCTTTCACTTGCTTGCAAAGCAAGGTGCCAAGTTACCTCCAGATTTTGATGTGTCCACTCTCAAGGAGAGCACCAAGACCCAAGAAACCATACAAGCAGTGCAAACCATGTCCACAGCAACTACGCCCTTACCTACTCAAGGTTCGTAGTATAGGAATCCCCTTTTTCAAAATCCAACAGGGGAGAGGCCCATATCACCACTTTTGACTCCTATGGAAATCTATCAAAACCAACAAGAAACTCTCCAACGTCAAGCAGAGTTAGCTAAGCAAGCCACCTTAGCTCGATCGAATGTGCAACTGCCTCCTAAAGTGTCCACCCCAAGCGCAAGTGGAATCTTGGTTACCCCATCACGCGTAGGTTTCCCACCCAATTACAATCCGGGGAACACGTATGTAGCCATGCAACAAGGGTCTCAACATATGCCACCTCCTATATCATCACACCTGCATGTCTCTCAACCAATTGGAGTCACGCAGCCCCAACCACAACATTCTTCTACTCTCATCCTCAAGCAACCCCAACCGTCGCAAATCACTTCTACCTATGTTCCTCCACCACAACATTCTTCTACTCTCATCTTCAATCAACCTCCACCGTCACAAATCACTTCTACCTATGCTCCTCCTCCACAACGTTCATCCACGCTCAACTTCTTTCATACATTACCTAGCCACTCGCAACATTCCCAACATCAGGTTTCCCAAAGCTATGTGCCACCATCACAACCTAATCAAACGCACTTTAGCTTTCCTCCCCCCAATACGTTTCTTCAACCATCGCAGAGCCAACATTCTTACCTAGCACCACCTCCACCTCTGCCTAATCAAAACCTCCAATTCCAACCCAATCTGAACCAATCATACAATCCATACAATCCCAATCAATCTTACGACCCTTACAATACCACTGCGCATGGCTCACATTATAATCTTCCATATGGGCAACACCAACCACTTTTTGGACAACAGGAGATGTTACCAACCCCTCCCACGACTATGGAACTAAAGATTGCGGAGGTGCAACAACAGCTATCTGATCTTACGTTTGGCCACACCAAAATGACCTTCTCCTTGGAGGAAGTGTGCCCTTATCCTTTTGATCGGTCGTTACCAATGATCCCTTTTCCTCAAAATTTCACTATTCCCAAGTTCGATAAGTACAAAGGAAAAGGTGACCCAAAAGACCATCTTAGGGAATTCTATCTTGCTTGCTTCAAGGTTTCTCACAACGACACATATCTTATGCGTCTTTTTCCTCGCAGTCTTGGAGGACAAGCAATAGAATGGTTCTCACACTTACCTACGGGTATCAAGTCTTTCAACGAGCTAGCAGAGAAGTTTGCCACCCATTTCTCTTACAACGCAGAGCATGAGATTTCCATGACGGACCTATGCAACAATAAACAGAAAAATGGTGAGACTTTCATTTCTTTCCTTCAGCGATGGAGACAAATGGCTAGTAAATTCCCTTTCAAGATTCCAGAGAAACAGCTTGTTAGCATCTTTGTGCAGAACCTCAACCAAGAGTTAGGTTTCCATTTGCAAATCCTTAGTGCTACAACCTTTGATGAAATCACATATAAGGGCATCAACATTGAGAAGGCCCTCATTGCTAAAGGTGTGGTCAAAATCTTTAAAGAGATGAAAGATAGCTCTTCTCATCAACAATCGAACGATAAACCCAAATATTGGAACAAGAACAAAAACGTGGTCAATGATGGAGTGGTCGATACTAAGCATGTCCAAACATTGCAAACACCGCTGCAACTCTCCAAACCAAGTCAAGCTCCACCTCAACAACAGCAGCAACAAAGGCAGCCTTATCAAAATCAACAACGACAACAAGAGCGGCCCCAACAAGATTACCCTCCGCGACGTCAATTTACTCCTTTGGGAGTGCCCATCGAATCGGTCTTACAGCAAGCTTTACAGAAAAGGCTCATAACCTTACCTGATGCTCCTCCTTATGGAGAACCTATCTACAAAACTGCACGTTACAGAGACAATGAGTATTGTGAGTTCCATAGGAGCAAAGGTCATCGAACTGCATCTTGCATGAAGCTTAAGCACCTCATCCAAAACCTCATCGACGGTAATCAAATCACCTTTGAGAATGAATCACCAGCGCAACACACGAACAAGGATCTCGATATGTACAAGGAACCATTCCCTCATCATAGTCCACCTCCTCCTCAGGATAGAGGTAAAGGTATCAATCATGCTTCCACGTCCTTCGATTCCATTGTAGGTCATTTTGAAGAGAGTCGAGTGTCTACCCTCACCATTAAAGGCAAATCTACGGATTGTGCTGTTACTACTTGTCGAGGTCATGTCACCATTCGTGCACCTACACCTAGGCTTCCGGTTTAGTCTAATTATAATCTTGTCGAACATCTAGGGAGAACACCAGCACAGATCTCTATTTTGGACCTTCTATGGTCATCACCTGCACATAGAGTGGTGCTAGAAAAAGCCCTCCAAGAGTCTTCCGTTCCTAACAACATAGCAGTTGCAGATTTCCAAGCTATAGTGGGTAATATTGCTTCGCCTTACAATGTGGTCTTCTCTGAGAAAGACCTTCCCTCCCATGATCCTTGTCACAACGATGCCCTCCATATTGAAGTGCTCATACATAAGCGCAAAATCAAACGCATCCTCATAGATGGTGGTGCTGGTCTCAACATCTGTTCTTTAAAGTTACTAAAGCAATTGGGATACTCTGAGGATCACGTCAACACTGCGCATAGTATTACAATCAAGGGGTATGATGATACAGAACGCCGTTTAGAAGGTGTTATTCACTTGCCTATACAACTGGGCCCTGTCATGCTTGAAACCAGGTGTCAAGTCCTTGATATTGAGCTGCCTTACAACATTATTCTGGGCCGCCCATGGATCCATGCAATGAAAGCTGTTCCCTCCACGTACCATTAGTCCCTCAAGTTCCCATACAATGGTATGGAGATCACCATCCCAGGAGATCCTAATCCTTTTGAATTTTGCCGTGTCTTGCAAGGAAGCTATAAGAATTGCAACCAAGTGCCTAAAAATGACAAAGCTCTTGAATCCCTTCTCTATGTTGACCCTGAAACTCTCACGCAAGCCTCTACAAGTGAGCCTACACCCCTCCCCAAAATCACAACTCGCTTTCGGGATATAGGCTTTGGCACTTATGATATCTCTAAATCTTGTTGTGTAGGGCGGATGCCTTTATCTCCAAAATCTTACGGCAAACCACCCATTGCTAAAGTTACCAAAAAAGCAAATATTCCTCCCCCACCATTCCTAACCCAATTCCAACATGGACGGTTATTGGAAGAGGAAACTATTGAGGACATCTCTTCTTGGCTCTACAAGGAGAAAGAACCAGTCACGATACCAGTCAAGCAGTATGGCAATGGCTTAAGGATAGTGAAAAACATGGGCTATAAAGGCCAAGGTGGCCTTGGGAAACATAATCAAGGCACTATGGAGCCCATTATGGTTACAAAGAAGCTAGACAAGAAAGGATTAGGATTTGGTAAGAAGGTACCACGCGCCTCGGACATCGAGTATATCCTCGACGAGGTAGCTGACAAGTTTCCCGCCGATTCGACATCTATAGAGGATATCATTGATGACTCTTCCGTCCACATAACCAATCTATTCGCAGAATCCTCCATTTTTACACTATCCTCTGTATCCTTAACTTCCACCACCAGCACCCAGAATGTCACGCTTGTCTACCCTAAACTTATCGATTGGGACCAACAAGGGGCCCCTGTTATAGATGTCTTTCAGAATGACGAAGCTTTAGCTGAATTCATGGGACTTCGAGAAGGTATCCCTCTTGGCGATCACAAGGCAGGTTTTGTAATGGAACTAGAGCCCACGGCTTATTTTGGTGAGAATGCCAAATCCTCCAGTCGCAAAAGTGCAAATAAAGAAAGATCTCTAGGTGAAAACCACACTATGGCACCTCCCGATCATAAAATAGTAAAAATAAAGGACGTATCCAAAGGTGAAAACCCAACTGTGGCACCGGAGGATGGAGGATTTGACCTTCCCTTACCATCTAAGTACCAAGAGAAATCAACTCTACTAGTGGAAGATTCTACAGAGATCAACCTAGGTACAGAACAGAATCCAAAGACAACATTTCTAGCAGCATCATTATCTGATACAGAGCACAGAAACCTTAACAACTTCTTCTTGCAACGAACCATCAACTTTGCATGGACCTATGCAGATATGCCAGGGCTCGACCCTAAGCTGGTAGTTCATTATCTCACAGTTGATCCCAAAGTGAAACCAGTCAAACAGAAGTTGAGAAAGATGCACCCACAGATCACTCTCCTAGTGAAAGTAGAAATACAGAAGCTGTTAGATGCAAAGTTTATACGACCCATTGACTATTCAGATTGGGTCTCAAACATTGTACCTGTGTCTAAACCTAATGGGTGCATCCGCATGTGTAATGATTTCAGAGATCTCAACAAGGCATGTCCCAAAGATGATTTTCCACTACCAAACATTGACATTATAGTGGACTTGATAGCAGGTCACGAGATGCTTTCTCTTATGGATGGATTCTCAGGCTACAACCAGATTAGAATAGCTGAGGAGGATCAACACAAAACAACCTTTACATGTCCTTGGGGCAATTACTGTTGGTGTGTTATGCCGTTTGGTCTGAAGAATGCAGGAGCAACCTATCAGCGAGCTATGACAGTGATCTTCTACGACCTCTTTCATCACATTATGGAAGACTATGTTGATGATATATTGGCTAAATCTTCTAGAGCGGATCACATACAGGTCCTAGGACAGATCTTTGACAGGCTGGAAAAATACCAAGTAAGACTCAATCCAAAGAAGTGTGTATTCGGTGTCACATCAGGGAAACTATTGGGATACATAGTATCTCATAGGGGCATCGAAGTAGATCCAGCAAAAGTAAAGGCTATAGTGGAGATGCCTCCACCAAAGAACCTTAAAGCATTAAGGAGCCTCCAAGGAAGGTTACAGTCCATCAGGCGTTTCATATCACAGCTAGCAGATAAATGTCAACCCTTTCAGCACTTGCTCCGAAAGGATGTCTCGTTTCGATGGGACAACAAGTGTCAGGCAGCGTTTGATCAACTTAAGGAGTATCTAGCTACACCTCCTGTATTGGTTCCACCAGTGGCGGACAAACCTTTGATATTGTACATCTCCACTACAAATTCGGCCCTAGGGGCCCTGCTAGCACAAAATGATGACTCAGGCAGAGAGCACGCAATTTACTATATCAGTAGAACCTTGGTGGGATATGAGCTCAATTATTCACCCATGGAAAGGGCTTGTCTAGCAGTAGTGTTTGCCTCCCAAAAGTTGCGGCATTACATGTTGAACCAACACACAAATCTGATAGCCAAGATTGATCCCTTGAAATATCTATTAGCAAAAGCAGCTCTCACAGGCAGACTAGCTAAATGGGTCATGATCCTTAGTGAGTTCGACATTGAGTACATAGATCGTAAGGCAATCAAAGGACAAGCCCTCGCGGATCAACTAGCAGAAGCACCTATGAAAGATACACATCCTATGGTCGTAGACTTTCCTGATGAGAATCTATTCACTCTTGCTAACTCCATAATGTGGAAGTTATACTTTGACGGCTCTTACACACAGCATGGCTCAGGAGCTGGCATCTTATTTGTTACACCTCAGAATGACTACATTCCAAAGTCATATCAGCTAGCATTCCCTTGCACCAACAACATAGCTGAGTATGAAGCACTCCTCATAGGTCTCAATACAGCAGTTCAATGGGACATCACAGAATTACAAGTATATGGAGACTCACAGCTAGTCATCCGCCAAGTCACAGATGAATACCAAACATAGGATGAAAAGTTGGTCCCCTACAAGCAACTAGTGGATGCCTACAAACCACATTTTTCTACCATCACATTTGAGCAAATTCCAAGAGAGCATAATAAAGCAGCAGATTCTATGGCTTCTGTAGGGTCACTGATTGACATGCCTGCTAATACACAGAAGTGTGAATTCTTGATCGAGCAATTGTTGATACCGGCCGTCGATGTTCCTGTTACTGAAATCATCTGCGAACTTGTTGGTCCCAATTCCCCATGGTATGAAGATATCTATGAATACCTCAAGAACAAAACCTTTCCCCCTGACCTATCATCCACTCAACGCAAAACCTTTATCCGTCGATCCTCTCGTTACATCATTCTGGGTGATACACTATATCGCCGGAGTCTCGATGGTATCCTCCTACGATGTCTTAACGCGGAAGAAGCCGAGGCTACCTTACGAGACATACACGAAGGTGTCTGTGGCGCACATTCTACCGGTCCTAATCTTGCTAAGAAGATACTCAGAACAGGTTATTATTGGCCTACAATAGAGCAAGATGCTGCACAGTTTGCTAAGAAGTGTCTACAATGTCAGCAGCATGGAGATTTGATTCATGCACCAGCTCATGAATTACAACCTGTGACAACTCCATGGCCTTTTTCTCAATGGGGTCTCAACCTTGTAGGACAAATCCACCCTTCCTCCTCCAATGGCCACAAGTTTATCATTACCGCCACTGAGTATTTCACGAAGTGGGTGGAAGCCATTCCTATGACCTATATCACCGGTAAACAAATAGCCAAGTTTATCCTAAACTACCTCATATGCCGGTATGGTATTCCCCAAGCCATTGTCACTGATAATGGGAGACCTTTCAAGAACCAAGATGTCCGTGCTTTATGCATACAATACAATATCCAACATCGCTTTTCAACTCCCTACTATCCGCAGAGTAACGGCCAAGCTGAGGCTTCCAATAAAACCATTCTCAAAATCCTCAAGAAAACGGTCAACGAAGCTGGTCGTGATTGGCACTTGCAACTCAATCCCGCCCTATGGGCCTACCGCATTAGTATCAGAACACCAACTGGTGCCACACCCTATGCCTTGGTCTTTGGCTCTGAAGCCATCCTACCTATAGAGGTCGAGATCCCATCCCTCAGAGTATCCATGCAGGACCTGATTGGTGGAGATGAGTATCGCACTTCCAGATTAGCTGAGCTTGAACTACTAGATGAGAGGCGCCTTGCCGCACTCAATCATCTCCTTGTCTATCAAAACCGCCTCCGGCGTAATTACAACAAAAAGATCAAAGAAAGACGGTTTCAAGTTGGTGATCTTGTACTTAAGGAGAATCAGAGAAATCAAGCAGATCGAGAGAAGAAGGGTAAGTTTGAGCCTAACTGGTTAGGTCCCTTCATTGTCACAGCAGCATATGGCTCGGGAGCTTATACTTTAGCTACACCTGACGGCATTCCTCTAGATGAGCCACTTAACAGTGTCCATCTCAAGCAGTTCTATGCCTGATCCTCAGGGTATTCCCACAAAAAAACACAAAAAAAAACAAAAGAAACAAAAAAAAAACAAAAAAAAAAAAAATACAAAAACATTCATCCTCTGGTGAAAACCTGGCAAACAGGCGCCTTGGATAAGTACCATAGTGAAAACCTGGCAAACAGGCACTATGCGTAGAGTCAGCATCCATCGTCTATCGAGTCCTGTCCACTCCTTGTCCAGTTCGCAACCTGCTTCATCCATCCATCCATAATAAAACCATTGACTTTGTTTGCATTTCCATCTCCCTATCTAGTATAGCTTGGAAATTTGTCAATGTCCATCATCGTCATCCCACGTCTTGATCTGTGTCTACAGTTCACACTGTCTGGTCCTAGGTCAAGTCTTTTGGTGTCTTCTTCGGCGGTCACCCATACAGTTTCCTCTACCAGAATGGGGGCAACTCTTTCCTTAGCTTTAGTCTAGGATTGGTTCCTTGTTCGTGGTTCGCAATGCATACTTCAATCTTGTCTCATTTCCACAGGTAACATCCTTTAACAGACACAGAGTTCCTACGATAAGGTAGTTATCTTCTCAACACTTGTTCTACATCATCACAATAACCAGAACTACATACTATCATCTTCTCAATCTTAAAGTACCTTGATCCCATGGATATGGGTATGTAGGCAGTCTGGAATACGAAGCACGTTTCCAGTACTCAGGTACATAAGATCACCTCTTCTCCGCTCTTTTCCCACATCATCGCACTAACCAGAACTACATATCATCTCTTCCCAATCTTAAGATACCTTGATCCCATGGATATGGGTATGTAGGCAGTCTGGAATATGAAGGAAGTATCCAGTACTCAGGTACATAAGATCCCCTCCTTTCACCTTGACCCATTCATCACTCTATCCAGAACTACATATTTATCATGTTCATCTTCCATCGTAAGTGTGCCTTGATCCCGTGGATACAGGGTATGTAGGCAGTTTGGAATACGAAGGATGTATCCAGTACTCAGGCACACACGATCCATCATTCTCCACCCGTTTCAATCCATTAGCACTTCATCCTTCTAGTCTTCCGTTTGTCAAAATCCATTCGCCTCGACTTGACTAACTCAAGCAGCAAGCTAGCGCATCCTTTCAAAGCAAAAGTCCTTAACAAACTTGAAGCAAAGGGGCCTACTGCCAGAGTCATCTACTGTCCTGCATACCGATTGCCAACATCAGCTAAGTACCGCTTAACCAAGCCCTAGATCCACAAGCTTGTCTTCTGCGAAGTGTTCCATTGTCGAGACCAACGCACGCGTCTCCTGCAACATGTGGCATTTCCTACAAGTGAGACATTGTCTTTTTAGGTAGATAGCCCCCTTTAACAGACACAGAGTTCCTACGATAAGGCTGTTATCTTTCCTATCCAATCTATCCTAAGCAAACCTCTTTGGCAAGAGAATATGTTGGCTGTATGTTTACTCTGTAAGTTAGTCAATTTGTGTTATGTTTTATCTTTTGTTCCTTATCCCTTACCCATTCAAGGCTACCTTGATTTATCTATAATCTTGGTATGTTGCGATGCAGTACGGATTTGGGGCATGGTCATTGCTTTCTGTGTGCCGTGTTTGAGGAATGATCTTTAGTATCTTTCTTAGCATTCTATTTATCTTGTGTGTGCTAGGACCTAGCATCTTACATATTAATATTTCTTCTTGCATTTACATGTATTGAAGTTTATTTTATGTTCAAGACTATGGCTTATTCACATGTTCCAACAAGGTTATATTATGTCTAAAGGATCTGGGTTCAAACCGTTTGCTTGCAGAGTCAATGTACACGCACTCGGATATTACAGCACCTTGGTCTTTTATACCTTGGTGGCGAACTATCCACGTGCTATATCAAAAATTAGGATTGCTCTTTATAAACAAATGTGAAACCATTGCAACAAGCTCATCCATTTACACCATCCATTCATCCATGGCCTTATATAGTTTTCCAGCAAAGATCAATCAACAGTCTTTCTCTTATGTTCTCTCCTATCTCCTTTCTTCTATCTATCATCAACCCAACCTCGTCTGTCTCCAACAAATCTTCTAGTCGAGCGTCAACACAGTTCTTCTGTCACTTCCCTGTCTTTCCTCTCGAGGGGGCACCCTACGCCAGCTACGTTGGGGCAACTAGCTACACTGGGGCATAAAAATAAAAAAAAAATACATTGTATCACATCTTCAACAATCGATTTTCTTTGACGCAACGCTACATGCTGCATTGCATCAAAGAGGGGCAAAATGTAGACACCCTAAAATGACCGTGTCGTCAAATCACTGACATTCCATTATCTTCCTAATCACCTGCATTTCAACATTAATTAAATAATCTAATTATTTAATTAATTTCATCAAATTCTTCTAAATCTCCTAAATTCAACATTAATTAAATAAATCCTCATTATTTAATTAATTAAATTAAATTCCTCTATATTCTTCCACAATTAAATAATTTTAATTATTTAATTAGATCATTATTCTGTTTCCAAATTTCAATTCCACATTAATTAAATTAATTATTTAATTAATTCAACAAATTCCCTCTTATCTGCAATTAAATAATTCTTAATTATTTAATTAAATCAAAATCATTCTCCCAAAATCATGCACAACAATTAAATAAATTTATTTATTTAATTTGCTTTCAAATCTTCTAAATTAAATAATTCCAATTATTTAATTATTTCTTCCAAAATATCTTCTCTAAATTTAAATAAATCAATTATTTATTTAAATTGCTTTTTCTTCTAATTTGAGTTATCTCTAAAATAACTCAAGCTTTCTTGCTCATCAATTAAATATTTCTATATTTAATAAAGCAAAATATCTTCTTTTCTCATGCAAATCTCTTCTTCTTGTTTTAAATCACTTAACTGATTGCTTTATTCTTTTAATTGATTTATCACTTCAGTTAACTTATTCTTCTATTCTTGATAACTCCTCTCATGCAAATGCAAGCAAGACACATGTCTTCTTCTCATTCGTTGCACATTCCTCAACTGCTCTCCTCCATTGATTCTTCTGAATTATCTGGACCGTTGATCGATTTTCCTTGAAATCTATATAAACCCCCCTCATCTCCTTCATTTAGCCTCTCTCTTCGATCGTATTCTCAGGCATACTTAACAGAGCTTCGAGCATACAAAACGCGTCGATTGAGCACTATAACGATCTTTTGACATTGATCTCTTGAGCACATATTTGCTTGTTGCAGCCATGGCTTTGCAACTACATTGAGCAATCCACATATCTCCAAAGGAAACAATACAGGTTTTGGTAAGAGTTTTCATTTATCTTTGATTTGTGATTTATGGCTTTTATTTAAATTCATTTTCTTTATGTTATTGGGTTCTTTGGTTTTATTTAGTTTAGATTTAATCCATTTTTCCATATACACACAAAGGATAAAATATTAATTCTTTTGAATTTAGATTGGTGACACTGATATCTAGAGGATGCATTTGGTTTCATAATGTTTTATTGAATATTTTCTTTTTAATTAAGTTTTTAAGTCAAACCAATTATGATTTAGACATAGGCATATTCTGTCCAACATTATTTTTTTTGTATGTATCAGAATTCATTTTTTTTGTTGGAATAAGGACATCAATACCTAGAGGGCATGTATTTTTTAGAATTTTTTTCTCTATTTTCCTATTTTTTCGTATGTGTGAAACAATGACCTTGATGTTTATTAAATAACCTACATTGAAAAGAAATATAAAATAAATATAATAATAAAATTAAATACATTTAAAATTATGCTTTTTGGGAAGTTCATAATAAGGACTACATACTTACAAAACATAAATTTTAAATGAATTCATTTGATCACCGAAAAGGTAAATCAAAAGTGTTTTTTTATCACCATTTTGATAGGTGTAGAGGAGACTCCATTATAGGTATGGTTTAAAACTAGCGGGGTTCTATCCAAGGGGATTTGAATCTAAGGGAATTTGATCAAACCCTCTTCAATTAAAATCCTTTAAATAGAACCTTTCAAGGCTTAAATCATTATATTTTCTAAAGATATGTGATTTCAGCAAAAATTAGGATGTCCCAGAAAGTGTAACTCATTATTGTGGCAGTACCCATCACTGGTTACAAGATATTACATAGAAATGCTCACTGTAGGTGGACTCATTGCCCACTGAGAAAGAAAGACAAAAGAGAAGAGAGAATGGCCCACTATGAATAATGAATTGTCAAAAATGCATCTATTGAATGTTGGAATATAGTTCCATTGATAGCTCAAAATACAGATTCAAAACTCTTCATCATGACTACTTTGTTTCTCTACTCTATTCACATATATTCTATTCTTCTATTCTTTGCACTCTCAGTGCACTTTTTAGATGACAAAATAGTGTTAGATCACATACACACAAACTCAATAATGCATCACATCACTTAACATTAGAATCCATCAGGCATTTATATCTACAACAAGATCTAACTCAAAACTGGGTCGGCTTGCTAGAGATGAAATGTATACACAAAAAGTTATACTTTGTCAACTTAAATTCTTTACACAAGAGGTTATGTAGACCAATGCAATCCTTCAAGAACCTTCATATAGGTGTGGAACTATTATAGAACCACTTAGAAAGATGATCCAGATAATATATCTTTATTGCATATCGATCCAACTTGTATGCCGACTTCATCCTTAAGTATACAATTAACCAAATCTAATGTCATACCATAAATTCTAATGTAGACCACATGGTACTCTAAAATTCATATCAAACAATCACTATACCTCACCCAACATACCTTCAGAACTGAGAGTCATGATATTCTTATGCAACAGAGTGCAGATCTCTAAACTACTATCTCTGTCACTATGAACTACTGTCGACATGAATGTCGATACTTAGGAGCTTGTGGACGATCATCTGGTAAACCTCATACTATACAAATATGGAATTGGATACTCCTAACATGTGTTTACAACACCTACAAACCAAAAATCAAAACAACAAACAACGGAGAAATATGGACTAAGATACTTAGGTATTCACCATTGTTCATGACTAAACTCTGTTAATCTAGACTTAAGCAATTCAAAGTGTCACTTCCAGAGATTTCTAGGACATGAGACTTAGAATATAATATCATCAAACTACTATATGAAACATACCAGAACCACATACAAGAGTCTGCATCTATGGAGCACTACTGTCCAAGTTTCTCTCACTAACTCAGTAAGTTGCCAACACTTTGTCAATTTGACTAAGTCATTCTTTCTAGACCAAAAAATGTTATACACAACTTGTCTCAAGTCCTATTCCCAATCACATCTAACTATTGTCATCAATGAGAACATCATATCACAATCATATTAGTAGTGTCTTTGGACCATGTTGCCAACATAGAGATCTTGAGGATAATTCCTTAGTTGCAATGGGGAAGTTCGACCATGAGTCTCAGCTATATACATTCTCCTACTTTGTGCCTCATTTTCCTTCTACGAATTTACTCACTCATTCTGATTCAATGAGCAAGCTATGGCATGAGCAATTTTTCTATTTCAACCATGGCTATCTTTAGCATCTCAGTTCACAAAATATGGTCACAAGACTCCCTCAAATCAATTTTTAGATTGGGTATACTTAGGGTGTTCTATGCGCAAGCATCCAAAGGAGAAGTTTGATAAAGGGGAGTCTTCCAGGGCTTCACAAGTACTTGAGTTGGTTCATAGTGATCTAGTAAGACCCTTTCCCACCTTGTCCTTTAGCAAGGCTCACTATGTTCTCACCTTCATTGATGACTATTCTAGGTATACTGGGGTCTATTTTATTTTCCAAAAGGATGAAGTTTTTGATAGATCTTGAGACTTCAAGGCTCATGCTAAAAAGGAATCTAGGAAGTATATCAAGATTCTCCATATGGACAATTGTCAAGAATATGTGAATAATCGCTTTGAGCGATTCTACACTCTTGAAGGGATTGATATTTAGTATTTTGTTGCATACACACCACAATAGAACAATGTTGCTGAATGGAAGAACATGACACTGAAAGAGATGGCTAGTTGCATGATTCATGCTCATTCTCTTACTCCAGAATATTGGGTTAAATCCATTAATTATGATTCTCACATTTAGAACTAAGTTCCCCACAAGGCCTTGAAATGTATGACTTCTTTTGAAGCTTGGTGTGAGATGAATCTAGTTGTGTGGCATTTTCAATTTTTGGCTCCCCTACTTGGGCATGCATTGCTTCATATAAATGCACAGCTTTTGAATCTCAATGATGGCCTAGAATCTTTGTTGTGCATCTTGATGTTTTCAAGGCATAATTGCTCTTGGATCTTGAGACACATGAACTCTTCATTAAGAGGAGTGCTCACTTTGATGAAATCTCTACTATCTTAACCTAATATTCGAGTCCTCATCCTTCCTCCATAGTGGATTCAAATTCCAGTGACTCATATAAATCTAGCTCACACCCACCTTACAGGTTTTCATCTTAAAAGGGTTCACATTCCGAGTCTCTAGATTCTCATCCTTCATCCTCAGCATCTACATTGCCTTAATGGGCTCATCTGAATCTACAGTCAGCAAGCAAATTTGTTGGGGATCATTCTGATACTCGCAAGACTTGGTCACAACATCAACATCTTCCACATGTTTACATTTCCTCTACTTCAAATCCATAATATTTTAAGGAAGCATCAGAAATTGCTCAGTGAGATTCAACAATGGAGGAAGAGTACTACTCTTTGATCAGGAAAAGTACATCATGTGAGATTGTTCATGTTATCAATCAGATATGCACCCAATGCTAAGCTATCAACTTAGCTACCTGTTGACACATGGGAACACTCCTAGGCCTGTGGATTGCCTAAAACTTGGAGTGAACCTCCAAAGTGGGCTAGTTTCCCTAGTAAATCACCTAATCTAAAAGACTTCCTGAGGAAAGGGTAAGAAGATAACTGAAAATGAAATTCTAAAACCTAAGGATATTTTACCAGAATTTTATCTATTGACTCACAATCAGCCTCACAAAGCCTTTTATCGTCACAATTTCACTAAAACAATGCAATACATAAGTAATTTGCATGAAAGCTTGAAAGCTAGAGGTTTGCATTAAGGAAAAACACAAGTTTTATCAAAACTTCTTGACCCACTAACCAAGGCTAAACATAACATGCAATCTGTATTACATGAAACTTTTGCACTCAATCCTACAACGTTGAGACATATGAAAAGGATTCTAAGGTTGAATCACAATGGGACATCAGATTATTGATTACAAAATTAATTAGAAAGTATGAAAGAGGAGAACTCTACTACTTTATTAAAACTAAAAGGAGTAGAAACTGAGTATTTGAGTACAAAGAATGTTTACAAGCTCTCTGCAAGTGAGCCAAAGAGAAGGAAAGCATAATTAGAACTTAGAAAAACTAAGTCTTTCTCCCCTATTTATAACTCCAAAAATCTCCCAAGGAAAAAGATGAGAAATCTTCCTAGAATAACAAATTTGATCGATTCTCGAGCTCCACTAAAAAGCCAAAAATAAAGCTTTCAAATCACCACCAATATGTATATGAAAGCTGCCAAAATCTTCCTCAAGGTAGACCTCACCAAAAATCTGCTTTAAAACAAGCTTTATTTGCTCAATAAAAGCTCAATTTGTCTATATCTTCCCAAAAGAAAGCAAACTCAAAAAAGAAAGATATTGTTTACTTTACTTTGCTTTAACTGCATAAATAATGAATATTTATAAGCAATTTATAGGATATTGCTTTAAATATTATTTTACAATGATTTTTTCTAGCTTCAAATTTGCAAAATAGAAAGAGGGCCCGCCATGGCTTTTACAACTTGCAAAATTCTAAAAATATGTGAAGTTTTTTTTGCTTTTTCTTTTTAAAATACCTCATACATATCTATGAGCATCTAAAAATAAATCAAGGAATTGATTTGTGCCAAAAAAATGCTTTAAAGCAAAAGCCACGACCTTTTTGTATTTTGTTTTTTATTTGGCACTTACCATTTTTTACTCCAGTTTTGGGTGCCGCCATTATGAAGATTCCTTAAAAACAACAAACTGGGTTGGTGAGAAATTTAAAGGGTTTTTGTACTATATCCTCTTCTCATTTACAAAAATCTCAAAAAACTAGATCATATGTTTTGAGATATAACTAAAACACACAACTGATATCTTCATTTTGTTGTGTATTGTGCCTCTAACTATTCTTCAAAAGCTACAAACTGGGTTGGTGAAAAATTTAAAGGGTTTTTTTGTCTTTCTATTTTCTAAGTACTAATTAAAAATATCAAAAGCCCAGATCATATTTTTTGAAATATGATCAAAACATGTGACAAATGTCTTTATTTTAAAAGGTCTTTATGTGACACTGCTGCTCTTTCAAACTCTTTCCACAATCCTCTTAAGACTTGGGGGCAGCATGTTGAGCTCAACCCTTGTGGAAGCCAATTTTACTCCACATGCTATGATATGCCATTAGAAATAAATCAGCAATAAAATTTCACCTTAAATATAATGAAACTATTTCAGCTCTACCAATTTAAGTTGTAGGTGAAAAATTGATAATAGTTCCACTTCCTCAAGGAAGGAAATATTTTTGGTTTTGGTGGATCTATCAAACCAAATTTGTAGTATATGGAACTATTGACAAGTATAAAGCATGACTTATGGCTAAAGGTTTCTCACATGTGTGTGGTGTTGACTACACTAAGACCTTTACCCCTATCACCAAGGTGAACTCCATTCACCTAACTCTCGCTATTCTTGCACCTCATGGCTAGGATGTAAATTAGATGGATGTGAAGAGTGCCTTTCTTCATGGGGATCTACATGAGGAGATTTATAGGAACTACCATAGGGGTTTGTTTAATATTTTTCACTAATTTGTCAATTGAGGAAGTCTCTCTATGGCCTCAAACAAGCCCTATAGGCTTGATATGTTAAGATGGATGCCTTTCCTTTCTCAAATGGGCTCTCTAGATGCCACTCATATCTGAATGTCTACAACTTGAGACATGAGTATGCTCTTCTTTTCTGGGTTCTCTATGTTGATGATTTGATTGTCATAGGGAGCACCTCATCCATCATCACCATAATTAAGACTACTTTTCATGACAAATTTTCCATGATTGACTTGCATCACTTGCACTATTTCTCAGTGAATTGAGATCATTCAAAACTCTTTTGGGATCTCTCTTATGTAGCCTAAGTATGCTCTTGATTTTCTTGCTTAGTTTCATATGGCTAATTGTAAGACTACATTGATTCCCTTTCTGTCAAGAGTCAAAATTTAGGTGAAGTGTTCCACGCCACTTGTTGATGCCACCTTGTATTGTCAGCTTGTTCATACCCTCATTTAATTCACTCATACATGACCCGATATTTCCTTTGTAGTTGGAATGGCTTCACACTTCATGATGGAGTTGTTGATTTAAAGACAGACAACTGAGAGGAGGGGTGAATCAGTTGTCAAAAAAAATTTGTTCCTTATTCACTTAAAACCATCTTGTATTTCAACAGCATATCAAAGTTTTAATCATGAAAGCATAATGCAATAAATCAAGAGCAAAAACAAAATTAACACAAATAACACCAAAATTTTAACATGGAAAACCCAGTTAAGGAAAAAACCATGGGGTGACTAACCCAAGAATATATTCTCTATTAAAAGAATATGAAAAATAAAATGGCACCTGCCAATTAGGGCTCACTACCCGAGCACACTGCTCACAAGAGGCCCACTGCCTACAGGAGACACACTGTCTACAAAAGAGATTAAATATTACAAACTTGAACTAGAAGTTAGCATCTTCACTATGCTTGAATCAGTTCCATTAAAGCTCAACACCTCTGCTCTGCTTTTTGCTCCTCTCCTTTACCACCTTCTCATCATGACCACACCGATCCATTTGAATAAATTTGCACCTCTTATTTATACATGACATTGACTTTGGAATGATCATCAAAGTTGGCACAACACACACTTATTTTATTACATAGCAATTAAAAAAATACAACTTGACTTACTACAAAAACTTCATGTGCATCACTACACTGTCGCCCACACATCACTAGGAATTCAATATTCTTTGATGAATGCACCATGCTTCCCAAAACATCTTCAAGATCATCCACAACATGTGCAAATCATCCAGTCGGCTAGGACTAGGAAGAACACCATTACCCAAAAGTAAATCTTCAATTACAAGCTCAATCTTCAATGCAGACCAACAACATGAATTGGACACAAACTGGAGACCTCCATAATCTAATTGAATTACCAAGAACATCTGTACTATTTCTACTCACTAAAATCATTTACATCTTCATCTAGAACATCAAGAACATAGCCGGTCATCACTGTCACATTAGAAGGATCACTTACAGACCTCCAAACCACAATCCAATCAAGTTGTTAATTCAAATTAGCTTCCCAAACATGCCACCAGATCCGCAGAGCATGATATTGCATTTTCAGATCTCACCAAACCTCTTTGTGCCACAAGTTTTACTCATATGACTGTAACTTCTTCAAATCTTCATGCGAACCTCTGAAATCTTGACTAGAGAACTGTCAGACACATATCTAAAAACCCTTTGATGTGCATACTCTGATCTTCAACTATCTGGGATCTTTGCTTCATATAACTTCACTGTCTTCATTGTTCTTCTCTATTTCTGATGGGACTAATTTTCTCAATATCCTCAGCACATAACTCATCCAATTCTTAACATCAATGCAATAGGTGTATGTTGAGATCAATGAGAACACTGTTTAGGGCCATACTTGCAACATGAGCCACATAAGCTTCATTAGAAGGCAACCAAACACATTCTACACTACATTCAAGGTGCTCATAGTTGTGAGATTCATTATGTAGCAGGCACAAGTTCATATTTTATTGGATAAACAGACTTTTATTGGGTTGATGATCTTGATGATCACAAGTCCACATTGGCTATAATTTTCACCTTAATTCTAGTCTCATTTGTTGGAAAAGAAAGAAGTAGCATGGCATTTCTCTTTCTTTAACTAAGGCTGAGTATCGAGGGGTTGACAATGCCAACAATGATGTTATTTAGCCTCAAAAAAATCCTCACTAAACTTGGCAACACTTTTTGAAATCCCTCAATCATCTACGATAAAAACCAAAGTGTCATCCAGATCTCAAAGAACCTAATCCATCATTAGTGAATTAAACAAATCAAGATCCATATGTATTTTTTAGGGACATGATATAAAAGTAGGTCATTGATTTGGGATGTTGTTCGACAATAGAGCAGGTTGCAGATATCTTCACCAAATCCTTCACTAAAAGTAAGTACCATCACTTGCAATCTATCTTGGAGGTGCAACACATTGCTTTAGGGGGTGACCTGACCTTCTTCCTTCATTCTCTCTTGTGGGAGGATTTTTTCCTCACTAAGGTTTTCTTCCTCTCATATATTTGAGAGCATCTTTCATCTTTATTATTTTCTCTCTTTTGGGGAGGAATTTTTCCCATGAGGTTTTGTCCTCTTCTTTGCATGTGAGGGACTATTTATATATGGCTACCTCATGAGGCCTTTGTTGTTGAAAACTATCTTTGAATCTTTACATGTTTCATTTTCCCCCTAAGTTGCACTTAGGGGGCTGTTGGTGTGAACGGGATTATTTCCCTAACTGGTTTCACTCTTGGGTCCCTTTCACACTATTTCACTTAAGTTGACTTAGCGAATTATTATGACATTTTTACTTTATGTCTCATGTCATAAGATTAAGACACTTATCATAATCTTATGTTGTTCTATGTTTCACCTTAGTCTATATAGCCAAGGGTTTCTCTTGTATCACATACATTATAAATCTTTGAAAGGAATCTAGTTTATTCTTGTCATTTTGATCATCTCATTTCTTTGTGCTTTCCAGTAGGCCTCTATATCTTGGTTGGCTATTTCAATATCTAAAATTTACACTTTATAATCAAGATTGAGAGACATTCTAGATTGTTGTTGATGCCATTCCACCTCATATGATTCATAAAATTGGGGTTAGATCTTTCAACCCCAATGGAAAGATTGGAAATGGTATCTAACACAAATTTTTTTAATCACATACCTCACATAGGATATTTGTGGCTTTTTCCTCATCTTCCAATGGTTGATTAGCTAAACCATCGTTGGTAGCTCCAATCTTCTCTTCATGCTTGGCACCATCAATTCTAGTCTATCTGGTTGGCCACTCTTGATCCTATATTGACTCATTTTTCATGGTGCATTTTCTAACAAGGCCTTCCACTTGGTTCTCATTCAACTCATTTGGGAGTTCTTAACCCATATTGTCCATTTTGTGCATAGTTTGAGGCTCTCAAACATCTCTTTCAATTTTGTACTAGAGCTCAAGAAGCTTGGAATTAGATACATGATTTCTTCATGCCTTCTCAAATTGACCCTTTCCCATAGCATATGGTTTTGATAGGAGATTGGCCTTGTCTTCCAATCAAATATACCCAAATTTGACATGCTTTAAAGGTGGAAATCTTCTTTAGCATTTGGAAAAATATAAATTCAACTCTCTTTTTAGATTTTTTGGCTGATGGCCATTTCTCCTTGTATACTT